>CM023539.1:51523754-52123754 GCA_013350335.1 Chimonanthus salicifolius
TAAAGAGAAACCTCATATATAAGCAGAAAAACATTTTGACAAATCCTTTGCTTGCTAACCAAGAGAGGTGGGATAAATGGATTTGATGATGATGATGCTCCATACTGATGAAAGATGGGACTATAATTTTCTTGTGACAATCTTCTAATTGTTTTATAAAATGAATTCAGCAAGCATTGTATGTCCCACGAGAACTTTGGTTGTGATATGAAGATTCCAACTTTTTCATATGTTCTATCATGTAAAGGGTTTTATGTCAACATTCAAACTACTGGACATGGATTACTTGCCATCCTATATGCATTAGTGTCTTGGAATGGCAACATTTATTCATTTTTTTAATCTCCTTAATGGCATACATGATATGCAGGTAGATTTTACATATCCTGCCAAGAAGGGATTTAATAAATGATCCCATGCCGTATTAACAATACTGTGCATATTTGCTGTTTTCTCCATTTTTTAATTTTTTAGAGAAATTAGAAAAATAAGAAAAATGGAATACCTAGTGTGAGCAATTCTGGTTAAATAAAACGGTCCATTTCATAGAGTATTAGACCCTCAAGAGCCAAAATTTCGATAAGAATAAAGTTTGCCATAAATAATTGAAAAAAGTTTTGTAAATTTTAGAAAATGGAAAATCAATACGAGGAAACACTTGATATGAAATTCATATTCTCTAGTGTCTCACAAATCCATAATGACATTATCTTATATTACTCTTCATTAATTTTTTTTTTCCGTAAAAATCTATTTTTCATGAAAATGTTGGAATATGAAAAATCACACAAACATCCTTAAAACTATATCAATCACATAAAGGATTGTTCATTTAATTTCAAAAAAACATTTGTATACATTTCTTTAATTTTTTGTCACAAGAAAACTCAAAATGGGAATTATCCTAGAAAATCCGGATTTCATGAGTTTTTTTGGAAAAAAAAGTGAAAAATCATACGAACATCCTAAAACTATATCAATCACATTAAAGCATCTTCATTCAATTCCATAAACACTCATTATCATTTGATTCATTTCACTAAATTATTTTCACAAAAACCCCCAAAGTTAGTATTATCTTAGAGCAAAAATTCAATTTTTTTTTTTGATGAAAGTAACTCAAAATGGATAAAATCTAAATTTAAAAAAAAAGAGGTTTGAGTTGACAAATACCTTTCACACTTGAAGAAGTTGCTTCTAAACCTTCTTAAAAGCATACCCAATGTAAGATTCAAACCCAAAAACAATCGAAACAACTTTTTATTTCCAGAAAAATTAAAAAAATTGAAAAACACCAATACTTTACCATATCGGCGATACATGCTGATACGACACGACCTGTTTAATGGCATGTATTGTCCTTCTTACATATTGTATGACTAATGCTATACGTATCGGCTGATACGTATTGTCATACAAAAATTTAATATGTATCGGCCGATACCATACATATTGGCCTTTTTTTTCTTAGCTACTAAGTACCACTTGTCTGCGTTGGAGAATTTATTAGCATTTTTTCTTTTTCCATGAAAGATTAACTTTCTTTACAACAACAAAGTAGAGGATTGCATGGTAGGTGTTTTAGATTCCTCCTAAGAAGCGGTCAAAACTTAATTTTGATGGAAAAGTTGAGAGGACTAGTGAATTCTAATTTATTGTGCCCTCTGTTATTGTAGTGGTTTTAATTGAACAGAATTTGTGGCTTATTTTCTTTGCTTATTAACTCTTACTATCTTATCAAGCTTATTGCACATGGGATTATCATATATTATTCATTTGGTATCCTTGGCTTGTCTACACTGCTGGAGATGTGGTTGAACGAATTGATAAAATTCCTTCTCTTTTTCAGAATAAGTGCTACAGTTTAAAAGATACTGTTGTATGGGAATTGACCACTGGGATGGTCATTTAGCCAAAGAGGGGGTGAACTTCCCAGTTCTCACTCTTCATGTAAATGTATTTTTAATATTTTTTTTGTTCATAATTATCGCAAGGGGAGAGAGAGAGAGAGAGAGAGAGAGAGAGAGAGAGAGAGGGGGGGAAGGGTTGTGTTTTTGTTTGTTTATTTTATTTTATCTTATTATTATTTTATTATATGTTTTTGGTTGGGGGAGGGAATAAAATTTGGTTACTGTTTAAGAAAGAAATGCCAAGAAAATAAATGTTCAGTTTTAGGACAAGATGTTACTTTTGGTGTGTCAACCTTGAATCAGCCATATGAGGAACCAAATGAAGCAAAGAGGTTGGTAGAGAACAACTCCTTCAAAACATCATTCTGCATGGATAAAAGCCATTTCATCAGTTCTTTTCCATTGAACCATGAAATGAGAGTGTCTAACCCTTATTCAAAGGTTGGATGAAACTTTCCGTGGTTTATGCATTAGATATCTTTGTCTGAATGCATCCAGCGCAGTTGAACTTGAAAGGTTCATTCTGCTATTTGAGGATCATTTGATATGTAATATAAGCATTTATTTTAATTTGATTCTACTTAATTGTCAATGACAGAAATGGACAGTCTTTGCTCCTGTTGTTAGTGTTCCATGTTTGATGTTGTAAACCTTGTGTAGGTTCCATGTGCTATATGTCTGGGTCTATTCAAATGGAGAATATTTATGCCCCTGAAAATGAAGGAGGTATGTGGCAATGGCTTTTCGGCAGAAACATGACTAGCATATTTTTTCTCAACTCTGGCCAACATGATGGATTTGTTGGAATTGCAGCACCATCTCTTGCAAGGATAATCCCGGTCTGTATTTACATCATATCTATTGGAGATCATGAACCTTATTCTTTTTATTTTTCCTCTTTATAAACATGCAATATTGAAACTTTGAAGTTTAGATATTGATCATTATTCTAATCTAAATTATTATAAATTGTTTATTTCCTGCCTCTGAACAATGTATATTTCCCAGATTGATCTGGCAAAATTTGGGGGAGAACTTTTATGTCAGGTAGACTTGATTCATGCTGGTTGTAAATGTCTTAAGTCATGACTTTGGCTTTTTACTTTCTTCCTGAAAGACTTTTTTTTCCTATTTAGCTGCTTGGATGTTGGTTATTGTGCAGAGTGCACTTCACATTGTGAAATATGTTTGTTGTAGCCAGATGCATTTCTGTGCTCCGTCAACGATGTTACAGTTACAAACACAATTGATCCGAGAGCCCGTAATGTTGTGGTTGGTGCAGAGGTGAGATCAATGTTCGGTGCTGGATATATATTTTGCATGTGTAGGTGCTATATATGTATATGTTATTAGGTGAAAATTTTGACCCTGAACCTAGTGTTATCGATCTTACCTCATTAAATACCCTACCCGCCATGTTTAGTGATATATCTCTCAAAGTGGGAGCCACAGTTGGATCAAGATCAACTAGCAACGTGTGGCAATACATGAAGGGATCAGGTTTTTGAAGGGTTAGTATTTACCATGGTCAGCAATTTGACCAGGTAACATGGTAGTTACCATATAGCTGGTATCAATAATCATTCCCCTCATTCTACACATATACAGACTCATAGCCATTGCTTCATCTTTAACCTTTTTTGAGCATCTTTCTTTTAATCTGTTTTGAACACTCAGCACTGCTTGCCTTCTTTAACTAAAACTGTCTGCTTGACACCAAATTTTTGTGGTTGTATTTTCAGGGAATTTTAAGGCAGAAGCTGGTAGGTCAGGGGCTTGCGTTTATAGTTGCTGGTGGTTCTGGTATGTGTCCCTTTTCTTAGTTCTAGTTAGTTGGTCGAATTTTGTTCATAACTTGACCGATGATAGTTCCTGCTGTATTATGTATCACTACTGCTCTTTGGGCGTTTACTTTATGTTCACTGTCATTTCATCCATCATACTTCTACTTCCTGTTCTTGAAGTGCTTCACTTTGTGCTGTGACAATTGACTTCACAATCTCACATCTTAGTTACATAGTGCTTCTTGGGGACCTGTCATCTTTTCTGGCAGTAAGGTATCAATTTCTAGGCATTGATAAACAGTCATCTTGGTAGCAGTGAACAATAAACAGCTAAATAGATATGACCACACACATCACTATACAAGCATAAATATATATTGTTTTTTTAGAAAGGTACATCAATATATATTATTATTTTTCAAATCTTAATATACACGATTCATATCTATATGATTCATATGGTATGGCAGCAGGATTGATTCATATCAGTTTATAGATCATTTCGTTCTTATGGAAGATAGAATTGTGGCTGTTCGGCATAGAAATTTTATGGCCTTTTTGCGCTTGATTATTTTGCTCCCTTTCATTTTTTTGGGAGAGAGAAGAGGGGTGGGGGGGGGGGGGGGGGGGTTGGTTGGTTGGTTTGGAAGGCACAATTTTAAATTTGTACTCACATTAAAAAGTTATAGGGCATTAATGCATTTTGTAGTATGTGTGCTTATTTATTTTGTCATGAAAGAATATTGGGGAACTGTTTATGATATTACTTTTTAGATCTCTTTATTTTATCTAATATATTTGTACGTCTTTTAGGGAAAATGATAGAATCTCATGATTCAACAACTAGCAATTCACAATTTACAATTTAAGACAAAATGGTTTAACAATATGATTTTATTTTCAGGACATTGATATATGTAGGCACCCACTCATATACAAGGGAAAATTCTATTTGTCTTTAGGGAGATAACAAATGGCCCTTGACAACTATCCATTTTCTACACTGTGAATTGGTTAAATCCCTGCTAAATTTCTTTCTCAATGTGAAAAATGGATTGGTATCTTCTAGCTTGCCCCATCTACAATCATCCATTCATCATCATCATCAACAAGAAGAAGAAGCCATTTATCCTGTTCTCTCGTGGTTTGGCTCGCTCTTAATTGGATTTGACAAATTGTTCTTCATGATCCAGCTGCTTATATGATGCCCATATGAATCAAATCGACCATCTTAATGGTTGCTACAATAAGCACTTCATGAATGTGCTATAAGCATACATTCGTGTAAATATAATTTAATTTGTCTTGTCATATATAAAATGCATGCACACATGCAAGTGCCAGGCATGAATTTTGATGGAAGAGAAGATTCAATAGATGTTCCACCAGATACCTGAAGAACAACTATATTATAAGTATTAATTTTGGTCAGCTACTCACCTAGGAACAAAAGCACTATGAGTTTGACTTTTCAAATGAGTAGATGTTCTTCTCTCCTTTATGTTTCAAGTTGTAACTGGAAATTAGAGAAAGGAATCTTGATGTTTGTGGCATGCAGTTTTAACCTCTTTAAAAACCATAAAATGATAATATCATGTCTTCCCAAAGGGGACCTATGTTTTGACATAAACGCTATAACCTACCAACCACCAATAATTAACATGTGAGGCTGGCAATGGTCCTGAAATGCCAGTGCCTGGGCTGTTTAGGCAAGTCTGGTTTGGCTTTTTTATTCATCGGTGGGCTTAGGCCTCTAGCCTGAGTCCATTTACTAAATGTTACTAAAAGGTTAGGCTCGGGTTCTTTCTTGGGTTTGAACTGCTGCATAATGGGCACCAGCAGACATGCTAATTTATGTTTATATATAATTACAGAATACCCCTAATATATACAAAATTTGCATATGCAAAACATCCTACTTCCACCCAACCTACCCACAGACAAAAGAAAAAGATCCTATTAAAACTTATAATGTATTTACCCACAAAAAAAAATTCATATACATCCCTTGTATAAATGGTCTAATGGGCACGCACGAGGTATGAAAACACATCAGCTTATTAGGTGGTCTTGGATTTGTATAAAACAAATGCTCATTAGTCCAGCTGAAACACAGACTATGATCCTCTGAGGTGGAGTGGGCACATCCAGCTGAAACACATTTGTTGACCAATGTTTTTTTTTTTAAAAGATAACTTCATTAATTCCGAAAAGAATTACAGAAACGAAAAAGAAGGCCAATGGAGGCCACCTGAAACAAAATTACAAGAAATGCTAGTGTTATAGCTGGTTGGGCAATGCTAGTGTTGACCAGTGTTATGAGCATAGACGAACTATTATAGCTGGTTGGGCAATATATAGACATGCTAGTGGAGTTTTGTGTGGTAAGAGAGTCCCATGATGCTTAAAGGGGCGGTTTTATAGAAAATCTATTAGATGTGCAATGCTTTATGAAGCAGAGTGTTGGGAATGAAGAAAAGACAAATAAATAAAGTTAAGAGTGACAAAGATGTGTATGTTATGTTGAATGAGTGGATCAACACTAAAAGATAGAGCTAGAAATGATTGCATTGGGGATAATTTTATTAGTGCTCCAATAGAAGACAAATGGAGAGAAACTCGCTTGAGTTGGTTTGGGCATGTAAGTAGAAGAGCAGAGATAGCCCTAGTATGTAGAGTGGAAAGGAATACAAGTTGCAAGTACAAGGAGAAGGGTTGACCATTGGAAACATGGAGGGATGTGATAAAGAAAGATATGACAAATATTTGAGTGATTGACGGTAGGATCTATGATAGGGTTAAATGAAGAAGTAGAACTCGAAAATTCAACCCCAAATAAATGGGATTTTAGCTTGGTTATGATGATGATGATCATCATTATCAGATCATTATCATTGTTATCATTATTATTATTATCATTGTTATCACTATCATCATCATGATCGTGACATGACTCGAATCCACAACCTTTTAGTTGTGATGATGAGTGTTGCACCATTGCCAACTATGCTTTTTTTAATGGTAACTTCATTAAAAACAAACAAGGCACAAGCTGTGCCAGCAAAGTACAAAAGACTAACTAAAAGAAGATACAATTAAACTGAAGAATGCCACAAATAACCCAGAACGCCTACAGGAAAATAGGAACACCAAAAACAAGAAAACAAAGGATAGAGCAGCCCAATACATTCCTTCCAAGCTCTAGTCAGCATAAAGGGAAATAGCCAACTATGCTACAAGCTCTTGTCAGCGTACTCTATGATTTTTGGTAAATAAATAAAATAAATAAACTCATTTGGATATTCTAAGTGTGCAAATTCTTAGACTGATCACTAGTCTTGATTAGTAGGCCTAATGACTAAACAAGCTGCACTTGTACATGCTTTGGCTTGGCCTAGCTTATGGTCAATCCTAATATTGATGCCATACCCGGGTAGCGTGATGTGTCTTCTTTAAACATAGTATTGCCCCCATAGGAGTTGGATGTCATTATACGTGTTAGCAAGAGATAAAATTTGTATCTAGCCATGGCAAGATCTCATTGGTGCTTTTCCTTTGGTGCTAAAGGTTGTGAATTTGAATGATGTTACCATTATGAAGAATAAAAAAAGTATCCAGTGATTTTTTTTTGGAATATGAGAGGCCACTTGGATTATCAATTGGTGGTCTTTCATCGGTGCAACAAAAAATAGCTAGAAATGCGAACACCAATCAAAATATTTCTATTGGTTTCGTCAAGAAAACCTCATCAGGCCAATCATAGGCACACCAAACTGCAAAGGGTTGTTCCAATTATAGGAAGTAGTATTTCATTCTTTAAACCATAAAACAATTCCCATTTGGACTATTGGACTGAGCTATAAATAATCAAGAATGGACAAGCAAGTATAATGCCTCCTAGCACTTAAAGACAACAATCACAATACTTTGCGGGATTTTAAAATTTTGCATCTCTTCTTTACAATATTGGTTTGTTATTTATTTTTTGCTGAAGGAGTTAAAACAAAAAGTAATTTGTATGGTAACTTATTTAAATAATATGTGGATATGACTTTTTTTGTAAATAATTTTTGGTGTAACAACTTGCATTCTAATAAATATAATTCATGTCATCGTCATCATCATAAGCTAGAATCCCATCTATTTGTAGTAAGCTTTTAGTAAATATTATTCATATGTTTTCTGTTTATTTCTTTTTGAACCAATATTGGTAATTTTTTGTTGTAGTTGTGCAAAAGAAACTTGATGTTGGCGAAGTTCTCATTGTTGATGCATCCTGCATTGTTGCCATGACACGTACAATTGATTTTCAAGTCAAATACTCTGGTCCCATAAGACGGGTGGTCTTTGGGGTGAGAAATGCATTTCCCTTCATTTCTTCTCTCTCTTTTTTTTTTTTAATTAGTTTCTTAAGATTTTACTTTCACAAAATATGTTGCTTGTACATTTTGAATTAAGTTATCCAATTCTTAATGGTTGGGCTCACAATTTTCTTATCTTTCATTCCATAAACGAATATTCCGTGAGTTTTGAGTCATTTTATTCTTAAGAATTACAAAGGTTACTGCTTGTGACCTTTTGGGTCCAATTTCAATCATACTATTGTTCTTTTTCCCCAAGTCCTCTTGGACTAGAGCATGATTGAGTCAGCTCCACAAAGGATTGTGGAAAATATGAAACTTGATCATTTGACCGTTGAATTAGCCGACTCAACGGAGTCATATAGGCATTGGCCAAGTTAGGCAACTAACTTGGTAGGTCTTGGTCACAATGGACAACTATTATTGTCTTTTATATCTAGAAAATTTGAGAAAAAATGGGGCCGAGTTACAATAAATCCCAACTATTCAAATATCCTTAATACCTTTTCAAGTCTTAAATTCCTCAAGTTTATACCATCCAATTGATATGGACCTTAGAACAAATTGATCTCCAAAGTTATGTTATTGACTTTTAATGGTCTCGTAGGAAAGGAGTGATTTGTTAGATCGACCTTTAGAAAGCCTACGACATGGTCGATAGAAGCTTCCTCCAGTTTGTTCTTTCTAGTGTGGAGTTTGGTAGGAAGTGGTGCATTTGGATAGTTGAGTGTGTTTCTACAACTTACTCGTTAGAGCTTATCAATGGGTTCTTTAAAGGTTTTTTCCCTAGTTCTCGTGGCCCCTCCGTCTCCACCTCTGTTCATTATGGTTGCTGAGGCTCTCAATCTTCTTCTCTCTAAAGTAGCAGATATCTCTCTTGTCCGTAGTTTCATCATTGATCATTCTCCCCTTCAGTTTCATCATCTTCAGTTTGTTGACGATACCATCATCTTTTGTGATGCAAATGAGGCGGCAGCAAAAAACCTTGGATCCTTGTTTAGATAGTTCTAGTTTTCCTGCTCCTTGTCCATCAATTATCAGAAGAGTGAGATCTTTGGCATCAACCTTGATGGAGATGCGTTATCTTGCTTGGTGGAGATTCTGGGCTGCCAATCAGCTTCTCTTCCTTCTACTTATTTGATCCGCCAATGGATTGGTTGACATCTCAACTCAGCACAAGTCACTGTCTCGACTCAGCACAACCACCACCCTAACCATCAGTCCTTAAACCGAATGGACATCACCCCATGGAAGCAACTGTAACCACCATTTCAAATGAATAGTGGTATCCCTTGACAAACCTTAAATGGGGATTGGTGACTGACCGAAGGGATGGAGCAGGGAAGAACCATTGTCACATCTCTCTGTAAATCTGATTGTAGGAAAGAGAGCGAGAAGTTAACAAGTCGAATCAGTGAACTTGTAGAATTTCTCTATTTTAGTGGATGTTTTCCCGATTTACCTGGTTTTTGGACCATTCCCATGCTGTTTCTTTACGTTTCTGTGAATGTGTATGGATTTGAAATTGGGTTTTAATTGGTTTTCTGCCATGCTGTCACTATCGCACTCGATTCTAGTGTAAACGTGGCCGGACTTGCAGATGAACCCAGTAACAAAGACACTCTGTTTTCCAAGATTCTTCGAACAAGGACAAAACTGTGTTTCAAGTCTCTTCCTGACTGTCTCCAAGCTCTCAGTTTACCACTGTAAACCAATTGGGATTCTGTCCTAACTGTTCTGTCTCAAGGCTTTTCTGTCTGAGTCTCTCTCTGCAAACCTGTGGGACAAGTTCCAACGTTCCTACAGGCGGGTCGTACCAGAACCGAGAGAGAGACAAAAACTCAGGGAGAGAGGGAAAGACAGAGAGGAAGAAAAGAGACCCAGGAAGAGGGAAAAGAGACCGGATTGCTTCGACGGCATTGGACGGTGGGATTTTTCCTTTAGTTGGCTGTTGGTGGGTTTGGAATGAAGATCCATCTCCAAATCCTTGCAACGTCTGGGACAAACGAGACAGACGTCAACTCAACAAGGGAGCGGGGCTCATCCAAATTGAACACTAAGTTATTACTCTTGCGCAACTCAGGCCAAGCCATTGAGTTGTTTACTCAGACCAGTTACTGAGTCGTCACTCAAACGTGAAACTGCCCCAAATTGTCAAAGTGGTTCCCATACTAACCTGTCACTGAGTCGTTAACTCAGAAAGTGGAACTCGATTAAAACTCAGCCACTGAGTCGTCTACTCAGACAGGAAGTGGGACCATTATTTGGGTCTTCCTTTTTACATTTGTAACCCAAGTGACTCTCTTTGGGAGCCCATTGTTGATAACTTCAGCAAGAGATTGGCCTTGTGGAGGGAAAACTACTTTTCTGTTGGTGGTAGGATCACTCTTTTTAAGTTTGTTCTCTTTGCCTTGCTAATTTACTTTCTATCTGATTTCAAGTGCTCCAAGGTCATTGAGTCCTTACAGAGAATTGATAGGGACTTTTTAGGGAGTGATTAGGTGGAGAAAAGGAAGGAGCATCTCGTAAGTTGGCAGCAAGTTTCCCTCATTGAAGCTAGTGGTCTTGGTGTTTTGGCTCATCATGGATGTAAATGTGGCTTTTCTTGCCAAATGCATGTGGCTGCTTGGATCTGACGTGGAAGTCTTTAAACATTGCTAAATAAAGAATTGGAAGTGGTGGTTGGGATAGTGGAGGGCTATTTGTGTTTGTTTGGAGAAGTTCAAGCAAGGCATTCGGTTTTTAGTGGGTATTGGAAATAGAGTCAGATTTTGGCCTGATCTTTGGCGTGATTTTATCCCCCTCAGTGCTTTGTTTCCTTCCCTCTTCCGTTTATCTGCTTCTCTTGATGGTTTAATTCATGATTTTATTTAGTGTCTGCTGACTAGATTGTATGGAACATCCACTTTCACCGAAATCTCTCTGATGAGGAAACGAATGATTTTTCTTCCCTACTGTTCCTCTTTAGTGGCTCTCGTATTTGTGTCCAGGTGGACGATTCCCAAATTTGGTGTCCTGATTCTTTTGGCATTTTCTCAATGAAATCCTTTTTTGGTTGGAGTAATTAGAGTGATGCTGTTCCTTTGGTGTCATCTGGGCTTGCAAAGCCTTGCTGCGTGCCGTCAGTTTCCTCTGGACTGCTGGTCTTGGAAAACTCATTACCCAAGATAATTTACGTAAGAGTTGTAGGATATCGGTTAGTGCCTACCCTTTCTGCCTTCAGGCCTTTGAAGATGTGGATCATCTCCTGATTCATTGCCCCTTTTCCTTTGCTGTTTGGAGTTCCAGTCAGTTTCCTCTGGACTGCTGGTCTAGGAAAAATCATTACCCAAGATAATTTGCGTTAAGAGTTGTAGGATATCGGTTAGTGCCTACCCTTTCTGCCTCCAGGCCTTTGAAGATGTGGATCATCTCTTGATTCATTGCCCTTTTCCTTTGCTGTTTGTAGTGTGTTCCTTAACCTATTCGATATACAATGGTCTATGTCCCCCTCGGTTGCTCAACTTTCTTATGCTTGGGAGATTGTCGCTACTAGATTTTGGTGTTGTTGCGTTTAGCTCTGTTTGCGGCCATATGGAGCCTTTGATGGAGAGCACAATAATAGCATGTTCAGGAATTGTGCCGAAAGCCCCCAAGAAGTTCACAGCAGAATAAAGGCTAAATGGGTTGCTTGGGCCACTTCTTTAAGGGAATTCCACGATCCCTCCGTTTCTGACAACACTAGAGCATGGGAAGAGTGCTTTGGTCTTTCTTAGTTCTTTGGTGTTTGTATTTGAGGTTATTATTATTATTATGGGGTGGTTGGGGTGTAAGGGGTTTCGGGCCTTTCTGTTGCCCTTGTCTTGTTCTTTTGTTGGTGCACTTTTGGTGCCCTTTTATCATTAATGCAGTTACCATTTCTTTAAAAAATTCTCAACTGAGATATTAAGGTATAGGTTCATTGGATCAAGACAAAAACTAAATCCTAAATCATCTCATGATTCATGCATACCCACTTAACCAAGTGAAGTGGTCCCTTTTGTAGTGATCCCAACAGGAAGAGGTGAAAGTCCTTCGGGTACCTCATAGCATTATAAAATTTGAACCTTTCCTGAATGCAGAGACAGAGAGAGTGGGTGGAAAACGCATAAGCTAGCATTGGATTTCTCAAAATTCTACAACTTTAACTTCAATGATTTTCTACAGACGAAATCAAAGTACATACATAGAACAGTTGTATGGACTCTAAGAATCATATCAAATGTCTAAATGTCCTATGATTACTTTAAATGTTAATATTTAAATTTATTTGATGCTTCTAAGCATCTGATACAAGGATATCAAATGGAGGAATGAAAGCTTGAAATTAATTAACTTTAAGTGGTTGAGAGTAATCTATTTCATGGCCTTATATCAAGGAGTTAAAAATAACTAATGAGGTTGAATTTTTATATTTAAATAAATCTTACTACAATTCTTTATGATATTAAATAAATTCCTTTCCTACATGTCTCTTTTAGTTTCAATAAAACACCCTAAGGTAAAAGCTTCAAAATCTTCAAATCTAGCATCGAATCTCTTACACTTATGAAAGCTGGGTAAGACATATCTTTGATCAGACAAAGGAATAGATGGATGGTGGAAGAGATCAAATCCTCCAAAGCTTAAAAATAAAATAATGTGTAATTAAAGAATATAGGACATGTGGCAGCATGTATTAAAACTGACTCACTAGTATCAGTTGCTATTTTCAGTAGTTCATCTTTATCATCAGTTTTTGTTTGTTCAATAGAAGGCTGTAAATTGGATGGTCTGCTGAATTTTTTTTTTTTTTTTGATGGTTATATACATATATAGAATGGTAGTGATTTTATTCAGCAAAAAAGAGGAAAAATTTAGTACAACGAAAAAGCCCCGCAGGGCCAAAAATGTGACACAGGGAAGAACACACCTGAGACAGCCAACAATAAAAATAAAGCATCCCTGAGAAAAACAGCCCACTGGAGTAGACTACAACTTCAAAAATGGGACCCAAAGCAAACTGCTTCTAGGATGTACAGAATTGATAATCGCCGGTAATCACTTGCTGCCTGGATAGCTCTTAGCCAAAGATTCTGCTTCACCATTAACTTCCCTAGGAGTGAAGGAGAAAGATATGGCAATGTTGAAGTTTCAAATTCTTGTAAAGTAGAATCTGTTGTGAAATTCTTGGGTTCTTGGATACAACTCATACGGTTTTCTTTTTATAAATTTTAATGCTAGTACATCCCATTTGGGAATTCTTGAGTACCTCTGAACTGAAGTCCCACATTGAAAAAGAATCTAGTGACATTGTTTTTGTAGTGGCTTGATCTAATTAAATGTGAAATGTGTTTATTCTTTAGCTTTGATGTTTTGAACAATGGATTATATTATTACTTTCCAAAAAAATGGATTATATTAAAGCAGCATTATAACACATCTGATATATGTTTTCTTTTGGAAGTTTGTTGATATCTAATATTTTTGGCTTGTAAATTAGTATTAGGATATGTAGTGTTAATCTGAACATATTTGAGCACCCATATTGTTCCTTAAGCTGCTAGAGTTGAGCACCATTAGATGCACCCAAATTTTTATGTTGTGCGACTGTGTGAGGTTTGAGGCAAGGACTCTCACTTGCGGCGGTGGGAAAATGGAACATGTGGGCTTCTATTTTGTGCTTGGCCCCACTTATATATGCTCATGTTTACAAGAAGAAGATTCATTCATGTATGATTGGAAATGAAATCAATCTAGGTGGTGAAGCATTTTACTTCAACTAGCCCGACCTAGGACATGAATTTGCCTGTCTCAACCATAATACCAGTTATTGCCTGACAGTCTCATTTAAAATTGTTCTTTCCTTGTAAGAACAACTCCAGGTTTCTGACAGTTTTAGTTATAATCTTGCAGGGAGACAATCTATTATCTGCTGTTCTAACTGGACCTGGTATTGTGTTTATTCAGAGCTTACCTTTCCAACGATTTTCTCAGCGTGTAGCAAAGTAAGTTTTCCTTCACAGCCTTTTCTTGTTGCAAATTTAGATATAATCTGTGATTTAGGCCTTTCACAAGCCATTTTCACCTTGGGAAGGATTGCTTTTTTTGGCGTGTGAGATGAAGAATCGCCTGAATCCTGAAGTTTTGGATGGTACCTTAACTGCTCAGCGCCAGATGAATAAGCTCCTTTGAGCATTTTTGGTAATTCAAGAGACAAATAAGCTCCATTGGGAATGGTGAACATATCATCACAAGAGCCTCTAGTGGTGTTGGTTGCAACTATGATGTTTGCAGGTGTGATTCACATGTGCATCAAATAGGAAATCAACCCATGGATAACAATTTGCCATATCCACTTTTCAAAAAAAGAACAATTTGCCATATCCAATTATGTGTCCCCATCTTAGATAGATGGGGGATAGATGACTTTGATGATGGTGATGTTGATTTCCTACGTCTACTCAGTTCATGATGTCTTGCAAAAATTGTTGTTTTTAGGGACCTTTTTGAATCTAAAGCTAGGGCTGGACACGGTTTATGTTTCTGTTCTTATTTTTGCATAGATTGTAACCTGAAAATATATGCAGTTTACTTTAATCTCACATTTATGTCTAAGAACATTGTTTTGGTAGCTTAGTCCATTGATAGGATTACTGTCGACCTTGGATAGTCCATTGTGATGAGCAAACCACAGAGAGTGACAATGGCCATCTATATTTGTCATTTTTGTGTAATTGTGTTGAAGATTGGCCATTTATGCGTCATTACTTCACTCTCTCTGATGGCTAATACCAAAATGTTAGTATCTTATCACACTGATTTTCGGGCATGGTTTATGATGGTGTATCCATTGTCTCAGTAGTCTTTATTAGCCAAAAAAGGACCCACTTCTACATTAATACATGCTCATGGCTTGAAACTGGGTTGAGAATCATCTTCTGTGGATATTATGCAGTATTAAGTTCCTAGACTGATGGTTTCTTTTGTCTGTTTTCTTGAATGATTTGTTCCTGTTTTCACTGACAAAATTGAAATCCTTACTTTCAGGGCTGTCACATCACCAAGCGTGAGGGAAAATCCGAAATTCTTCATTCAGATCGCTGTTTTCTTTTTTCTTGCTTATGTTATGATTGTATCATCATTGATTTTAACTGATGTTTGATTTCTTATTTTTTTTTTAAATAGTTTTCTTTGTTTTGTTGACCAAAAATTACCCTAGATTATTTTTGGTTCAATTGCTATATTGTATTTTACCCCCCTCTTAGGTGGTAAGTAGAAAGAGATCATCAGTGTCTTAACAATATACATGATAGAGTTGACGGGAAATGCCCAGTTGTCTTAAGTTGATAGGAAAATGCCCAGTGGTCTTATTCGGGGTGAGTTGCTGATAGGATGTGTAGAATCAACATCAGAAATTTGAGTTTTATTGATACTATATTTTTGTCTATTTTGATGTTGTATGCTCCATGTGATTTTTTTTGCATGAACCTGTTGTGGGGTCCTTGGGCAACCCATATTCCCCCTTCAGAAATACACTTCTCCCCCCTATGATGGTCTGGGCTTTGTTTCAACTGGAGTCGTATGCACTGTTGGCAGGGCCGGCCCTGACATTTTAGAGGCCCTAGGCGAAGTCTAAAAATAGGGCCTTTTGTCTTTATATATACTCACAAAAAAAAATTATATATATATTTTTTATAAAGTGTAAAATATCCAAATAAAATATAAAAATCAAATTTTCATAACATTTGGTAAAGAATCAGTGGCTTGACTTCTCTTTTAATAGATAAATATGGCAGGAGTTAATTAGGAAATAATACATGCTAAGAAATTGTTTAAATGTATTATTTCATATTTTATTATTTTTTTACTTTTTATTATCTTTTTTTAAATAAAATATTAAACACCCAAAACAGATCTCAAACATCCATGATGAATTCAAAATGACGGGATTGATGGAAAAAATACCTGCAAATCTGAAATCTGCAACTATTGAAGGCGAGAGAGAACAGAAAGAGAGATCACTGAGAGAGTCAGAGAGAGATCAGAGAAGAGCAAGAGAGAGCACACTGAGAGAGAGTGAGAGATCAGTGAGAGAGAAGAAGAGGAGAGGAGAGGCTACTGATATTTTCGGATTTAAAAAAGGTAGTATATTTTGACCGTTTGAAAGAGGAATATGAAGCGATAGAAAATGAACGGGTGAAAGAAAATGCAAAAATCGCTCATCGAAACGCGAACACGTATGGACGTTTCCGTTCGGAAACACGGAACAGCGTTCCGCACGTGCGAACGCACACCGCGTTCCGAACGTGCGAATCTGGCAGTGCGTTTCGCATGTGCGAAACCGGAAAATGTGAGAGCGGGATTTTTCAAACGCGGAACCGCATTCCGGCCGCGGACGCGGAACACGGCCCGTGAAAACGAACGGGTATTGCTGGAATGGAGAATTTTGGGTGGGATTTTGGGCCAGGCCTGAGGCCCTATAAAAGTTGTATATATATTTGGAGGCCCTGCCTATTTGGAGGCCCTAGGCTTGAGCCTATTCTGCTTATAGGCAGGGCCGGGCCTGACTGTTGGATTGGAACAACTCTTCTTTCAAGACCAGGGGTATAAATCTCAGCCAATACTGTGCATATCGATCGAGATATCTCGGCCGATATTTGTTGATATTGGATGACTATCGGTCTAGATATCGGCCGATGTTTATATATTTATTTTTAAAAAGCCTCTTTTTATTTTTTTTAAATGAATTTTTTCAGGAAAAAAAACCACTCAGATTTCAAAAAAACAATTTTTTGAAGAGAGAAAAAATCTCGGCTGAAATCTTGGTTCGGCCGAATTTTCAACCCTGACCTAATTTTTTGGGCACATTTGGTTGCACATGGTTTCCTACATACAATTGTGACCCTCTTTCTTTTATGTCTTACCTACGGTTGTTTGCACATATTAATTTTTTTAATTATTTTTTAAGGAAAATGAGATTTTTCATATTTGTACATCTTTTTTTAAAACATCTGAATTCTTAGGGCCAAATTCTCTTTAAACACAAACTAAAATTTGTTCGTTGGGGCCTGTGCCTTATCCGTGGTCTTTGTTTCTTTGTACTTTTCTTTCTCTTTTGCAATAAATTACTACTATTCAGAAAATAAAAATAAAAATTTTCCTTTTCAGACCCACGGATATATGATTTTGTGAAAAAAATTGTGGTGCTCACCATTAAAGACTTGATCAAATAAATTTTAAATATCTACTTTCTCTTGAAGAATAGATCTAAAAGAAGCTGGACATCTCTTGGAGATGTCTCTCTACTTCTCTCTACTGAGTTTTGAGACCCAACTCTGATCTTCAGTTAAATGCTATTGCTCTATTACATGTTGCCAAATGCCCAATACTAACTTCGTATCCATAGATATGGGTTGATATTGGGCAACATGAGATTGAAGTCGGCCAATGTTTCTGCACATTATATTTTCTTATATCAGTATATGATTTTTTTTGTTTAAAATTTATGTGTGGGAATTGTCGGCTGTAACATGTATGTTGGGCCTACACGAGTGGGATTGCTGGAGCATGATATGGAAGTTTGTGAATTTAATTATAAAATAAAAAATAATTTATGCTAATTGAATTTTTCTTGGGCCTCTTAAAATTGTGACTTGCCACTGGCAATGGTTTTTTATAAATAATTGTGCCCTTCCTTTCGCAGGACTGGTGAGAATTGTCCTCATCTAAGGACAGCAGTCAAGATTGGTCCTAATGAAAGCACCAGAAATAAAATTAAAGCCTGGAAGTCTAAATCGTGAAAACAAACATGAGGCAGTGAAGGCACCAAAACAACCTTCAATTGACACCATATCTACGGTTGCAAATCGATATTTTTAAGTCTGAAAATCTGAAAAAAAAAATCCAATTTGAAATAAGTAGGTTTGGATGTAAATTTTATGGCCGATTATTATTATTTTATATATTTGCAGTTAATATCCAATTCTTTATGTAAAAAATTCCCATCTATTTAAATGACGCAGATGCAAGTAATCTACATAAAGATGGTGTGCCTAGCTTGTAAGTACTGTAGTGAAAGATTAAGAGAAAATCTGAGTTCAGATTAGCCTAACTAGCTCGACGAGTCCAAGATGATTCATGATTTTTTACCTTTATTTCTTTTTATTTTAACTTGATAATTTTTAAATAGTTGAGAGGAATCAATAATAGCATTCTTATTAAATTAATATTTTTCACAATTAAAATATTCAGAAAAATACAAAAACAGTATTTACTCTAAAATTAACAAAGTCCAAATTAGAACATTTATATCAAATGGACTCCCATTGAAGATATGTTAGATCAGCAAACTTTTCAACCGGCATTCTCTTATTAGATTTTTCATTAAATGACTATAGACTTTGTATAATTGAATATGTTGGATAAATGATTAGATAGATATAAAGTGTATAAAGTTTGATCACTTAAATAATATAATTTTAAATATATTATTTAAAAAAAATTAAAGAATAAGTTGATCAAATTGAAAGAAACTTCACATACTCATGTAGCTTTTTTAACATTGCACTCAATTATATAAGACTCGAACATACATTTAAAGGTTTGGTCTAATTTTAACCTTAAGTCATGTAATACCCTGCCCCAGATTAGGCGTGTTTTAGCTTAATAATTCTTGTTTAACCGGTTAATCTCGGAGATTACGGTTAAGGCTTCGGAGAAAGCCTAGGTGTGGCCCAATCCGAACTCGTGAGCTCAGTGATCCAGCTCATCCAGCTGGAGGGGCATTTTGGTAATTTACCGCTTATTGTGTTTATTTCATAAATTATGTTATTATGTGATTATTATTGGTTGATAATATTCTCCTTAATAAAGGATTTGTATTTCTGATTTTAAAATGAATTTATTTTCATAAAATGGTATTTAAAATCCGCCCGTCAAAACCCCGAAAGGGAGTATTAATTATTTTAAAGGGTTTTGGAAATGAAATAAAATTTGAAACTAGTATTTTGTAATAGACCATTTTAAGTATGCTCTAGTTATTCCTTTTCACCCCAAAATGAGATTTCTAAAATGATTTATTTAACATTTGTTTAAATAAGTAAATATTGGAAAATTATGGTTTTTATTTAAATCAATGGTTTTTAGTGAGAGTTAAATCTCAAAATTTTTATGGTGACCTAGGTTTTCAAAATCCAACCTATCTGTAAAGTTGGATTAAGGTTTTGAGTTTATAAAATCACTGCTTCTAGTGTAAAATCAACTTTTTATTAAATCGGGGACTAAAATGCAAAATGGAAACTGTCGGAGGGCTGATCTTCAACCAAACAGAAAACCTGCCGGTTTACTGTTGCAAGTGTAAGCAGACGCTGCATGCGGCTGCATGCAGTGGCTGCCCGGCCAGATTTTCCAGTCAATTTCCTATAAATTGGCCTCAGTTCAGCTGGATTAACTCCCAGCAAATTTCTGCTCTTCTCTCTATCTCTTAGCTTGATTCTCAGACTAAATCCAGCCGATCCCTTCTCAGCCTGTTTTCTTTGCTTCTTGTCACCCATACCTTAGAAGGAAAGCTTTCAAAAATCCGGATTTCTTAGCCCAGGAACCTCAGTGAAGGTATCCACCGTATTTCCATCTCAATTTAAGTCAACTTTGAATCAAGAAAATCAAAATTTGGCCTTGTTTTGAGGGAGAAAAACCATTTCAAAATCTAAGGAAAACCATGGGTTTCATGTACCCGTGAGGATTTGACTTTAAAATCGGTTGGCCTAGTGAGTTTCTGAGCTCCAAACCTCTCCCTATGGAAAGTGGAGTCCATCGGACCTGCTAGGTGTGGAAACCGAATCCGGGAAACCCTCTGTTTCCAGAATCGTATTTCATACAATGACTGTCGTCACTGTCTGCTGGTGTAGACAGTGGAAGAAGACGACTCTCGGACGGTCTGAGAGCTAACCCTCGGACGTTCCGAGCTTCACCCGAAGCCCGGTTATGCTCGAAGCAAGCCAGACCCCTTCGGACGAACCGAGCCGAGGTCGGAAGGACCGAACCCACTCGGACGTTCCGAACCCAGACTTCGGATGTTCCGAGGACCTAGACCCACCTAGACTTGCTTTCGGATTTCTTTTTGGATCTGATGGACTTAGGATGATCCGAGATCCGATCTTCAGATGATCCGAAGTCAGACCCATGTTCCGAGGTCAGTGACTAGATTAGGTGTGGTTCGGATGATATGAAGCCACTGTACCTAGTTCCGAGGCATGTTCTGAAGGACCCAGTTTTCAAGTGTTAAAATATAGTTTGATTGTCATTTGTTTGATTAATGATGTATTATGATGATTAATACCCCTTGTTAATTAAAAATGTACTAACCCTTTTCTCTTATTACTATAGTATAAATACTATTGTATTCACTTTCAAGGCCGACCCTATTGGTTGGACACTGAGTGATCTCACTTCCAGACCGACGCTATATAGTCGGGTACTGAGTGACCTCGAGGCCTAACTCAAAATGTCAGATCTGGTCCTATCCAGAAGACAACCGAGAAGTGACCCGAGGATTTAGACCTAACTCAATAAGTCAATTTGGTCAATGCCCAGAAGACAATATGAGTTTTGGACTGAGTCCCTTTTTATTATATTATTATCTTGTGGATGATTATAAGTTAAAAAGGATAGAAACCCAGTAGGAGACTCAATTCATGTACCTTGGATATTTTTGGGAAAACATATAATTTCAAAGTACTACTTGTGTGTACGTATTTGTTATGTATATTGATTGTACACTTGTCTGTTTGTTTGAACAGAGACTGCGTAAACCACACATCTACGGTGAGGGAACTTAACTCTGCAGAATATGTAAACAAGTTTTATTATGAGATGAGTCTTGAGCAATGAGTGGTTTTAGTTTTGAGGAACTCACTCATGTGCCTAGACATGATGCACTGTGGTAAGAGTGCTTATGATGACTGTGAATATTATGATGTTGATAATAAGAATGTGTAAGACTTGTTTTCACGTAGCCTGGGCTATTGAACCAATATCGGCCATATGGGAGATGGTTTACGTCTACTGGACCATGGATGGACCATGAGTGTCGTCAGTTGCTGATTTGAGAGTGTCAGTATCGGCTAAGTCAGAGCAGGAGATTACTTGCAAGGATGTATTTTGATCGTGACGGGACTTAATACAGGTCTCAGTGTAGTCGGCGACGTTATGTTGGATGATAGCAGTAATTGACGAAAGATGAAAATGATGATGATGCTTTATATGATATTATGCTTATTTGTTATCAAACATGTAATATTACTGAACTATTGCTAACTTGTCACGCCCCGACCCTAAGGGTGGGCCCAGAATGCGACTGATTTTTTTTTTTTTTTTAAAGATAAACTAAACCAATCTCACAAGCATTCTAACTGGGCCGGATCAATAGTTAGGCCCAGAGGTCACACATGATCCCAATATGTGGACTCCAACATAAACCATAAGTCTACCCAACAATAGACATAGAACATACAAACATCAATACACATAATTCCAAACATTGAATTATTATTCAAAACATTATCATATAAAATCCAATCATTGATTCATCATTACAAAATCACATCAGAGTAGCTATAGAAACGCGGTAGTCCTAGTACATCACATTAACACATAGTAAGTACTATACTTGGTACTTTATAAAGGAAAATGGTTTCAAGAACCAGAAAACACAAATACAAGGGTATTCCCCTCAGTGGGAATCCCAAAGCAACGCCGCAGCTTATCGACTCTAAGCTTCAAACGGAGGGTTCTCCTCATCGGGTTCATCTCCTGAAAGGTGAGTGGGGTGAGCTAACTAACCCAGTGAAGGAAATATAACAGTGCAGTTTTAAAGTAAATAACAGGTTAGTATATATCTCATACTTGATAATAAAATTCACAATATCAAGTAAAGTCTCATCATTTCCAATTTCTCATTATCTTTCCATTATTGCTGTTTACCCAACGTAACCTCTAGACACCATATTGACAACAATAGTATTAAGTCCTGACACGGTCAAAATACATCCTTACAAGTACATCTCCGGCTCTGACTTAACCGGTACTGACACCCTCAAGTCAGCAACTGACGCCCACAGTCCACCCATGGTCTAGTAGACGTAAACCATCTCCCATATGGCCGATATTGATTTAATAGTCAAGTATATGTGGAAGCAGTATTACACATTTCAGTCTGATCATAGCATTTACCAGCATCATAAGCACTCTTATCATAGTGCGTCACATTTAAGCACATGAGTGGGTTCATCAAATCTGAAACCACTCATTATTCAATATCCATATCAAATAACCAAACTTGTTTACATTTTAACTGCAAAGTTAAGTTCCCTCACCTGTAACTGTGTGGTTGCGCGGTCTCTGTTCAAACAACAGACAAGTGCACAATCAATATACACAGCATTCATATATAGCATGTACATGTACAAGCAGTATTTCGAAATCATACTGGTTTTCCCAAAACATCCAAGGTACATGGAATTGAGTCTCCTACTCGATTTCTATCCTTTTTAAATTATAATCATCCACAAGATAATAATATAATAAAAAGGTGCTCAGTCCAAAACTCATACTGTCTTCTGGGCATTGACCAGATTGACTTATTGAGTTAGGTCTAGATCATCGGATCACTTCTCGGTTGTCTTATGGATAGGACCAGATCTGACATTTTGAGTTAGGCCTCGAAGTCACTCAGTGCCCGACAAATATAGCGTCGGCCTGGAAGTGAGATCACTCAGTGCCCGACCAATAGATTCGGCCTGTAAGTGAAATACAATAGTATATACACTATAGTAATAAGAGAAGAGGGTTAGTACATTTTTAGATTACCAATGGGGTACTAACATCGCATGCAATCAATCTCAATAAAATAAGAACATTTTATACTTCAAAAACTACGTCACTCGGAACATGCCTCGGAACCAGGTATTGTGGCTTCGGATCATCCGAACCACACTTAAACTAGTCACTGATCTCGGAACATGGGTCTGACTTCGAATCGTGCAAAGATCGGGTCTCAGATCATCCGAAGTTCATCCGAACCGAAAAGAAATCCGAAAACAAGTCTCGGTGGGTCTGAGCATTTCAGAACATCGAAGAGAGGCTCGGAACGTCCGAGTGGGATTCAGTCCTTCCAAACTCTGCTCGGGCCGTCCGAGTGGGTCACGCTGCCTCGGGCGCTTCTGGGCTTCAGGGTGAAGCTTAGAACGTCCGAGGGGTACTGCTCGGACTATCCGAAGGTCTGACCCTTGGACCGTCCGAAGATCGACTTTCGAACCGTCCGAGAGTCGTCTTCCTCCATTGTCTGCACCAGCAGACAGTGACAGCAGTCACTGTATGAAATACGATTCCGGAAACAGTGGATTTCCCGGATTCGATTTCCATACCTAGCCGGTCCGATGGACTCCTCTGGGAGTCCTCTTTCCATAGGGAATAGTATTAAGCTTTGAAACTCAGTAAGCCATCCGATCTTAGCACCGAAAGCTCACTGATACAAAGAAAACCTAGGTTTTCCTTAAAACTTGAAAACCATTTTACACACTCCAAACGCTGTTAAAATCAGATTTTCTTGATTCTAAACCACCTAGAATTGAAAGAGGAACACATTGATTACCTTCACTGGAGTTCCTGGGCTTGAAAATCCGGACTTTGAAAATCTTTCCTTCTAAGTTACGGGTGGTAAAAACAGAGAAGAACAGTAAGGGTAAACCGACTGGGTTTGGTCTGAGAATCAGAGAGCTGAGAGGGAGAGAGATAGAAAATTTCAGTGGGAGTTAATCCAGCAGCAGGAAGGGCCATTATATAGAAAATTTTATCCGGAAGGAGAGGGCTAATGGTCACTGCATGCTTCTGCATGCAGTCGAGGCCGACGTTTCGAACAGTGAAAACACTCTTTGGTTGTCTCGATTGCAAGTAAGCCCTTCTCAAAAACTGATTTTGCAAATAAGTCCTTCATTTTGGAAAAAAATTATTTTTTAACTTAAAACATAATTTTAAAAACTCAAAACCTTAATCCAACCTTATAGATAGGTTGGGTTTCGAAAACCTTAATCACCATAAAAATTTTGGAATTTAACTCTCACTAAAAACCATTGATTTAATTAAAAACTATCATTTAATACTATTTACTTAATTAAACAAATGTTAAATAAAACTATTTAGAAATCTCATTTTGGGATGCCAAAGAATAATTAGACCATTCTTAAAATGGTCTAACACAAAATACTAGTTTTGGATTTTATCTCATTTTCAAAATCATTTAAAATAATTAATACTCCCTGTCGGGGTTTTGACGGGTAGATTTAAATACCATTTTTCTGAAAATAAAATCATTTTAAAATCAGAAATACAAATCCTTTATTAAAGAGAATATTATCATCCAATAATAATCACATATCAACACAATTTACAAAAATAATCACAATAAGCGGTAAATTACCGTTTTGCCCCTCCAGCTAGACGAGCTGGATCACTGAGCTTTCGAGCTCCGATTTGGCCACACCTGAGCTTTCCTCAAAGCCCTAACCGTAATCTTCAAGATTAACCGGTCAAACCAGATTATTAAGCTAGACTATGCCTAATTTGGGGCAGGGTTTTACATAACCTGTTATTTACTTAAACTGCATTGTTATATTTCCTTCACTGGGCTAGTTAGCTCACCCCACTCAACTTTCAGGAGATGAACCCGATGAGGAGAACCCGCTCTTTCAAGCTTATCTTTACTTGTTGGTTATTAGAACCATTTGCTTTTATTAAGTACCGGGTGTGGTATTTAATTTGTTTAAATGTGATGTATTAAACTGTGATGCCTCTATAGTGGCTTTGAAACGATGTTTTGTAATAATCAATGGTTGGATTTCTTATGTTCATTTTATGTGTTGATGTTATTATTATATCTATTTTGTGGGGTAGACTTATGATATGTGTTTGAGTTCACATGTTGGGATCATGTGTAACTTTAGGGCTAAACCGTTGATCCGACCCAGTTAGTATACTTGTGTTAGCTTATAAAAAGAAAAAAAAAGCAGTCGCGTTTCGGGCCCATCCTTCGGGTCGGGGCGTGACAAGTCATATCTATAAAACCTGTTATACGAGGGAAGTAAAATTGATTTCAATAAAGAGAGAATACATTTATAGTCTACATTTAGTTTGAAAAGACAAGGAATTCATAAGTTATACTCCTTCTGTCTCAAATTAATTATCTTATATGAATTTTGGAATTGTCTTAAAATAGTTGTCTCATTTATATTAGAATAGTACAAAGTGTGCTGAAAATGGATGATATCAAATGGAGTGTTAGCTTTATACAGAGAGTTTCTTAAAAATTACAATATTTCAAATGAGAGAACTAAAATGGGATGGAAAGAGTATAATTTAAAAAAAAAAAACTATTAAAAAATTATACTTGTATCTTTCAAAATGCAATAAGCAATACTTAGATAATACTATCTTGTTATCCAAATATAATCAAGACTTATTACTAATAATTTTATTAAAAGAATAAATCACTGGGACTTGTCGCAATTTAATTTTCATAATTTTATAAAATAAACTATAAAAATTAATAAACTATAGTAATTAAATCTTTAAAATTTTAAATTAGGCAGCGAAATAATCAGTTGAAAATATAATTCAATGACTGATAAAGTGTAAATGTGTGACCCAACAAAAAGTTTTTAACTGTGATCTCTCACTCTCTATCTCTCTATATATATATATATATATATATATATATATTCGAAGTCCTCTGGAATTGTCGTAACTATAAATTGCCTTTTCACCCCCGATGAGAACACGCAATCTCCTCCATGCCTCCTAGTTCGCTTTTGCATTTCATCTAAAGGGGAGAGAAACCCACCTCACGTCTAGAAACCCTAGACTTTGCTCTTTCTTCTTCTATTCGGTGATTTGTTCCAGAAGAAAAGATCGGGTTATTGCCTCTGGATATTGATCGCGATTTCTCATTGGAGTTGTGGGATCGATCGCGTTCCTGCTGCGGTGGGATATCGGTTTGGCGGTGAGGATTTTTGCACTCTTCGAGATGGAGCGATTTGATCCCTTTCTATTTTAGGGATTTTGAATATCGTTTGGGTTTGGCTGCGGAGCGGTCGTCAATTTTCCCTTCGAGACCTTGTCTTGATTGATAGCGATGAATTTCTGCTTTTGTTGAAGATTTCTGATTCAGATCTGTTCGGGAAAGGATTTGGATTTTGCAGCTCTCCGGACGCAATGGTCCTGTTGCGCATCTGATTGAATTTCTGGTCGGCTAGTTGAATTTTGTTCGAGTTTGGATCAAGAGAGGAGCGGCATCAAAGTAAAAGAAAAAAGGAGATAGATTTACTTGTATTGATATCTATATTTCTTAGCTATTTATATCAGGCCTATTGTTGCGGCCTTTGGACTTTTGTTCTTTGTTCGAATTAGGGCAATTTGTTTCTTCCAGTGTTTCTGTTGTTTAGAGCAAGAGAAAAAGAGTGATTGAGCAAAAAAAAGAAGTATGGCTGTATATTATAAGTTTAAAAGTGCAAAAGATTACGACTCTATTCCAATCGACGGTCATTTCATATCCGTTGCGAATTTGAAAGAAAAAATATTCGAATCCAAGCATTTGGGCAGGGGTACTGATTTTGACCTTATGGTCTCCAACGCCCAGACTAATGAAGGTCGGTTCTTTTCTCTGGACTTTCTTGATTCTTGTCGTGCATTCGAATTATCTTCATTGGGACAAAGTTTGGGGCCTGTTTGGTTGAAAATTCCGTTAGAATTCACAATTTCCTAGAGATTGGTGATTGATAATGAGATTTTTATTGAAATGGGACACCGTGTTCTTTTTCACCATGTTGATCAATGGGTGTAAAAAAGACAAGACTGGTCTTACATTTTTCAAAAGTTATGGTGTCTCAATCACCTATCTGTTGAAAATTTTGGTTCAACGAATTCTGCCAATTCCGAAATTTCTAGAATTCCTGAAATAGACATTTTGTGCTTGGAAGGCTTGGAATTATTAGCTTGAATTATAAGAATATTTAGCATTTTTATTTAACTTGTAAAATCCCCTAGAATTATAAATATGTGGGATTGCGTAATTTCCATTCTAGAATTCCGGTTTCGCCAAACATGAGACTATTTTGTGGAATTTTATGGATTTTGCAGAATTTGATTTCATCTAAGAAAGGCAGGCTCTCAAGCGCGCCCTAAGTACTTGCAGTCACATTCTTGGCTACCAGATTTTAGTTTTATGGTTATTATGTCATTGTGTGTGTGCGCCCTGGAGGGGCGTTTTGCAATGCTCGACTAGATAAAAGAATGTGTTTTACTTGGCTATTGGATCATAATGGGTGTGATCTGATGGGGAAGACATTGGTTGCATGGCCTGTTTTTTATGGGGCTATTTGTCCAGATGAATAGATTGGACTGGTCCAGGATGGCCATGCCTATGTACTTTCTGGCTGAACCAAACACTCTGTCTAGTTTAGTTGGGCATTGCTTGTTTCTTAGATGTGATGAAGTGGGGGTCTTTTATCTGGATTTAATTTAGTTCAGTTGTTCATTGGATCTAAATTCATTTATTGAAGATTTAGACTTTTCGATTTGGTTCTTTTTCCTTGTCACGTGTTTTAATTTAATAGACATATGTGTCTCCTGTGGCAAGAGCTCGTCGAAGCAATTGCCCAGAATGTAAAGGCACTTGATAATGTTTGACTCGAGGACAATAGAAGGTCTTTTGTTGCATTGTTACATGTAGATGATTTGATGGGCAAGATATTAGTGGTATTATCCATGTGTGGTGGTTGTCTGTTCAGATGAACAGACTAGGTCGAGCCAATATCAGCTTCTCTGTATGGTTCTGGCTGAAAATATTTGCTGCTTAGTTCGGTTGAGCATTCTTTGTTACGTAGATATAATAATGTGTTGGATTATTGGGAAAGGAGAACTGGGTGAGAATGTTAAATTCAATTCAATCACCTACTTCAATTGAGAGGGAGAGGATATTTGCAACGCGAGATGTCCTTTGCATAGGGTTTTCTTCTATACAAACCTTTCTCCTTGCAGTTAATTTTGTTGTTGAGGGGGGTATGATAGTGGCTGATACCTTTAGCATGTCAAGCATTCCATGTTGGTGATATATGTGAGTTGGACTAATCTCAGTCCAGTATTTTATAGAATTTGTTTGTGCCATGTTCAATTTCAGAGTATGATGATGAAGCAATGCTGATACCAAAAAATACATCTGTATTAGTTCGTCGGATCCCTGGACGGCCTCGCATGCCCATTGTTACTGAACGAGAAGAGTACTATCTCATTCTTTATTTCTTGATCAGTAGTTTTTGAGTTCGTTAATTGCTCTCAATTTCTGTTATGCTGCAACTTCTTAATGACATTTGTTTCAGCTCCTGTTTATGTTGGTCTGATTATGCTTATTGGAGTATTGAGCCACTCAGCTTTCTCGGTTTTTGTTAGAATTTTCACAATTCAATGTAAAAGCAGTTCTGTGGATCTTGAGAGTGGCAGTCTGGGTTTTTTTTTTTCAGGCCGAAAGCTACAGAGAATAGGGAAGAAGAGATTTCACAACCAAAGAATTGTTTTTCTGTGGCTGATTCATCAACTACGAAGTTTGTAAGCATTGTACTCTTCAGGAATTTGCTGTCTAGACAATGGAACATTTCAGATTAACTCTTTCACGATCCTTGTTATGTAATGTTGTTGTATTCTGTGGGTTTGCCAATGGTTGGCAGTGCTTAGACCGTTTAATAACAAATTTTAATTGGACTTGCAGCCTGAAGAGTCTGAATGGGATGAATTTGGGACTGATTTGTATGCCATTCCAGAAGTAGTGCCAGTACATTTAGGAAATCCTGTACAAGAAGCTCCACCTCCTAGCAAGGTTGATGAGGATAGCAAGATTAAGGCATTAGTCGATACTTCTGCCCTTGATTGGCAATGGTGAGGTGTCTTCCTGGCAAATTTGTTCTTAGACAACACTAAACGGTGGATATTCAGTTTTTGACATGATTCTGAATATTTGGTTTTTGCACTCAGACTGGTTTAAATTGGCCTCCTTGTAGGCAATCACAGGATGCATTTGGCGCTGGAAGAGGCTTTGGAAGGGGTATGGGTGGTAGAATGATGTCTGGCCGTGGTTTTGGTAATTGTTACTTATAGTTCCTTGGGATTTTAAATCTATTCTTCTTATTATTCACCTTGGTCTTGAGTTCCTGACATGTGGCATTATTGAATTGAAGGACGGGGTGGTGGATTGGAGCGTAAAACGCCTCCACAAGGATATATCTGTCACAGATGTAAAGTGCCTGGTATGTTGATATTATGTCTTGCGTATGAGTATTCTACTTGTGAAATAATTATCATGACATTTATGATTTGAATATATTCTATATAGGGCATTTTATTCAACATTGCCCTACAAATGGTGATCCCAACTTTGACATTAAAAGGGTGAAGCCTCCAACGGGCATTCCAAAGTCAATGTTAATGGCAACTCCAGATGGGTCCTATGCTTTACCTAGTGGTGCTGTTGCTGTTCTGAAACCAAATGAGTATGTTGATTTAAACATCTTGTCTCATTGGTGTATTGTTTTCGAACTTGATTGTAGAATATAAACAGTGAGTTACTAATGGCTTGTTGAACTTTCAATTAGAGCTGCTTTTGAAAGGGAAATTGAGGGGTTTCCATCTGCTCGACCTTCTGTCAGTGATCTCCCACCAGAATTGCACTGCCCATTGTGTAAAGAAGTGATGAAAGATGCTGTCCTCACCAGCAAGTGCTGCTTCAATAGTTTCTGTGACAAGTGTAAGTGTTATGATATTCACAATAAGTATATTTGTGTTCTATTTTGGTTGTTGTGGTGATGTTCTTAGTTTACTTTATGATATCTCTTTCTTTTTTATGCGGGTTTTCAACTCCCTCCTTCGAAATGCTCTTTACACAGTGTGTCTTGGGTTCCTAGAACTGCAAATTGTGCAGCTGATTAGAAAGCGAGGCAGGTCTCTCCATGTCATCAGAAGTTGTAAACAGAATTTTGCTAATTTGGGGTTAGGGGGTTGCAGTCTTTGATGCCCGGTTTTGTGGCATACGTTTTGTGAAGCTTCTCTCATTTGGTGAATAAAATAGTTTTTGTCCAAAAAAATAAACAAAAGAAAACCCCCTCACATGAATGCTAAAATGTGCATTGGACAGCAATTTTACAAATTCTGAATCTACTATAGAACCTTTTGTAAAATATTTGCTTGAATTATAGAAATTAAAACAGAGACACAATGAACTAGAATAGTGTTGTCTACATTGTAATGTGAGTCATTACAATGTATTGATTTTCTTCCTGTTTGGTGAGACAATCTCATTAGTATTGCACCACATCCATGAATTTGGTATAAGCAGTACTCAAGTACCCTTAGAAAGTACTGCTGAGTTTTAAGTTGTTATTGTAGTACATATGTCTGTAATTTTTATGTTATCCTTCATTGGTTGGGTTCCAAGAGTTTTTGGTTGTGTCTCAGCCTTTTTAACTTCTGCCTTTTGGATATATTTAGTTGCAAACTCAGTTTATGGCTTTTTTTTTTTATATCAGGTATTAGGGATCACATCATATCAAAATCAATGTGTGTATGTGGGGCTACAAATATACTTGCAGATGATTTGCTACCTAATAAGACAGTTCGAGAAACCATCAGCCGCATCTTGGAATCGACAACCAGTAGTGCAGAAAATGCTGGAAGTTTGGCCCATGTACAAGGTTATTGTTTTGATGATTTGTTTCTTTTGGGTACTGGATTCAACTATTTTTGCATTATCAGATAATCTAACCCACTTGCTTCTTGCAGACATGGAGTCTTTTCGTTGTCCCCAGTTCAAAGTTCCGTCACCTACTCATTCTGCTGTCATAAAGGAGGAACATACTCCACCTCTTTGTAAATATGATAATCCTGTTGCACAAGAGACAGTGAAGGAAGAGAAGGCTGATGTCACAATTCCTCAGCACTCTTTGGAGAAAAGCCGTGCCACCAAAAATATAGATCAATCTGAAGCAACGCTAGAATCTGCAAGTGTGAAGGAAGCAGCATCAGAGGGGAGTGCTCCACAGGCTGAGGAAGAAGTCCAGCAGAAGCTACCCTGTGAGCAAGGTCAATGATTCACATTGTTCTGAAACAGGATTAATGTGATCTGTGCTATATGCTTTCAATGAAAGTCTATGGCACAGTGAAAGTTGCTGAGTGTTGCAGACAAGCATTTTAGAAGAGACAACTTTCTTAAAAGAAAATTTGTGCTATAGTTTGTGATTTTTTTTTATACGTTCTCTTATTTTTCCTCATTCTTTTGTACAGGAAAGAAAAAGAAAAAGAAAAAAACACGCCTTCCTGCCAATGGTTTGTCTTTTGCCTTTTATTTCTTTTAAATTTACTTATGCAGTAGTAAATTATTAATATCTCTCTCTTTAGAAGGTTGCTGAACCAATTCATGCATTAAATTTCATGGCCTTATTGGATGACCAATCACCATAATGCATCTAAAATAAACTTGTGAATGTAATGGAACAAATGAAGTTAATTTCTGAGATCTTTTTATTTTCCCTTGGCATATGGATCATTGGAGTTAACAGTGTTTTCCAATGCATAAAGGAAACATTTGTATCCATCCATTACTATTGAGAAGTTGGTCTCATTTGTGAGTGATGCATCAGTTCTTTTATGATCATTTTCTTTCTTATTTTTGTGTTCCAGCTGTTGACTTCCAGTGGAGAACTCCTCAAGATCTTGCAGCTGAGAACTTTGCGATGCCCCTTGGTCCTTCAGCTTACAATTCATACATGGGAGGCATGCCATGGGGAATGGATGGATATATGACACATTATGCCGCTCCTTTTCCACCCTATATGGGTTATACGCCAGGTGTATTTGAGGCTCCTATGACTGGAATCTTACCTCAAGATCCCTTTGGTGGACAAGGGTATATGATGCCACCACTGGTTCCTCAGAGGTATTATTTTGCATTGTGATAGTTTAGCCTTAGAGAAGTACTCTCGTCTTTTGCCATTGCCTTAGAAACTGAAAAATCTTTTTGCTAACATCGGGGATTTTTAGAGGTGGCCTAGATGTTTGCCTTTTTTTAAAAATAAATCTTTGAAATGGAGAGAATGTTTATTAGATCGATTTTGCCAGGAACCAAAAAAGAAAGAAAGATGGATTATGTGTAATCTTCTGGTGACATTTTTTACCCTTGTATCTGCTATTTTGTGATGAAGAGTCTTTGATCTTTTTGAGGTGTATTAGAGATGTTTTTGAAATTAGACAATCTTGCATCTGTTATTTTGTGACGTAAAGAGTATTTGATCCTTTTGAGGTATAACAGAGTGAATGCTTTTGAAATTATACAAGTTGCATTCTTTGAATCAGTATCTCTTTAAATGTGCATGCAGATTTCTACTTATAAAAAACTGTCTTATGCCACACCTGTCCAACCTGATCGACAACTTGTAACATTTTCAGGGATCTCTCAGAGTTGGGTATGTGTGCAAACCCATCAGCAGCGCCTCCAGTTATGACTAGAGAAGAGTTTGAGGCCCGTAAAGCTGATCTGAGAAGAAAGCGTGAAATTGAACGATGTAGTGAAAGGTAAAATTTGATGGTAAATGTACTTTACTGTAACAATTCATGTGCCTCTAACTTATATGCTATCTTGTAAATTGAATTTTGCTTTTACAAAAAATGCTAGGCACTTTTTTTTTTTGAGGTTCGGAGGTGTCCTAGGCGTCGCACCTGACTAGTCTTCCGGGGTGTGTGAAAACCGCCCTATCCGCACACACCGGATAAATCAATGGGACCTTACTTTATACATATTCCCATGGAAAGTGGCCCTTCATTGGAGCTCCCATGATTTGAACCCAAGACCTCCCTCTAGAGATCTTGCTCCCAAACCAATTGAGATAACCCCTTGGGGTTTAAAAATGCTAGGCACTTTTCTTGTTAGTTTTGCTGAATAACTAATAATTCTAAGACTACAGCTCACTTATAGTAGAAAACTCATCTGTTTGTTACAGAAGAGGCATGTTATGACTGCATTTGAGATATGCATGGTTATTATTGTGCATCGATACCATTACACCAATCACAATTCCATTAGAAAATGAATTTTATTTCTATATTTTGTTTTATTTCTATTGTCATCAATGAAATATTTTTTTGGTATTTCTTTTGGGTAGAAACAAATGTAATATTCTTTCATTTGTTTTAGGCTTAGCTCTTACTTCTTAGTTGGCACTTCATGCAACAAAATAATTTAACTGTTATTGTACTGATGTTTGATATTTGGTATTGCAGGGCACCCTCTAAGGATAGGGAATACAGTAGGGAAGTGAGCAGTGGTGCTGATATTTCATCATTGAAATCAAAATCTGTATGTCCCATTTTATCTAGTTATTTATTTCCCATGGTTGGTGCAAGTAGGAAGGTTAGATCTGGCATTAAAGCGTATTTCAATTACTCTACGAGGAAAACTACGTTTTGTTGCTGTAGGGATTCACCATTTTTTTTCATAGCTTTTCTTGAATTGCCACTCAAAAGGACTTTATCAACCAGCAACTTGGAATTTTATTTAGAAATAACCCCATAAGCATGGATAGATCCAGACCTTTTATGGGACGTTTTGCCTTCTATAGCAATCAGCCCTGTTCATGCTAACCGTCCTCTGGATTGGACAGGCCTTAATTTTCAGTCATGCATAACATATGTTGTGGGATATGCTGCAAGTGTGTATGTAGCACATGAAGCATTGCCTGAAACGTCTCAGAATTGAGTAAATTTTGGTTTTGCAAGCTCAATGTGGAAGAGTATTTTTCCTACATGTATAATTGTAATGATTATCTACTTTTTATAATAAGCATGTCATTTTTATTTGAAAAATTATACTAAGCATGTCATGGATTTGACTTTGGAAGCTGGTAGAGTCCTTTCACTTGATGTTGATTCTAAAAATACAAGGGATGAATAATCAGGGATTCCTTTCGGTCATTATTGAATGGTGGTTCAATTATTTCTTGGCCTTAACGTGTATTATGGTGTGGCGTTGCTAAGCAATGGAGCTGGGCCTACCTATGAATTGAGTGTCATGTTTGATATGAATTGCCTGCATGAGATCTGCATCCTCCTTGTCATGCAGCCAACAAGGTGGATGGCTCAACTGAATTTTTTCTAACAGCCGATTTTATGGGCTGGCCATGTCAAGTCGTAAATTCTAGCAGAATTAGTAATCATCTAAGTTCTGGTGTTTGCAAATTCTTTTTATCTGGAATTTGGAGATGTCCTACTGATTGCATTGTTTGTTTTTGGTTTGGTATTACCTCTTTTAAAGTGAAACCTGCAAAATTCACTCCTTTATCATGAATGCCTATGGAGATTTAAGAATGAATTTAAAAATTCAAATTAGAAATGCCAGTAGATTCAAGAAACAGGTGGAATTCTGTAAGTTTGAGCTACACAAATTTTATATGATTCTGGATAGGTTTAGTTGTCTTCACATGGGAGCTCTGTATTTAAGTGATTCAGGCTTGAGTTTCAAAATATTTCTTGCATATTTTAGTGTCGGGAAAATGTGGATTTTCATTGTTTTCATATTTTCATTGTTTTCACTTACAAATGTGGTTTTATTGGAGATGATTATTTTATTTAAAAAAAATTCCACAAAACATTTCGACGGTAACACAGGAAGAATTGCAGGCTATCGTTTTCATTCACAACATTTTGTGAGGCATACCAAACTTTAACTTATGGTTTATCTGTTACTGGAGGGAGAGACTAATTGTTGCTGTATCAATATGCTTGTCTCTTTAACTTTGGTCAGATCTTTTATTAAAATCTTCTGTTTATAGAAATTGAAAGTTCCAAATTTTCAGTTCGATTTTTTTAACTAAATAGACAAGTCATTTTGAAAGGAGAGACTGTGATGGACTTTTGACAAGATTTACATGTGTTTATAGGATACTGTGTGTTAGATTTTTTTTGTTTTAGTGGAAGGATAATTTAATTGACCCATGACCGCACGTGCAACTTTTCAGAGCACCCTAAAGAGAGCACAATTTTTTTTGAATTGCCTACTTATGTTAACTCAGCTCTGTGATTGGGATGGCTGAGCTGGTACAGAGTGGTGTATGGCCCTCTCTGGTAGACAGACCTTTTTGTGGTGATTGACTTGCACTTATTTTTAATGGATAAAACTAAAATCGGTAACACTGAAAGTCTACGTACTTCACTTTGGTAGTGTCTGATTAATAGGTTAGAATAAGAAATGCTTTGCTTAATTAGATTCCTAATGGCTGTTTTTTTTGTTGCAGAGGCTGATGTCTCAAGCAGCTGGTATGCATAGACCGGAAAGGGCTCCAAGCTCAGATCGCCCCCGTGAGCCTCCGAAACGCAGTTCAGACATCGATGATGTTGGGGCATCCAATGCAAAATTGGACCGTAAACAGAAAGCAAGTGTGTTCTCTCGGATCAGCTTTCCTGATGCAGGAGATGCCAGCAAGAAGAGGAAGCTTTCTGAGCCCCCAAATGGGTACAAGGACCATGAACCTAGCCATCGCCCCTCGTCAAATGGGTACCGTGACGATTGGAGACCAGTAAAGGTATCCAGTGGAGGCCATAAGAGCATTCACGACCATGATTCTAGTGATGAAGACTATCACTTTAAAAGAAAGAGGCCATCATCGAGCTCACGGCATGAGATGGAGTGGGAGGAAGATGCCCGGCACTCCAAGAGCTTCAAGGAACGTGGGCGGGACTATGAGCATGAAAGACCGGTTAAGCATCGATAATGTGGGTCTGATAGCTGTCAAGTTTCTTAACCATCATGTCTATGACATTAGGTTTCTGAGGGAAGGGGAAGGGAAGGGAAGGAGTAGTCAAGATCTCTTTGCACCGAAATGGGTGGAGTGAATGATTGTATGGGTTGTATTATAATATTTTTGTAATAATAATTGAAAGGGTTTTCTTCCTTATAAAAAGATTTTTTTTAATTTTTTTTTTTGTCTTCTGCATTTTGCAATCTGAGCATATGAGGAATATGGGGGAAAAAGCCTGAAATTGGTGTTGTGGTGAATGGGAAACTATTTCACATAAATAATTGAGGGACATGATGAAATGCATGTCTTTTGTTGGCTTTAGTACGCTCCAACGAATAAGAATCTGAAAAATGACAACTGAAAGCACAGCATACATACTTATTAAACTTTCCTTTTTTCTGAGTTAAATAGGATTAGTCTCACTTCTAATGTGAGGTGGAAATATCCATGTTACAAATATAAAAACTTACTCATTCAAATGTCTAAGAAAATGACTCGAGGTCAAGCTAGCTCGGAACACCAAAGCCAAAGCCCTAAACTTCAATAGATATTATGGGACTCTGGTGCTAAGGTGAATCCAAAACACACACTCCACTCCACTCCACTCCATCTGTTTCCAGTGAGCCAATGACATCCTTTGGAAAGTACTGGTTACTTGGATAGCTGTAACTTGGCTCTGTAATGTGTTTTGTCGTCGGTTACAAGGCGGTAGAGAGCATCGATTACCACTTCAATATTCTTCCGACGACGCCTGCAAAATTCCTGCATATCTGTCAAAGTTCCGACATTTGCTGCCGCCGTCATCACCAAGAACCAGTTGCAGATCCATCAAGATTTATTTTGGTCCTGTTCTCAATAATTTGGGTTAACAACTGTTCTCCCATTTGTACTGGCCATCCTTCATTGTACGTAACTACGTGAAGGCTGCTTTTCTTTCTGCAACTCAAATTCTCTCTCAAACGATCGCTTGTTCCTCTCTTTACAATGATTCGTCTAAATTGATGTCAAAATATAAATATATTGAAGGGATGGAAAACGATATGGTTTTTAAATAGTATGTGCTTCCACAAATATCAGCCAATACACAATGATTTATAGGTTGCAGATATATACAGTTGATATGTATTATAGTGTTTCGCCACGGTGCAAAACACTGATACACAGAGCTTCATCAGGCGATATTGTATAGTATCAGTCTATACAATTTTTTTAAATGGTTTTAGCTGATTTTTTGAATTGTTTTCATCAATATTTTCTTTTTATTTAAAAAGATTTAAAAGCAAATTATTCAATTTTAGAGTTATTTTCATCAACTTTTTATCATTTTTAATTATTTTTATTACTTTTCTTTGAGTTCTGGCTCTAAGATAATCTCAAAATTTGAGTTTTTTGTGAAAATAATTTAATAAAATAATATTCATTGCTTTTGAAATTCAATGGAGATATGTTAATATCATTCATATCATTTTTAGAATTTCCATTTATTTATTTTTTGAAAAAGATGAGATTTTTTTCTGAAAAAATTAATACAATGATATACAAATGTTTCTACAATTAAATAAAGAACCCTAAATGTGATTGATAAAGTTTTAGAGTTTTTATGTAATTCTTTTAATAATATGACATTTTCATGAAATTCAAAAAAATCATAATAAAATTTTACAAATTATAATAAAAGATACATGACATTATGAGATATTTGAGAATATAAAATTCATATTGATTTTTTTTCTTAATTTCCTTTTTTATAAAATTTCTTAGACATTTTTTAAAATTTAAATATACCAAATTTCGACTTTGAATAACTAAAAACTCTATAAAAATCTAAATAATTATTTTTAACTTAAAAAATAGTATCCATCAATCTGACCAATTTTTCGGTATTTTTAAAACCTTTTAAAAATACTTTTTTTATAAGACGAAAGTTCAAACGTGGAAGCGCGTGGATATCATCACACTTGTCCAAACGTTTCTCTCTTCCCCAGAGCATCCGAATCTCTCTCTCTCGCGGTTCCGCGAAAACTAAGGAGGGCGGAAATGGCAGCGATGGCGGAAGGAGTAAGCCTTAATCACATCGCCAGAGCAACAACAGACGTGAAACGCCTTGCGGACTTTTACCAACAGGTCTCTCTCTCTCTCTCTGGTCCTTCTACTTCTTCTTATTCTTCTTCTTTTCTAATAAGATCCTATATTTTTGTAGATTTTGGGGTTTGAGAGGATCGAATCGCCCAAATTTGGGGAATTCGAGGTGACGTGGCTGAGGCTTCCGCAGTCCACAATATCTCTGCATCTAATCGAGAGAAACCCTAATTCGAAGCTTCCAGAAGGCCCCTGGAGCTGCTCAACGGCTACCGCCGCGCATCCCAACCTTCTTCCGAGGGGTCATCACCTCTCTTTCTCCGTCACCAATTTCGACTCATTCCTTCATTCTCTGAAGGCATTTTTCTTCCTACCACCTTTTCTTCTGACTTTTCCCCTCTCTTCTTTCTTTTCCTTTTGGCTCTGTTTGGTGTATGGATAGGAAGCCACTTTCCAGCAAAATGGCCTTTTTTTTTTAAAAAAAAAAGAAAAGAAAGGTTAAATGTTACGTGCCTGACAGCCGCAAGTCATGCACACGCAAGCTGGATTAAAGGATAAGGTTTCTCAAGCAATAAACGCTGCACACGGTTGGCAAGGTTTCCATCTGTGCGTTAGCAAGGTTTCCATCCGTGCGTTGGCAAGGAATTAGGCAATAAAAATGGGATGTCCCATGCGTCTTTCCCTCTTAGATTTCCATCTTAGATAGGATTTCTTTAGATTACTTTGAAGTTTGAATTGAATTCAAACATGTAACCTCTCCTTGATTGAAGGGGAAGAGGTCCATAAAATAAGTATGCATTTTGATTATGGATATCAATAAGAATTTTAAACCCAAAAGGCAGTTGTGGAGGCAGGACACCCTCCAAGAAGTCCAGATTGCATTCTTTCTTCTCTTCTTCCATATCTTTACTCTTCTCTCTGATTCAAGGCTGAGCCAGTCCTTTTCAGCCGACGGGCCCACTGCATTAAACCTGTTTGAATCTGCAAATCTGATATGTTGGCAAGGAGGACGATGGAGGCTGGGTCATGCAGGGGCTGCAAATTTGATAGGCTGAATCAGTGCTGCGTCTGCTTGGAGAGGAGGGAAAGGGGCAGATCTGGGCGGCGCTGTGACAGAGGGTCGGTTGGGATCTGGCGTGAAAACAACTGGGTTCTGTGTAGTGATCTGGTGCCAGTGCTGACTAGGAGTGCAAATCTGAGTGGTGCACATGTTGGAACTTGTGGCTCAATTCCATTGAAATTAGGAGTCTATTTTGTAGGACTCCTAATTACATGGGACTCGTAATTACATGGGATTACTAATTACATTAGGAAATTGCTAAACATAAGACAACACAATACTACTATATATTAAGGACGTGGGTCTCATGGAACCTTAGTGGTTTTGGCCGAGTGCCTTCTGAGGCCACAAGGGGGCCTCTTGTAGCAGAGGTGTAGTGAGGGAGACAGAGAGAGAAGATACCAAAAGAGATCTTAGGATCCAATTATTGTATCTATGTATTTTTTTTATCTGTGAATGAAATCTACATTGTTCCGCGGACGTAGGCCAAGGTTGGGCCGAACCATGTATATCTCGTGTGTTATATCCCTTTGTGTGATTGAATCTGTGTTTTGTGTATATGGATGTTGGGTCTATTCCCTAACAGCAAAGAGGGGTTCAAAATGGTGCCTCTAGATGGTCGGTAGCAAGGAGATCTGTTTCTGCGCAGATCTGGGTGCAGGGCAAACAAATCACAGGACCTACAAGGATGCAGAGAGGTGTGTTGCTGGCGACGAACAAGGCAATGCAAAAAACGAAAGCGATCTCGATGCAGGTGGGTTGAACTGAGAACGGGCGGATGTGGCAGGCGGAGGCAGATCGAAGATGAGATTCGAGGCAGACGAGCAAAAACTGATGCTGGGTGCTGGTGGTAGCAGAGGATCTGAATGCATGTTGGGCAGCGAACTAAGCTGGAGCAAGGTGGACGTGTGCAACAGGGGTGGTTTTGCAGGTCGCTGGTTGTATCTTGACAGCAGGTTGCACGTGATGATGGAGAGAGCAGGTAGGGAGGCAAAAAGGTCTGCAGTTTGAGAAGACGGACAGAAACGGATGTGGATGAAGGACCAGATCTGGCAGGGACAATGGAACCGATGGGAAGGCTGCAGGCATGTTGCAATAGAAGAGGGGCTGCTGGTTGTAGAGTGTCGGAACTCAAGCACAGGCGGAAGCAAGGGGACTATTGCAAGCTGGGGGGCTTTGTGCAGATGCAAGGTAGTGCCAAGAGGGAACAAATTTGGGGGAAGTTCGGTGCAGCGCTAGGCAAGCAGGGCGAAATCTAGAGATCAGAACTATCGTCGGAGAGATCAAAGGGGTTGAGCCAGATCTGAGTTACCGAGATGAGAAACACGAACGAGAGGTCCCAAATTTTTTGGGATGTAGGGATTGCTGATGATGTAGGGATGTAGGAACGCTCGATTTTTTTTTTCCCTCACAGGCTCAGGACCGTGTTAGGCTGATACCATATTAGAAACTAAAAATTGTATTACTCAAAGTCTATGACACCTATATATATAGCCTCTAGCCAACCCTAGGGCTATTCTAAGTCAAACTCTAAATCTAAATTAAATATATCTCTTAATAAGAGATAAACCCAAACTTACAAACCTAATTAAAGACTAATTCTAACATGGTATCAGCCTAACACGGTCCTGAGCCTACGAGAGAGAAAAAAGAAGCCATGTTTCTTCTCTCCCTCTGCCAGAGAGAGAAGCCTGGTAGAGGGAGGGGACATCTTTGTTCATTACACATCACTCTTGCAGTTGTGGTGACGATCTGGTTCCTCACAACAACTTGTGGACATCAGATTTCTCATTTTAGTTCAGAAGCAAGGGGTTTTGGAATCGCTCAGATCTCTGATCTGATTTGTTCTTCTTTTACCTTTGATGGTCCCTCACCCCCTTCTTCGTTTGACACCCCAAATCGCAGTACAGAGACCTGTTTCTGGAAAAAAAAAAAAAAAAACACTGCAACTCATATCTCCCCGTCTTTCCTCGCTATTCATCTTCTACGGCATTGATTCATCTCAGATCTACTGTTGTTTGCATCTCTCGCCTCACCGTCCAATTCTGTCAGGAATCTGCCCTACAGATCTGATCTCGTCCCTCAGATCCCTCTCTACCATTTGCAATCTCTGTTTCTCTGCCTCAAACCAAATCTTGCCCTTGTTTTTCGATCTACGGCCTGACCCACGAGCGCCTCATCCTCCCACTTACAAGTTGCAACTGCTACATCTTGCGGTATTTCCCCACCATTGCCCATCTTGACCCCATTTGATATCCGAATCGTCCACAACAGTCCCAGATTTGTAGCCGATGCCGTCTCTCTGTTTTGCCCATTGCATCCGATCTGCAACCCGACCTCCCATACATCTCCTCCGCACGTCCATCATCTCTCCTTTTCAGGTTTTGTTTGGTGCTCTGAGACATCCTCGACGTTTGTTGCTTTTGCCCTCTACTCCTCTGTCTGATCGTTGTTGCAGTTGACGCCGTTTGTGCTGGTATCGTCGTTGTAGTCTTGCCGCTCAGATCTCAGTTGAAAGAAAAGCTTTCGTCTGCGCCGGGAAAGACCCATCATTGAAGAAAGAAGGGACGTGCCGTATATTCTGCTTCAGCGAAGGAGCGGCTGAAACTGCTGCAACCTCTCTTCAAGGCCGTTGCCTGCCATTCTACGCAAAAAGTAAACGCACCTCTCTCTCGGGCAATAAGAAGGAATTGAAAAGAATTTTGAATTGGGTCATGTATGTAGCTGGTGCTCCTATTTTTTGTTATAGTGATAGCTTTTTGATAGTCCTATGAACCATGGTTTCGAGAGGTATCATAGTTCCTTTATTTTTGGGTTGATATTTGGTTTTGTATTGGATTTGTTGGGTCTAAGGCGGAGATTGGAGTTACTAATTTCACTCTCGAGATTTTGAATCGTTGATTTGAAGGTTGGAAAAGTTACTGTGGAAGATACTGAGATCTGTTTGTGGGTCATAGGTCCATGGTATATACACAAGAATAGTGCAAAGGAGGTCCTAAATGTTACTACTTCATTAAAGGGATCGTGGTGTTTGTGTGGAAAAGCTATAGAGAATTGTCAAAGATTTGTAGTGGACCCATTATTTGATTGTCTTTCTTTTGGTAGAGAATTGTCAAAGATTTGTAGTGGACCCATTATTTGATTGTCTTTCTTTTGGTAATCAGATTCCTACAGATGGGTTGTTCGTAGGTGGCCACTCATTGGTAGTTGATGAGTCAGAACAAGAAATTGTGGCATTTGGTGTTGACAGTAAGGAACTTCTCAATCCCATCGAATTGGGTTTTGCATTTGTAATATGATGGACAATCTCGATTTGACGGTGGGAATTTGATTGTTGGAGATTCGAGACACTTTGATTTTGCTTTGAAATTTGAGTTGGAAGTCCATTGGTGATCATTTGAATTTGAAACTGAAGTTCATAAAGATGTTGTACGTGTTGGACATGATGATTTTGAGTTGACTTTGATTGTCTCATCGTTTGTTTGCCATTCTGATGAGTGGATTTGGAAATTTTGGCTGGAAAAGATCTTTATCATGTTATCTTTCAAAAAAAAAGATCTTTATCGTGTTTGATTTAATTGGAGGATTTGATTTTGCAGCTGTCTTGCACTTTGCATTCTATTCTCTCTGTCTTTGTCTCTCTTCTTCGCCTTCTTCGTCAGATTTGATTTTGCATTGGTACACTTGCATCCGTTTGCAACCACAATTTGAGGATTTGATATCTTATCCTCTTTGCAGCCTTGAAGCTTGTTTGGAGTCTCTAATTGCACTCGTTTGATTCTTATGTTTTTTGGAATTGGAATTGGAAGTGGCATCATTGGCATTAGTACGGCACTAGCATTTGCATGAAATGATGGATCTTGGCAATCGTTGGCAACTTTCTTTTCTTTGGCAGCTTGCAACACACGTGACCCATTGGTTCAGTATTTGGCTTTGTCGGCACGTCTACACGATTGATCTTCTACTGCTCTACGAGATGGTGTCATCCGACATTTAGGTTATCTAGTTATTAGTTTTGTTTTGTTCAATAATTGTAAACTCAAAATGGTGAACCACTTGAGTTTAAAGGGGAATGTTTGAATATATTAGAATTAATCTTTAATTAGGTTTGTAAGTTTGAGTTTATCTCTTATTAAGAGAAGCATTTAGTTTAGATTTAGAGTTTGACTAGAATAGCCCTAGGGTCGGCTAGAGGCTATATATATAGGTGTAATACACTTTGAATAATACAGTTTTCAGTTTCTAACAAAACCCATTTCAGTGTTAATTTAAAAAATTGTTATTCCCTAAGAATGTACTTCCCTATTCCACCATTGCTTCTCTGTCTTTTCTTTTACCTTGGTCAGTATCTGGGTGCATGGATGGAAAAAAGTCAACAGAACCTTAAATCATGATTTCCAATTTTCCTTGAAATCCATTTGAAGCTGTGTTTGGAACGGCCAGGAATGTGCTTTTTTCAGAATCTTGCAGAACAGCTCTCCCTGCTTGATGATTTCCTTTTTGTTCTTATAATGGTTATTTTTTCCCGGTAAATGCTTTCTTTTCTTGCATCCAAAATATGACCGGAAGGCTGAAATTTTCAAGATAAGCTAATAGAAATAGCAGTTAACAATTACATTCCTTGGAGAGTACCTGCAGATGATCAAACAGCATATAGATGTGATTTTTTCCTGTTTCTGTCATCTATTTAATCAGACAGACTTCCATTTTTTTTAATCTGTGTCCTTTTTTGTTTACATAGAATGAGTTGCAACAGCCTCAGCCAGGGAATAGCTTTTGCATGGACATGAGCATATTTTTTCATGGTTTTTTTTATTCATTTCCAAATGGCAAATACACATACATATTAGTTCCTGGGATTTCCTGCTGCCTCCAATAAGGATTGGGTTACGAGTTTTGCAGGAAAAGGGAATAGAGACGTTTGAGACGGCACAACCCGATGGGAAAACAAAGCAAGTGTTCTTCTTTGACCCAGATGGTAAGTCTTTGCTGCTATGCAATTTTGTGCACTGTATACACCCTTGAGTTGCTTTATGTGCACTAAGCATGACCATGTATTCATGGAAAATGTCTGGGAATTTTCATTGGATCCTGACCTAATTAATGTGCAATGAGATGCTTTCCTTTAAGTCTTGATTGATTTATCAAATCAAGGTTGGCGATTAAGGTGGATAGTAAAATGTCATAAGCTGAGTTGATCTTATGTATGACAAGTCTCGGATTGGCAAATGGACCATGATAAAGACAGAAGAACTTCGTAAGTGAAAAAAGTCTTCCAGAGAGGGAACCTAGAGATTATAGGTATGTACTTATTTGGAATAAAGAGACACCTTATGAAAGCTGTGGTAACACAATGATATCCAAATTGTGAAACAAATACTTGTCAGGTTCCAGTCGACCCTCTTCGTGTCTTCTTACACCAAAAGTTCTTTCTTGGTCGGACATTATGGATAGTGGCAGTTGTTGTTTGGGTCTCTATTTTTCTTTCATATGTTGTCCTTTTTCATCATACTTTCTTTTCTTTTAAATGAAGTCAGTACCATTAAAGATGTGTCAAACAAAAACATTAAATATGAGGCCAACAAGTATGATAAACAGGAAAAATTGAAGTACATAAGTATGTAATTACTTTCTTTGTTCTAGTAATTTTGAAACTGTCCCCCTCAAAGCCTTTCTTTGCAGTTGCATTTATTATTAGTTAACATCTCACTTCACTAATTAATGCTAAGGTGCCTGCAAACTTCTGATATCATGAAACTTCGTGTTTTGGTTAGTGTCAACTGTTCAATGGTTACAGTTGACCAATGGAGACTTGTAATGTGCGAAAATGACAACCTAAAGAAGAGCATTGCTTTGGATAATTATGTGGTAGTATTACTTGACTTCAAGTAGATGAAGGGTCAAAGTGATACCAATACTTGGCCTGGGCTATGGGCTTCTTTTTGTTTTTTGAGCCCTCTATCTGCCTCTTGCATTTTGTAATTTTTTGGGAGTTTCTCCCTCCTTTGAATGAACACTTAACCCAACATTAAAAAAAAAAAAAAAAAGTGATACCAATCCTTCTCACTTGGTGTGAAAGTTGTTATTCACATGACACGTCCTGTGATCGATTACTGGTGCAGTGATGATGATGATCAAAGTGATGCTGAGAAGGGACTATCTCAGAAGAATGAACTAAAAAGAAGTCTCTTTATTTAGCATCTTTTATGGAATCGTAAATTTAATCTATCATTCACAAAATTCCTGTTTTCCTCGAAGCTTAGATGTATATAAAATGCTGAAAATATGACAGTAATATCAAAGGGGAGGGGGAGAGAGATATATAATGCTTAAAATATGACAAGATATCGAAGAGTGAGAGAAGGGGGGGGTGGGGGGGTGGGGGGGGGGGCGGCCGGGAGAGATTAGTATTACTTCTAGTACTTGGCATTCTTTTCAATGACAAGCTTTTGTGCCTACTGTTGTAATTGTTGCTTTTGTGCCTGCTGTTTTAACTGTTGCAACTGTTAGGTGATACTTCCAATGTTTCACATTCTTTTGGATGACAAGCTCTTGTGCCGCCTTCAGTAATTTATTTTAAAAAAAATTTGGTTGATATTTTTGTGCAGGAAATGGCCTGGAAGTTATTAGTTGTGGAGCATCACAACAATGAGAAGAGCCTTGCTGTGTAAGAGGAACAATTTAATTTGAAATAGAATTAACCTTATTTTGTTACGTTGTTATGTTTCCAATTGAGGATGGTGGTGTATCCCTATTGATGCATTGAATATTCCAATCAGAACAGTGTACTGGCCCCATTTTAGCTGTATTTTCTTACCTGTTCTAGTATGCAAATTTAATCCTGTCAAGAGTACTATTTAATTCACCATTTCAGAAAAGATAATAATAATAATACGTTTTTCTTTTCTAGAATGTAGGATCTATTTTGCCAATATTGTTTCCAATTGGAACCAAAAAAACTGCTGCTATGACATTTTCATGTTACCACTTTTTAGTGGTGGTTCTCATTCATGTATGCCTGATATAATGTCTAAATCCTTCATCTCATGGATCTATGCATCTTCTGCTCCATAAGATACTCATTGGACAATCATAACCCTTCAAAAGGACCACCTAAGCATAGAGGTTGGTTGCCAAAATCCAGGTTCCTTTGCTGGTATCCCCTTTTCTCTCCTCAAAGGAGTTGAAGTGATGGTTAGGAACCCGCCTCAAGAAGTGGGAGTCCTGAGTTTGATTCTCACTCCATCTCAAAGGCTCACTTCCCGTAGAGTTGCCGGTGTTTATGGGTAGGGAGGCTTACACATGCCCGGAGTATTAGGTAGGTGCTCTAAGAGGTCTGGATATCTTGGTTAAAAAAAACCCTTTTCTCTATATTGAAATGTATTTCTGGGAATTTCTTTCGCCGCAATGCTACGGTCGTTCAATTTTGGATATAACCGCCAATGCATTGTGAATCCAGTGGCTGAACGTTTAATATCTCCTACACATCTGGCACATGTAAGTCGAGTAACTGATGAGAATTTTCTGATGCTGTTTTGCCTTGGGTTTTCTGAGGTTATATTTCTGTCATGGTTAAAGATGGATTGAGTATCCATTGTTCAATCATTATTAGTTTAGTTTAGGAATGTCTTTAATGAATGCAAAATTGGATGTTTGCCGTGGCATTTTTCATATGTGGATGTTCTACTGTTGTTTGAGCTTTTGACTGACTAAATTCAGGCTGGTTGTAGCTCAGATCCAAGCCCATTGGCCTATCTAGCAGTTATCTTTTTCATTTTTTTCCCTCAGTGTTGCTTTGGTTGTCTGTCTAAAATTCCCCTTAAATCACTCAATAGAATTCAATAAATGCTTCTATTCTTAAAAAAACTATCTACCAGTTTGATATACTTACTAACATCTGTATAATTGTTGGTTCCACATGCAGGATTTTATGACTGGACAGCCTCTTGGCAATTCTACAGAGGAAGGGGATGCAGACCCATCACTGGATTTTGGCTGCTTTGTGTACAGAATGAACAGTTCTTGCAAAAATCTTAATTTCCTTGTGTAGGGAAAAATGAAAGTTCCTGTCATCTCTCTAAAGGCATAAAATAATAAAATAAAATAAGACCCGACTTAAATTTGGGTATTACCTTCAGGGTCTGATGGTATTTGCCCCAAACCTATGGCTGAGTTTTAAAATATGATATATTTGATATTTACTTCCAATATTATTTGATATTTTATTTAGCACTCTGAAATAAAATTGCAGTTTTCGAAATATTTGTCAAAAAAATCCTTTATAAAATTATTTTTGTTAAAAGAATAAGCAAACGAACTAGTGTTTACCGCTTGCCAACCTTATAAAATTTTGGTAATACTGTTTTCTCAACTTTTTTGGTAAATTACACTGGTAAACACTAGAAAAAATTGTCTAAATTCACATCCAGCTGGTTTTTTAGCCTAAATTTGTCGGAGAATCTCAGCCATCAAAATTATTTATCAAAAGTATCTATCCAGCCGTGATGGCAGAAAGATGACGCCTGATCTCTTCACAAACAGCGACATGCCACCTGGCGTCATAACCTCTTGCCCCTCTTCTTTTTCTTCATACCAACAAAAGTCCCCTCCATCGCTCCCAAGTCCTGACCAGGGCTGAAATTCTAGTTGGGTCATCTCAGATTTTAATAAATTTAAATTAACTCATTTCAAAATTTATTAAAATTTGATCAGATCTGACTCAAATTGATGATATGAATTATTCAATTTAACTTGACTCAAATTTTTTATTTAACTGAATTTGAGTGTTGTTTTATAATTTAGTTTACTCGGGTTGTTTTGGATTAAGTTGGGTTAGATCTGATTGATTTAAAAAATTTCAATCTAACTTAGACTTGAGTTTTATGTGGGTTTCTTTTTTTCCAACCCCATTTAGGGTGATTTTAAAAATTTAGTACAAGAAGTACAAAATCTTTTACATTAAGTGATTCACCCTTGATTATTATTAATATTATTATTATTGGTGTTGTTATTACTAATCTATTTTAGTAAGACCGTGTGCTGCCCACTTCTGATTAGAATATTAGCTGTAGCTGTGGCTGTGGCTCCAACTGAATCTGAGAAAAATGATACATGTGAAATCTAAATCTATCAGAAGTTTATCAGAAAATTTCAGAAATATTGAAAATTATGCAAATTTCAGCTCTTTTTGGCATGCTTTTGTTTTTAAAATACTTTACAAATTTTAATCATGTGAGCTGAAACAGGCGAAAAATAAATTCAGTTTGCTCGACTAAAAAACTCAAAACTAAATAACAAAAAATAATTTAAGAAGTATCAAAATAAGATTTCAAACAAAAAGGCTGGTTTAGCTTTGATTAGAAGGGTGTTTGGAACATCCAAACGTAGAGATTTGCCCCACCTGCCACCATTTTTCAATTATGAAAAATAAAATAAATTTAAAATGAGATACTTCTCTCTTTCTTCATAAAATAAGGACTCTTTATCTAGAGCATAATAAATGAAAAAAAAAAAAAAATCTTCTTTTAGAGAATGTATTTATTTTGAGAGTTTGATCAATGTTAATGATGAAAACATGAAAGTTTTTCTTATTTGGTGAGATAATATATAGTTTATTTTCAACAAAAATAAAAAAAATTGATGTAAAAAATGAAATATAGAATTTCTACGGAGTACGGACGACACCACTTGGTTTTCATAATGTTTGTCTGCTGATATTAATCAAACTAAAATACAGTTTTGCAAGTGAAATTTAATTCTTCGACGAAATTCACAAACAACTCCATCTGTTTCCATTATGAACCATTAATCGTGAACGCATTCATTAAATAAGGAGTTCGAGCAAAATCATGATAGTTTAAAAAAGAAAAGAGGAGAGCAAAATTTGTCAAGGTTAAAGGTAAAATGTTTTACTATCAAAATTGGGCAGACAGTGGATGTGATGATCTTTCTTATATATTTCATTATTGGAAATTTGGAATATCTTAAAATTGTCGGCTTTATAAATTTTACTTCTCCATTTATCATCACTCACTGTATAATATAAGATACCTTTCTTAATCTATTTCCTCTATGTTTTTAATGGCAATCTCTCTTTGTGTTTGCCATTTGTAGCCTTTCAATTTTAACCGCTGAAATTGTGTATGGTCTTTCACTTACATGAGAAAATCAATTTAAATGAGTTTATCTTAATTTATTGTCTGTTGAGACTAATTTTAAGTTATGCGTCCAATTTTCTCTTTAAAGGTTAATCCAATTATCCATATTTCTTTAAGTGTTTTTTTAATTTTTTGTCTTTTTAGCCCTTTTTCTTTAAAAACATGTTATCGTTAGAATAGAAAATTATAAAATAAAAGTAGTTTGGATCGAAATAGCTAATGAGATGAGATCTTAGTCAAAAGTAAAGACATGCCAATGAAGTGTTATGTCATAAAATAATGTCATATTGATCAAAAGGACAATAGGACAAAATATGACATAAAATTGAGTTCTTTTTTTAATTATCGTGAGATACTCTTATTTTATATTAGAGGTGAGATTAATTTTGTTATTCAAAATATCAGACTAATTAAACTAAACATCTAAGTTATATAAAACAGAATGTTGAGTAATGTAAAAAGGGAGAAGACAATATTATGACAACGTAAATGTATACTATAAGATTGATGATTAAATTAATATAAAATTAAAATACGTAATATTAAAAATAATCACAATACATGAGATAACGAGAAGAACTACTCAAGGTGGAATTAGTAATCTTAAAATTGGCCATGGTTTTTTTTAAATAAGTTGAGATTATTGAGAGTCCTTAATATACAGTCTTACATAAATTCAAATCTGAGCAATTTCAATTTAGCCCGACTCAGAATAACTCAAGCAAATCCATTCAAGCTCAGCTAGATTCGGGTTTGGAAAGTATCTTCTACCCACTGAGAGTATAAGCATACCAGTATACAGCTCATATTGAGACCTGAAGAGGAAAAGTGCAAAACTGGTCAGAATCACAGACTGACGTGGATGCCTTTCTAAGAGAGACACGTGTCCTCTGATCCTCTCTTCCACCTTCATTCACATCATAAGTGTGGTGAAACATTGATTGAGTTTTAACACAGCAGAAAAAAAAAATTAATGGTTTTAGATTATATATTTATATATTTTGAGTTGGGTTGAGTTGGACAAATAAAAATTTATATGAAATTTGAGTTGAGTTGAGTTATGAAATTAAAATCAATCTAATTCAACCCTGATATGACCTGATTTGATCTAAGTACACTAAGCTATAAAATGCCACATGGGTTGACTTAGGTCAGAATTTAGGTCAGGTTGGGTTGAGTAACTCGGATGAGCAATTTAGGTCGAATTGGGTTTGATTTAATGATTTTTGATATGGGCTAAGTTGAGTTTATTAAAATTTAACCTGATTCAACTATATTTCAACACTGAAGTCGCATAGTTAAACCCGATCTGCTTTCTAACTAAAACTCTATTATCTAAAATCTATTGGGTTGAAAACTTGTTCTCTTTTATGCCGTTTGAGATGAAGCAGCTCATTAACTAAAGTAACTCATAGATTTGTTAGAAAGTTTTGTATTTACTTGTATAAGTTGTAAAAAATTATTATTTTTGAATGCATGGTGCTATATTTTTAAGTTTTTCATTTTTTTGTAGGCATTATTATTATATGCTAGAATTTTATTTATTTATGATCAAATTTACGAGCTCTATTTTTTTATTTAACACTATTATAAATTATACCACCAACCACTCCACAATCTAACAAATTTTTATCATTTCCTTTAAAGTTTTATAGTTCATCTTTTTCTCTTATACCTGCGATCTATAGACTCAAATTTACCTACTAAGGTCAACTTTGGTTATCTACTTTTATAATCAAATAACATCAAATGAATTTCTATAAATTTGTTGCTTATTTAGATTATTTAGATTATCTTTAATGTGTTTATTTTTAAATTTATCATTTAGAAGTCAATTCACTTATCTAAGACTAACATTGTATAGATATGTTGGAAGTTCTAAATTTGTCAATTTGCCTTTTCTAAGACTAACATTGTATAGATATGTTCAAAGTTGTAAATTTGTCAAATTGCCTTTACTTTATTACATGATAGTTAATACTTTGTTTCAGAGAACATTGCAGATTTAATAATAATACTTTAATTTTATAAATTAAATTATACTAATTTTAACAATATATATTAAAAATATATTTAATGACCCTAATGCAAATAATCCTTTTATCTCCATTTTGCCCCTTCTCTAGCACACAACACTCCGGAATCCAAATCAGTATATAAAACCAAAATCAATACAGGTCCTTCACGTCCGCCATAGTTGGCAAGTAGCTGGGGCTCTCTCCAGTATAGGGACTTGGTTGGAACTACAGAAGTGGCAGCAGCTCCACAACATAGATCGTGCCTAAAATCTCGGCGAACCTCCGTCGAAGCACCATCTGAAGTCCGTACTCATGCGCCGGAGTGTGTCGGATTCCGGTCTCGGACCTTATCAGAAAAGGTTGGGGGTGCTGTCATTTCGCCCTTGTGTCAGATTCCGATTTGGGGTGATTCTCCTTTTTCCGCAAAGCTTTTCACCTGACTTTTTTTTATTTCTCTTACCGATGCTAGTCTTCCACTACTCTTCCACACTCGAATCTGATTCTCTTTCTCTCGCCTTTCCGTATGTAAACCGCAGCTTTAATCGATGATTTCAAACTCAAATTCCCTTTTTCTTCCGATCTTTGGCGATCTGATCTGCATGCTACTGTAATGCCGCACCTTTTCTGAGATTCCTTTCTTTTTACGGTACTTTTAAGAGTTAGATCCTCTTCTTTTTGCTTGAACGTAGTTTTTTTATATTTTAAATGCGTTGATTGATTGTTCTTTTCGGAGGTTCACGGTATGGCGTCCCCCCTTCTCCAATCATGTATTTATTGTTGAAATTAGGAACTTTGGTGTTGATTGATGTTGTTTGTTACTGAATTTTTTATGTGATGCATTTTTTTTTTGGGTTAAAATGCGGGTTTTTTGTTGGTACATATTGGTGTATATCCTAGTGTCTGCTTGCATCTAGCTTTTTTTAGTTGATTCACTGCTCTTGAATTTTGACGTTATGAGGTCTTTCTACCTATCAGATCTTAAGACTTCGTATGTGGAAATTTAGGTTTTTGGTATGCATTGATCTTGTTGAGTACTGGCATTTTGCTCTGGTAGAATATCTTTAAAAAAAAATGGTGAAAATGCGGATTTTGGTGCATTTTGGTAGTTTCCGTCATTTTTTCCCTTGAATCTAGAGCTTCTCACTGCTAATTTTTCCATTTTGTGGTTTTCGGGTTATAGATTTGAGATTTTGCCTTTTCCCTGCACTTCGTCCCTTCTCGGTTTTTCCATCTTTTTCTTGCTTGAACATAGGGCTTTTGGAAGTTGATCGAGTAAATTTTAAGTATCACCTCCGTTTTTTATTCTTTCTGATCGACAGGTTTTCAAGAAAATTTATTACACTTTTCTATGAATCTGGGGCTTTGAGTTAGTGTTTTTCTGAGGTTCGGTGTTTTTTGCAGAGGTTCCATGATTTTGCGTGGATTAAAGGGTTTCACTGTTTCAGTGTTGATTGGTTTGGGTTTCTGGATATAATTTCTTATTCTAATATTTGATGTGGTTGATATGTTTCTCCCCTCAGTACTTTTAGTTTGTTGAATGTAAGATTCAAGTAAGATTCTTGAAGCTTTCTTTTCGGTGTCAGATTTTTTGTCTCTGTTTGGGCGCATGGGAATGCCTGAATTTTTATGGGAAGCAATTGTTTTTAACTAAATATGGTTAAAGGTGAAAGTATTTTCCTGGAAAGTAGCCATTTTTTACTAATAATGCTTAATAATTTTTTTAGTAGAAATGATCACTTTCTAGAGAATTCTTTCCTCCTGTTTTTTCCACCGTAGAAGCCATGAATTATCGGGTTTTGATTTCTATATAAGTTTATTTGGATTCGGCTTTTTTCTCCTTTGTGAGAAAAGCTAATATGGAATCTTTTATATGCTAGATCTTGATCTTTTTCTGTGTTGGTAGTTGGTGTTAGATGTTGGATGTTGCTTATTCCCTTGAGTTTGGCTTGAATTTTTACGTTTTGGTGGGAAAAGCTTGAATTATGTATATTGTGGTAGGGCCCAAGATTCAGTTTTCCAATTGGAAATTTGATTGAGCTGGAAAGAATCCAGCTTTAATTTTCTACTGTTCCCTGTACGTGGATCAAGGCACCGAGCTGAAATCTAGGCCTTTAATTCCTCTTTTTTTGATTCAATAATCCTTACTTCTCAATTGGAAAGTGTTTCTTAATATGTAAAGTCAGTTTTGCTTTTCCACACCTCTAATGCAAGATGTGTGCCTTGAACCTTGCTCTTCATTTCTTATAGGTGTGTAGCTTTGCAGCAGTATCAAATGAAGACTTCTAAATTTTGTCTATGATTATGCTTCCTTAGAAACGTTGGTGAGCTTTTTTTATATTTAGTTGCATATCCTTTCTTATTTATGATTCCAAAAGATTCAAATGGTTTGCATTTGAAGACAAGTTATTTTATGATTTTCTTTTATCCTTTTCTATTCAGGTGATGAAATGGCTGACTTTAAGAACAGAAAGTTCCATGAACATGAGAAGCCATTCCCAGGATGTATGGGGAGAATGGTTAACCTTTTCGACTTGAGCCCTGGCATACCTGGAAACAGGCTTCTTACGGATAGAGCACATAGAGATGGTGATATTATTTGCTTCAATCCTTTTTTATTTCTCATAAAAGACTAGGGATTTATTTTCGGCTCCTAAAATTTTAGACAGCTTCGATAAGTTCAATTTTTATCATGCTCCATTTATCATCAGCAGCAGCAGGGGCATCATTTTACCATTCACCTGGGGTCCGTTTATTGAGTTCTCTGTGTCCCTTCCATCTTGTTTCATTTACGATGACTTTCTTATTTATTATTTGAATTGGATTGTCTTCTGCAGAACAAGGACACGGTTCAGTTCATGTCTGTTTCTACAATTTGCGTGCTACTAAAAAAGTATGAAATTGATGAAACAGTTTCTAGAACTGTTACTGCAATCATGTCAATTTGATGGATGCTATGATGATGTGCATCATGATAATGATTTATAAGTTCAAATATACAATGTCCAGAATTTTTTTTTCTGTTGTTATTTTCTTTTGAGATCGCCTATGCATATCTCAATCATATGGTGAGATTCTCCCCTAAAGGCATGTATCAATTTATATGATATTGCTGACACAGTTCTAGGACCTTCCACTCACACAATGTGCTTAAGATATATTAAAAATAACGTTAATCACCATACATGCTAGTATGGGACTATAATGATTTTCTTCTTTGCCTTTGAGAGATGACGTTAAAAATAACATAATTACCAATCACCTTCCATCACACAATGCACTTAAGATATATTAAAAATAACGTTAATCACCATACGTGCTTGTATGGGACTATAATGATTTTCTTCTTTGCCTTTGAGAGATAATTGGTTCTCATACATCCATAAAATAATGTTGTTATCATAATGAATTAGAAGATAGAATGGGTGTGTTCAAAGGGGGAAGGCAAGTGAAAGTAATGGCACTATTGATTTGTTGAGTTTTAGTTATTTTGCATCCATGAGCTTCCAATTACATTTATGTAAGATTGGAAGGATCTTTTTTTTATTGGTATTTTTTGGGAAGGGAAGTGGTGTGATGTGAACCAACAGCCTTTGTGGTTGCACAAGTGAGTACCACCAAAGTCCTATTCTTTTAGTTTTCTTAACAACAACAAGATATTTCAGTTACTATGAATTATTAGCTTGAGTAGTTAATTAGAAGCTCTAATTGATACATAATATACTTATGTATATACATAACAATGTTCTCATTAACATGAGTTGGATTGGTTAGCAGGCTCCCATGTTCGAAGTCAGACAGATGTATCAAAGAAAATGTTGGGTCCAATAAGAGATTGGATGGAGGATAACCAGTAAGCTATTGTGATTGTTGCCCTTGTATATCTTAAAAGCCTCAAAGCTGTATTCATTGTACCTCTACCTGGATTGTATTTCATTGCTAGTTATGATGTCCAAAACTGAAGTGCATCTGGCTAGCTATAATTTGTTGGATCCAACTGGCTAGCTATAATTTGTTGGATCCAACTGGCTAGCTATAGTTTGCAACTACCTTTTTTTATTATAATTTATTTTCTAATATGGAAATGCAGCTGGAATATGAATTAAAGAGGAGTCCTTCATACAAGAAATCAAATGGAACACCTGTGAAGATGCTGATAGCCCAAGAGATGTCAAAAGAAGTAGAGTCAAAGCAGAAGCCACCCACTGTTGTTGCTAGGCTGATGGGGCTTGATGGCTTGCCAGGTCTTCAACCAGTTTCAACAGTGCAAGAAAGCTATCCAGAAGGCTATTTTCAAAATGCGTCTACTAAACTAGAATCCATGCCAAGAAATCTGCATGAAGATAAAGGCTTCCTGGACAAACAAGTGCACTATGACATTCATCCTTCTAATTCATACAATCAGGAGAAGACAGATTATAAAGATGTCTATGAAGTCTGGCAGCAGTCATCAAAAATCAACCGTGCCAAGGATCAATTGGGTCAGAAGGGAAGATGTGAGGAGAGCACAAATGAGAAGAAGATGGCACTTGTTCGCCAGAAGTTTATTGAGGCAAAGCGTCTAGCCACTGATGAGAAACTTCGTCAATCCAGGGACTTCCAAGAAGCTTTGGAGGTTCTGAGTTCAAACAGAGATTTATTCCTCAAGTTTCTACAAGAACCAAATTCTTTGTTCTCTAAGAATCTCTATGAACTTCATTCTGCTTCATCACCACAGATGAAGCACATCACAGTACTGAAGCCGTCAAAGATGATGGAAACAGATCAGCTTTCAGGACCAGAGTTGAAGCCTGAAAAAGAGAGTAAGAAACATCATGACGTTGAAGGAAACAGATGGGACAGATATAAGCCCAATTGGGATTCCACTTTTGATAATCAGAGAGCTGACAATACATCTCAACCAACAAGGATAGTGGTCTTGAAACCTAGCCTAGGGAAGACCCATGACATCAAGGCTGTGGTTTCTTCCCCAATTTCATCCCCAAGGTTGATACATAATAGAGATATCTGTGGGGATTATGAAGGTGATAGTGCTAGAGGGTCCAGAGAGATAGCAAAAGAGATAACTCGACAGATGCGGGAAAGCCTGAGTAGTGGCAGGAGAGACGAAGTTCTGACATCTTCCATGTTATTAAATGGATATGTTGGGGATGAGAGCTCATTCAATCGGTCAGATAATGATTATGTAGAAGATGGAAATTTTAGTGATATAGATACTCTGACTCCAACTTCTAGACGTTCATGGGACAACATGAACAGATACAACAGTCCTTACTCATCCTCATCTTTCAGCAGGGCATCTTACTCTCCAGAGTCATCTGTCACTAGAGAAGCTAAGAAGCGCCTTTCGGAAAGGTTGGCATTGATGTCATCCACTGGAAGTAGTCAAGAGCAAAGACGAGTCCGGAGAAGCTCTAGTACATTGGGTGACATGCTCACTCTTTCCAACATCAAGAAGCCTGTAATATCTGTGGTAGGTGGAAATGATGGAGAATGTTGTCAGTCATCCAGTAGCAGGCTGTCTGGTGGAGATGAAGTGAGGCGGTCAATAGCCTGCTTTTCAGGCAGTGTGGATGATTCTCCTAGGAATCTATCAAGGTCAAGATCTGTCCCAGTATCTTCTACAGCATACCAGGCGAGGTTGAATGTTCAGGTTCCTGAACCCAAGGTCAGTGACTCTGTGGTTCCAAAGGAGTTAGCAAAACCAAAAGATGGTAAATCATCATTCAAGGGAAAAGTATCAAGTTTATTCTTCTCTAGGAGTAAGAAACTAAGTAAAGAAAAGCATAATCCATCTTCTTCAATTCACTCTTGTGATGAACACGAGTCCAGCATTGCTGAAGTTCCAGAGATTTCTTGTAAAGTGAAGCAGTTCTCTGTTGGGAAGAGAAGTGATAATATTGCACAACATGTCATGAATGATACACTTGAAGAAGAGCATCCATACAAGCCAGAAGGATTGTCATGTGAAATGTCCTCTCCAAGTTACATCTGGAAAGTGCCAAAACCAGGGTCTTTCCCTTCTGAGGTATGCATGTTTGCGTTTCCTTGTGAGGGGACATGAAGTGTATGAGATTATGAATGCCTACTGTACATTGATTTATAACATATTGCTTCATACTAGAACCCTTCTGTGCTGACATTTACCACTTGTTGTGAAAGTTTACTGGTCTAGAAGCTTGAACCATTCGTTGATATCACCTATGATACATAGATAATTCAGACTGGGCAATTTTTTTTATAATGTGTTTGTCTTGTATTGGTGAAATGTGTTCTTTCCACATCCATGACATGTCCTTGCTTAGATGCGTGCTGTATCGGGGCATGACAGCTAGAGTTATCTACACATTTTAAGATATCACTCTCTTCTCATGAAGTTAAAATGTTGTCTTCCTTTTTTCCTAGTCAATGATTTTGAATAGCATGCTTTTACATTGAGCACCATGTAGGTTGCTGACAGAGCTTATTGTTGTGGCATGTACTTAGATTTTATTTTTTCCGTTTGTTATTACAAAGTAGCATTTTTTTTTTTTTTTGGTTGATATTTTCTTGCTAAAAGGATTGGTACATTGTTTAGGTGGCATCATCTGCAAAAACTAGGGTGTCTGAGAGCTCAAGTGAGAACCAGGACCAACCAAGTCCGGTTTCTGTCCTAGAAGCTCCATTCGAAGAAGATGTCAATGTGCATTCAAGAATTGCCAAAACAGGTGTACAGGGTAAGCAGTCTCATTCCTAAAGTCTGGTCCTTGATTACCATTACATACAGCAAGTTCCTAATTCAGCAGTAATTTTCACAGAGTTGTCAGGACATCTTCACCTCTGTGGAACTGAATCAACAGCAGAGTCTCCCCTAGATGCAGTTTCCCAGTCCTTGTCATGGGAGGATTGCAGTCTGGAATCTGCCGCATCCCATCCTCTGGAGCCCTATGCACTTTCCACCATGGCAGAGGAAGAAGAAAAAGAACGCTTCTTGTTTATTCAAGCACTATTATTGGCTGCTGGCTTCGATAATGAGAAGTCAGACACAGTCTACGCCAAGGGGTATGCACCAGTGAACCCATTGGACCCATTATTGCTAGAAAAGTGTATCAATGTGAAAGATGATTGGCAGCATCAAAATGAAGCAAAGCGGAGGCAATGGAGGTCAGAACGGAGACTTCTATTTGATTGTGTCAATGCAAGTCTAGTGGAAATGGTGGGGTCGACACTATCGTGGTCATGTAGCAGAAGGGTCTCACCATCACCAACAGGGGAGCCGGTGATACACGTCGTGTGGAATCAAGTGAGGGAGTGGTGGTCCACCAGAAAAGATCTTTCTTGTGGTGAAAGCGATGGAAGGTTGCAAGTGGAGAGGGTGGTGAGGAATGAGGTGGTAGTAGGAAGGGGTTGGGGTGAACAGATGCGTTTAGAATCTGACAGAATAGGAGAGGAGATTGAAAGAGAGTTGCTCAAGCAATTGTTGGAAGATGCTTTTTTGGCTCTATTATGATTTTTTATGATAAAGTGGGGGTTATAATGACATGTTCTTCTCTTTTCCTTTTTAATTTATTTTTTACTCCCATTAACTGTTGCCATTTTGTCATTGATGATGATTTGTTGTATGATATCTGCTTCAACAACAACAACAACAACAACAATTGCCTGTGTAGTGTTCCATAATATCGGTAGAAGGGAAGATGCCTGACATTGTTTAACATCGATTTCTATTTGTAGTTAATGTTTTTTAATTATTTTGTGGAGGAATTGACTTTCATACCGACCCAGTTCTAATTCATGCAAGTGGGTTGAGTACCATATTTTGTTGTACGTTCTATCTAAGAAGAATGTTGTAATTAGTTTTCATTAGGGGCAATTCACTTATGTCTCTTTAGGCTGTTGGTGTTGGGAATTCACTTTTCTTTTTGTGTTGTTTTTAAAAATCGATTTCTCCCTTTGGATCCTAAGTCGTTTCTAACTTTTTTCAAGGTAGTGGCAAGGGCAACACTGGTGAAAAAAATCACTCTAAATTGGGCAACTGATAAAATGGGAAATTAGGCAAAAATGGTATCATCTTACATTTTCCAATTTTCATTATTTTTTCAAAATTCTAATTCTTTCATGCATAATTAGTGGATAATTTTAATTTTTATGTTGTAATTCTAATTTGATTATAGAAAAGGAGGTACGTCGGAACACGAGAACTGAGTCACCAATGGCTCTCTGGCGGTTTTTTTTTTTTTTTCTCGTCTCGATTTGAACAAGGGCAAAATAATCTAAATTTTTTTATCAAGAAATCTGAAAAGTCAGGAGCTGCTGTGTTACCGACTCACCGTAGCAGTGGGGAAGCTAGTAGAGTAGTAGCTATTAATTAAGTCAAAGTAGCTTGACGTGGTTGCAATTTATGGGGCCCATTTCCCCGGAGACAAATCACGCGCCTCTCTTTTAAAATGATAATTCAGGGTCAAGAAAATGCTACTCTAAATATGATCCCATGCCAATTCTGACTTCTAAATATGATTTTGTTGCTACTCTAAATATGATCCCATGCCAGTTCTAACTTCTAAATATGATTTTGTTTACCCATGTGGTGTAGTTCAATAGGTTTCCTCTTACTTTAAGAAGTGAAAGGTTGTGGGTTCGAACCTTCATGGCTTAACTTGGTATGCCTTGGAGGAAGTAGATTCATCTGTGAGAATTTCATACTGGATATCTTGCAGTTTCCCCTACGTAAATTCTAAAAAAAAAAATGATTTTATTTATCTGAAATAATGGAAATAATAATGTGTAGAGGTGAGCTACATTAACATGGCATAGCTAATGGTCAACTTGTACATAATATTAATAATGGGTAGTGATCTTTCATCGGGTGTTTTGTGTAACTCGATACGGGATTTAGGGTATTGTCAATATTACCCTTCCACTACGGTATATCGGTTCACTGACCCTTCTATTGCGGTATAAATCGGGTCACTAACCGAATCATTGATCGGCTCACTAAAATCAGATTATTGAAATTTATCTAAGTGAATTTTTTTTTTATATAGAACAGTAAACCGGCTCAATGACCAGATCACTAATTTCTTTTTTTAAATACTTTCGTATGCCATTGAAAGAGTAAAATGATAATATCTATATCTCATTATACAAAATGCCCGTAAGAGAATTGTTACCCTTAATAATATTTATTTGGTGAGCCTCAATTCTTTTCTCAATAATCAATACTCACGTGCTTTTTATTGATGAATAAATACTGAAACCAATGCGCATCTTTTTATTGGACCCAGTCCAGCACCAAATTAATTCACGGATGGGTTCATTGCCTAATGATAATTAGCTAAAAGTTGTGGGTTTAAGGTTCATTTTTTGAATTTAAAAAAAAATGTTAAAATTATTATAATAGATTGGCATTTTTATGAAGCCATTGGGTCATTTCAGAAAAATTCAATTTAAAAATTTTTTAAGATAAAAATGAAGTTTCAAATCAAGTCAAGAACTAAAGGCTCAATCAATTAGGAGATTCAATGGTTAACTATGAGAGCAATATATATATATATATATAATTTTTATTTAATCTATATAGATTTAGTCTAAGCCTCTGATTGATTAAGGAATCTCAATCTCGAGAGTTTTACTGAACTGGACTATGATTTTAACATTGAGGGCTTTCGCCCATGGTTTTAGCCATGTATCTACCTTTCATTTTTCTCTTTAAAAGAAATTCTTTTTTTTTTTTTTGAAGAAATTTGGTTGGTTAGTGTAGTTGATTTTGTTGTCCTAGATTCAATTTGATTAAATTAGTGTCTGGTAATTTTTGCTGCCCTTAATTCAATCTGGTTTACATTGAACTCCATCGAGTCATTTAATACACAGTTTGACCCAATCTAAAGTTCTAAACTTGTCTAATTAATGTATGATTTTATTGAAAACTTAAAATAGATAAATAGGTGAACCTAACTCACACCTAACTTGTCTTAACCTGATAATTTGTGAAGAAGGTGAGGAAATCTCGCGGATGATATGAATTTGAAATTTTCAAACTCTACACCTTACGATTAATCCCTACCAATGAAAGAAGAGAAAATTGTAAAATATTATAATATTACGTGATATTTCAATGTATTCCGTGACAGGTGTAATAAAAACACCGTACCCGGATCAAAACCCCGAATTTAATTGCTAGTCGAATTAGCGGTCGGATTCAAATCTGCACATGGAAACCAATAAACGACCTGTCTAACCTGTTTGAGAAAGGACTCATTATTTTAGATATATTGCGGTCAGGGCAAGTCCAATACTTCACAAAGTCATGTTTTATCCAATCTACACTAACCGTCATCGCAGACTCAGTACTTCACCAAGCGAGTTAAAGATCAGCCATTTCGATATATCTATATGACACTCAACATGCATCATCACACAACAAATTACCCATGACCCAACATGATATGCCCCATACTCGGCATTATTTTATCCTCACACAACTAGCATGTTTTCATGTCCTACATGATTTCAGTGACCGTATAAACATGCCAGAATATGACACAACCAGATAGTCTGCAAGAAATAAATAACATAATTCAACAATTGAATAAGAGGGGGGTAAAAGACCATTTTATCCCTTTTTGAGTTTCAAACGCGGAAATTGAGTAACCATACTTACACCTGTCGTGGTAGAACCACGCATACATCCAGAAATGATGAATCGGGGATTAATAGTCAAAATGTCTTCCCCTCAACCAATTAACCCCTTAGACCCTTAGATTGAGTCCCATACTGCTTTATAGGCGGCTGTGCATCAACTCCCAGACACCATTTATATGTTTACATCAGTATACCGCAACTGATAAAATAATCCCTCATGAGTAAAAAACAGTGCTCGGTCTCGCATTCTTGTCCCACTCCGTCTTTTCCATCTATTTAATGTTCCTGGGTCTCAATCCTGCCTTAGAGTTAATTGTTTTCATTTTTGGATATTAATGAAGTATGCAAAGCATTTCTTGAGACAACTTGTGGTAGAATCTCCTCACCTTTTGTCCGATTAATTTTGTAAATAATCTGTGAAAAAATGATAAACCCGTAAATTTCCATTTAAAATTAAATGCTCATAAAATATCCATATATCCCAATATTTATTTTCCACATGAAAACAGGGTGATGTCCGTAAGTATGCTAAACTCTTTCTACTTCACTTTTAATTATGCTAGTAGAGTCCGCCATCCTAAACACACAATAAAGAAAAAATGGAAATTACTTAGTGCCCAATTCGTTTCTCACCGGGCGACTACGTCACCTCAGATGATACCGTCGAGCGGTGGAATCGCTGTGCTACAGATGAAGAATTTCGGCCTAGAAAGTACAGTACAAGAAATGTAAACAAGATACTCAATGCCCAACTTCAAGACCACCGGGTGACTAAGCGTCATCTCATATGGTATTACGGAGCGACTAAACGCCGTTACTGATGATAGTTTGGCCTAGAGGCTACATTGCAGGAAATATGAATAAAATACTCAGTGCCTCGCTTCAAGACCACTAGGTGACTAAGCGCCACCTCAGATGGTATTATCGGACGACTAAGCACCGTAGAGATGATAGTTTGGCCCAAAGGGTACATTGAAGGAAAAATAGACACACATTGCGAAAAATAAACATACAAATTGTTAGAAGGGTTAGTATTATGTCCATTTTTAGCTTAAAAGGGAGAAACCAAAGTTTTCAGAGGTTTTGGAAGTTTCAAAAAAAGTCTCAAAATTTTGATAAATTACCATTTTGGTCCTGAACTTTTTAAAAATAACATTTACATCCTTACTTAGAAAAACATGCTAAAAAGAGTTGAGAAGGAAAAATCTTTTGCAAAAACAGAGACTGGCACGAGAAAGTGGGCGAAAAACTGGTCGAATAGAGGCCTGACTCCACCGACGGAGTTCAGCCAGAAGCTGGCCGGAAAGTTGGCGGTGGCCCGCTGTGGGTGGCTGCTGCTGGTGGTTTTTGGAGGAGAGAGGAAAGGAGAGTATAGTGAGGACTGAGGAGAGCGAGAGCGGTCGTTGGGTGTGGGGGAGGGGAGGGTGCCCTCCTCCTTTTATTGCCTTAAGATAAAAATATTTTATTATTATTATTTTTCTTTTGTATTTAATAAAATTTGAAAATCAATAAAATAGTATTATTTCAAGACTCGGGATCACGAAACCCTGGTACGATGGGTTTGAGTTTGAAAGATAAATACGTGCACTTCAGAAAATGGGTTTAGTGGTCCTATTGAAAGATCTGATTTTACACTTTGATTAAAAGCACTGTTAATAGATTTAGAACTAATGTTGAGTGAAAAATAAATTAAAAGCCACTTGATTTAAATTGAAAACACTTATGTTGAAATTTAAACAAATGAATGGTTCAAACAATTTGAAAATGTAAATTTAAAATTCTTGATTTTGGAAAAATCAAAACAATTTTCTGAAAGTCTGTGTGTGCAAGGTTTAAAAACATCTTCCGAAATCAATGATTTTATTCAAAAATTGATTTTAAATGATTTTATGTAATTTTTAAGTAAAAATAATGCAATGAGTCGGAATTCAATTTCGCCCTTCCAACTTCAAACAGTCATATTTTAGTTTTCGAATTCCGATTCGGCCAAATTTGAACTTTCTGCGAAGACCAAGAGATAATATACGCATCAAACTGGTCATAAGACATGATTAACGGTGTTAATACACAATATTAACTTAATCTTGGAACAAGATATTACAAGTAAATATTTAATTATCCTCCAAAAATAAGAAGTATGAAATTTTAATCTTATAATAATATCTAAATGTTTAGCAAAAATTGTGTTAATATGAAATTTTTACTACAATATATATTAAAGTTCTAAAAATATTATATTTAAGCAAAAAATCTCTTTAAAAATAACTAATTATTTATTTATTTATTTTATTAATTCTAAATATTTATATTTTTTTTGCAAATGGGAAAATTTGAAAATATCTCAATTATTAACATCGCCGTCGATATCTCGAGAATGAGAGTAATATGCCCGTATTCACTTCGTTTATTCATTTCAAGAAATTCTAAGATTCTCTGGGTATTCCCTTTTCTCCAATGTTATTAGAACCGGACCGTGTACCGAACCGTCTTTGAGGAGGTCAAGGTTCAACCGGGTTCGACCGCGGTCAAAGCCGGTAAAAGCCGGTCAAGTATTAAAATAATATAAATATTATATATAATATTAAACAAGACATATTTTACCAATAATATTAATAAAAATATTAAAAATAAAATTCATACTCTTAGTAATATACCAAAACGGTGAAATATATGGGATATAAATAGTAATAAACTTTCATATTTCAAATATACACTTTTTTTAAGAGGAAAAGTAAAAAAAAAAAAATTTAAAAAAATAAAAAAAATTCAAATATGTGAACAGCGGTTCGCGGTTCATGATTTTCGTGTCAAAACCGGATAAAACCACGGTTTTGACCGGTTTTATGCGGTTTTGACCGCTAGGCGGTTTTTTGTATGAACCGAACCGTGGATCCGGCTGTCACGCTGTTCGGTCCGGTTCTGATAACACTGCTTTTCTCTTTACCCTCGTCTGCACTTTCGTTTCTCCAAGAACATTCAAGAACATTCAAGATCAGATATCCCCTTTTCTCTCTTCACTCGTATTCACTTCATTTCTCCAAGAACCTTCAAGATCAGGTATCCCCTTTTCTCTGCTTCTATCTTATTCTTATTTTTTGTTTTTCACAAAAATGGCTCGGACGATAAGAGCCCTAGACCAGTGTTATTAGAACCGAACCGAATCGCAGCTGAACCGGCTGTTCAGCCGTGACCGCCAAATCCGCGGTTCGGTTCATACAAAAAACCGCATGAGCAGTCAAAACCGCATAAAACCGGTCAAAACCGCGGTTTTGACATGAAAACCGTGACCGCGGTTCACATATTTGAATTTTTTTTAATTTTTATTTTTATTTTTAATTTTTAATTTTCCTCTTAAAAAATGTGTATATTTGAAATATAAAAGTTTATTACTATTTCTATCCCATATATTTCATCATTTTGGTATATTACTCAGAGTATGAATGTTATTTTTAATATTTTTATTAATATTATTGGTAAAATATGTCTTGTTTAATTTATATATAATATTTATATTATTTTAATACTTGACCGGCTTTTACCAGCTTTGACAGCGGTTGTACCCGGTTGAACCCTGACCTCCTCAAAGATGGTTCGGTACATGATTCGGTTCTGATAACATTGCCCTAGACATCCTGTCCGAGTGTTTCGCCCAAACCCTATCCGATTCCAGCGACACACGGCAAAATGGCGAACACTCCCTCTCGGAAATGGCTATGCACCCTGAATTCCTCCTTTCCATTCTCGACGTCATCTCGCATGGGCATGTGTACAATGACGATAAAATACAGGTTGATGCTGTTCATTTCATGAGGCAAATACATTCACGCTGGGCCCAAGGGAGATTACATTCAAGCTGGGCCCTAGGGAGACTGCCTCTCATTCTGGACTACGAAAAAAGTAGAACAAAGTCAAGAATTGTCGAGTGTATGATTGAATCTAAACCCAGGGTTCAAATCCATTTATGCGAGGCGATTGCCATCATTGCCAAGCATGACTTCCCAAGACAGTGGGCGTCGCTCCTCCCAGAATTCAAATGTGAACTCTATAAGAGTGGGAAAAATTATACATCAATCAATGCCATTCTCAGCACTGTGAACTTGATTTTTAAAAAATTCTGTCAGTGTACACTTGATCTCAAGTACTGCGTTAGGGTCTTTGCTGACGCATTGCGTTACATTTTCTTCTATAAGTCAGCGTCCATTCTCAGAAACCCCAATAATGCTGATTCACTTCGTCTCTACATTGAAACCCAGCGTCTGTGCTGCCGTATATTCTACTCTCTGAACTATCTTGAGTTGCCTGAGTTCTTTGAGAACCACATGAGTGATTGGATGCAGGTGTTTCAGATGTACCTAACGGCCACGTATCCTGTTCTTGAAGATACAACCGATGGACTTGCACTTGTTGATGGGCTTCGTGCTGCTGTTTGTAAGAACATCAACCTCTACTTGTGGAAGTATGGGGACAAATTGGAAAGCTATTTGCAGGAGTTTGCACTTGCAGTTTGGGAACTTCTAAAAAATGCTTTAGTGGTATCAAGCCGTGCCAAACTGACAGGCACTCTGATCGAATTCTTGAGGACGATCAGCAATAGTGTTTATCATTCAAAATTCAGCAACCCTGAGATTCTGCAGAATGTCTTAGAGATTGTGATCCAAACTCTTCGGTTCAGGGATGATGATGATGACCTCTTTCAGATGAACTATGATAAGTATGTAAGGAGAGATATTGAATACTGCGATGATCTTACCTTAAGAAGGATTGCTTGTGAGCTTCTCAATGGGATTGCAACTAACTACAGAGATAGAGTGAGGAAAATAGTTTCTACAGAAATTCTGAATATGTTGGATTCGTACAGGGCAAACCCAGATGAGAATTGGAAGGAGAAGGACTGTGCCATTTATTTGGTTGTCTTTTTTGCAACGAGACCAGCTGGTGGTGCTTTGGTTACAAGTGATCTCGTTGATGTGGAGAACTTTTTCGCAACAGATGTTGTTCCAGAACTTAAAGCTCAGGATGTCAATGGTTTTCCAGTGCTCAAGGCAGATGCCTGGAAGTTTTTCATTACTTTCAGGAATCAGATATCAAAGGCAGTTGCAATTTCTATGATGCCTGATGTGATCCGGTTCCTTGCTTCTAAATTTAATGTGGTTCATTCATATGCTGCAAATTGTATTGAGAAGTTGTTGCTTGTCAAAGATGAGGGCGCCCACGTTACACTTCATTGGATATCAACCTTTCGGTGTAATTATCGATGACAAATCTATTCAACGCTCTGAATTTTGCAGGGTCGCAAGAAAATGTATACATCATGAAATGCATCGTGCGAGTTCTTGGCAGTGCTGACATTGCTGGTCCTAACATTGGTGGTCAAGTTGTGGGTACTTGTATTTACAGTCTTACAGATCTTCTTAAGAATCCAAAAAGTCAACTTTTCAACTATTACGTATTTGAGGCAGTGCTTCTCTCATTAGACGTCCTTGTGAGATGAACCCATTACTGATTTCAGTTTATGAGAGAGCTTTTCCCTGTTCTTACAAACATCATGGTAGAAGATGATATTGAAACCTGGCATTACACAATACAGATCATTGCACAGCTTGTTGAAATCCACACATCAATATTCTTCAATTATAAGGAGAGCTTTGAGTTTCTCCTCTCACCGCCGTCTTGGGAAAGGTCTAAAAGGGTGACAGCCTATGTGAGGATGCTTCTTGCCAGCTTTAAGAAGGTAAAACATGAGCTGAGAAGGGAGGACATGAGACTGGACCGGATGCTTGGTATATTCAAGGAGCTGGTCTCGTATTCAAGAACAAGAGAATTAGGTTTCGATGTGCTGAATACTGTTATTGAGAACCTTAGCTATGATGTAATATTCCCTCAGATTTCTCTTATATGGGCACAGACACAGAAGAACCTAACTCAAAAATCTATCAAGTCTGTAGTAACATTCATGTCGCTTCTTCTTGTCAAGCATGGGTATGTGAAGCTTGAAGGCTCGATAAATGCAACCCGAGAGACCATTGAAATAATTGCAGATGGACGGGATGTATTTTTGACAATTCTTGAGAAATTCTGGATTCCCAATCTTAAGATCGATTGCGTTGAAACTAACTTCTGTTGCTTCAACCAAGCTCATTTGCAAATGTCCAAACTTGTTGGACAGTTCTGCTAATGCGCTTTGGGGAAGGATGCTTAGAAGCATTGTTATCTTTCTTTCATGGCCCGAGCAAGAAAGGGTGGAAGATGAACCAGAAGTGCCTGATTTTGGAGAGATTGGGGGTGATATTCTCTACAATGCAGCCCCGAAAGAGGAAGATCCTTTAAGGGAAGTGAGAGATCCAAAGGAAATCTTTGTGACTTCAGTGGCAAACCTTTCTGCTGCTTCTCGTACTTGGATGATCCCAATCAAGCTGCACTTTTTCAGCTTTGCAAAACATATAATCTCTCCATAATATTGTAATGACCCGACCCGAACACACAGGGCTTAGGGCTTGACTCAGTGTGATATTGTCCGCTTTGGGCCTCGCACACAAGCTCGACCCCGCACGGTTTTGCATTTGGGCCCAGACCCACCTAGCTCGGCCCAAAAGGCCTCACTAAGTTACACATGGGTGGCTTTCTATAAACCCACTCTCTCCTTTCTCTCCCACCGATGTGGGACTTCAAGAGAGGGAGGGATAGGGGTCTCACAAGTATAGTTACCAGCTCCATACCATGTAGCATATTTTTCATTTTTTACCTTTTTTTTTTTTCTGGTCATATGGCATTTGACAAAATTGTGCCTGTGCTCCTCCACCCTAAGCATCACCACCAAAAAAGTTAAAGACAATCTCATTGCTTAGCCTTATAAACTGTTCATGTGTGGGATGACCATTTTGGATCTTTACTATTCATACAATCAATCCTTGAGTAGATGGCTTCCTAAATATATATATATATATATATATATATATATATATATATATATATATATATATATATATATATATATATATATATATGTATATATTTTGTAAGATAACTTCATTAATTCAAAAGAGAGAACAAGGAACAAACAAGCAGAGAAATCTGCTAAACAGGAGCAAAAGCCCAACCCCACATTACAAGACTCTGTTTACAACTTCAGAAGTTAAGGATAACCCCAGACAAGCCAAGGCATCAACCACTGTATTAACAGATCGAGGAGCCCAAGCCACCTTAAACTCAAAAGAAGCAATGATATGACGAATTCTATCAATTTTGTCCAAGTAAAGCCAAAGGCAATTAGAACCCAAAGCCCAACCAAGAACACTTTAGAATCACCTGCAACTAATCTCCCTGACACTCCCAACTGCCCCAACTCCAGCAAACCCCGCCACAAAGCAAATAATTCCGCTTCAATAACTATTCCATTGAGAAGTGGACCAGTAAAGGAAAACACAGAAGCTCCCAAGTCATAACGAATGATCCCACCGTACCCAGACCGACCAATCTCCCGCGTACAACTTCCATCAAAATTAAGCTTAAGTAGCCCCGAGGATGGAGGAGTCCAAATATCATGAGGGGTCGGCACCGAATGATGAATCACCAAATCAACAGAAGACCAATCACAATATAAATCTGTAACAGAAAGACCCCGAATCTTATCTGAACCCACTAACCACCATGCAGCACTAACCTTAATTAAATCCAATATAGCCGAAACGGGACACGCCATATCTCGAAACACCTTGTTATTTCACAAGAATGTTTTTGGTTGTTTTCGAAACCATACAATCTCTAAATTTGCTCTTGTTTGATGTGAACCACTTTTAGTAATTGCCTGTTTGCCAAAATTGAATGAATAGTTTGGATTCTAGTTTCCTATCCTAGAGCTCCCAATCAGATGGTTGTGATTATCCTCCAGTATGGATGAAATATGAAACCTTGTTATAGTCATTCAATTAGGTTGAAAGTTGGATTTTATTCAACCCACCGTGTCCCCATCTTGTTATCTATCAGGCATATAGGCAGGCCAAAGGACTGCAACATGGGTTGTACTATACTTATGTGCAACTGGGTTTGCACATGATGGCTATCGCAGCAAGGGGAAAAAAGAAGAAAAAATAATAATAAATACTGTTTTTCATGATTTCATTTTCTTTTCTTTGTAAATTCATCTTGACCCATAGGAGACTACATTTGGAAAACAGGGAGAAGGTGAAACTCCTCATTAAAAATGAGGGCCTAGGGTTGGGAAACATTGTTGAGAGGAATTGTTCCTTTTCAGCCACTACAGTAAGGTCTTGATGTGTAGGTCGAAGGTCTTGATGTGTCTCCAAGTAAGGTCTCCCTGGACAAGGGTCCCCATTGCCAGAATGGATGTGCTTGGACAAAATAAAGAACAATCCTCTCCTGTGTATTGAAGGAAAATGTGAAGGGTTGGGAAAGCTAATACCAGAAAGGCAGCATCCCTGGTGTGAGGATCCGAAGGATGATAATGGGCATGGGGTTGCGAATTAAATGCAGCCATAGGGTGGGGGTAGGGCAGGTGTGCTAAAAGGATTCTGTAAGAAGGACAACCCTTAACCACTTTTGGAGCAAAAACTGTATTGAAGTATTTTTCACTGCTGCTCTCATCTCCTTTTTAACCTCCACCCTCCTTATATCCACCATAGTGACTCTTATGGTGTCAGCCATGGACCTGGCATTCACCATCATGTGAAAGAACTTAGTATTTCTATTACCTTCTTTGAGTCATGTAGCCCTTGACTTCTCTTTCCATTCCACCTCTTCCCTCCTGAGAAGCTCCCAAAGGTGTCATATAAACCACGTTTCTCCCTCAACTCTTCTTCAATTCGGGTCTGAAACCCATTCCTGAGCTTCCTCCTTGCTCCAGGCTGTGATCAAGAAACATGCCTCAACTATTGATGCCTTTCCCTTCACAAAAGCTTCTAACCTCTTTTGGGCTGATGCAAAGCTCTGTTGAGCTCATCACTGAATGACGAAGCCACTCATAGGCCTCCCCAAAGTCACATTGTTCATTGTAAGCTCACAATTTGGAGGATTGTGTTCCCCTCGTTCAAAGTTCTTTATGACCAGTGGCATACCCTCCTTCATAGTCCTAACCCATACTCAACCAGCAGCACCAGGCTTTTGAAGATGGAGCACCCGGTCCAACTGTGGTCCTTTAGTGTGGATGGGTCTGGTTAGCCTTGTAGTTTTCTTTTCTGTTTCTTCCTCCTCCTTATTCCTCTGATTTTCCTTCGATGCCGACTCCTCCCTGCAATAAAAGCCTACATGCACATAATCCTTCGACCTCCCAACTTGCTTTCATTAATGCCATTAATGGCCCTCACGATAGCGCCTTCCCCTTTCATCCTCACAAAGGCAAATTTTTGCCCTTTTTAATTCCTTTTCTCTGGGATGAAGGCATCCACCACTGTTCCCCAAACGTTGAAGACCTCCATCAGCAAGTTTCTTGTAGCATAATCCAGTATATTTTCCTCTAAAAGAGTGACTAGTGCTGATCTCTACTGCTTCCTCTGGCTTTTGCTGCTCACATCCTGCCACCCAACACCCTTGGATTGATGATTCTGGGCCCATACCCGTCGGAGCCTTCCGTCCAGGTACGCTCTCTGCTCTTTTTCTCCCATTTGAGGTGCGAACTCGACAAAGAGAAAAGAAATATGCTGGACCCTGACTGTTTTTCTCTACTACTATTCAAATCTCAACCAACAAAATCCATTTCACTTTAAGTGCCGAGAGCCTGAGACTATCTCACATGGCATTCCATGATTTTTCTCGAGCATATGGCAGTAGTTATCATTCAAATTTCTTATTTTCTTCCATTACATTCTTAGATCTAGGATTGTGAATGTCATTACCCCATTTTAGGGCAAGCTTCACTTCTATCCTGCATTAGAAGGAGGGAGATTGTGTTCAGATGTTTTTTTTTTCTTTTTGTGGAGGGAGTTCGCATGGGTTCTTTTAAAAGAAATCTTATGGACTCCGAGATTTCTAGCTTTAAGGAACTTCTACTCAAGATGAATAATGTTACCCACAATTGTTGGTGTGGAAGATAGGAGAATTAAATTTGGACAAAGGAATCTAATGGGATCTTTTCATGCAAATCTTTTTTCTTTCCTGTCTCACTTTCAAGCACTTCCTACCCCTATAACACTTTGGTCTTTGTTTGCCCTTTTCAACTTGAAAGCTTTCTATTAGTTGGTTTCCTTGTATAAAATCCTCATTTTGGACAATCTCAAACCTCATTTTTGCCTTTCTTATCATCTGCTGTTTTTGTTGGAATATTGATCATATTTTTCTTCATTTTCCATTTGTTTACCCCATACGCACTTGTTTCTCTCCCTATTTTCATACCAGCCCTCTTCTTTTTGATACCGTCTTTCATGGTTGCAATCTGTGGCCTTTTCAAAAGAGAGGTCAATCTTTATGGAATCCAGTGTCTCTGGCAATTGTTTGTTTTGTCTGGCTTGAGTGCAAAAGGAGAGTATTAGATGATACAGCTTTCTCAAGGTCAAGTGTCATTTTGTACATCAGGACTAATATCATTCAGTGGGCATTGGTGGGAAGCATCTTTACATGATTTTTAGTGGACCATTTTAACAAGGACCAGTCACTGATTGGCTTAATGTAACTTAATTTTTGGCCTTCTCAATTTGGTGTCAACTCTTTGCTTCATTTCCTCTTTGAGGTAGGTTTCTCCTCTGTGTACTAGTGTATTTTTTTTTTCTAGAGAGTTCCATGCCTCATTTCCTCTGGGGTAGATCTCCCCTTTATACATTCTTTGTACTTTTTTTTTTTTTTTAAATAGAAAATTTTGCTCTGTGCGTGTGTGTGTGTGTGTGTAAAACTTGACCCTATAATATATTTTATAAATAGATGTGAATGGTAGTCATTTTTGGAGGTGCAAATGAATATTTGGAACGGGAAAAATGAAATAGAAGTGAATCCAAGGCATCTACCATGAGGTGATACCAAATATGCGTGGTTCAAAGATGATGTTAATATGACTCTTATCCTGCAACCTTATGATTGCAACAGTTAATGCTTACAATGTGTCACTTGTGCTCCCTAAAGCTGGAATAGCTTTCTCTTTTCATTGAATTGTACTTCTAAAGCTTGATTAGCTTCCTTTTCCCTTCAGCTGTGCTGTGAAATCTTTAGAGAGAGAGAGAGAGAGAGAGAGAGAGGAACTTGGTCTTGATTGCTTCCTTTTTCAATTAAAGAGATAAGAGACGGACGATTATTTAAGGAGCTTAGTCTTGATTGTTTCCTAGAGAGTGCCTAAATAATGGAAGGGTGCCTTACTTGGCTAGGGTTTTACTATTTTGTCATTTAAATTATACTTCTAAACCATTATAATGTCTTTAATTTTATTTCAGGTTGAGTATGAATCTCGAGTTATTAAGTAGTGGAAGAGTATCTTATTGGGCTAGGGTTTTACCATTAAAGGTTGGCATTTTAATTATATAAATTTTAAAGATTATCAATTGGGACATTATTGTTTTCTATTGTTGGGACATAATATTTCTCAGATACCAAAAGTACCCTTTGTTTTACTAGGTGATCAATGCAATCTTGTCTTTCCTATGAATGTGGTATTCTTTTCCAAAATACTCTTCCGTCTTTATTCTTGCCCCAAGCTTTTGTTTGGATGTACTCAACATAAACTTAATTGATTCTCTGAAATATTTGATTCTTGTCGCAATTGTTTTTCTTTAACTTTTGCTTATAGTTTCATAGAATGATAAATAAGCTTAATACCTCAATTGTTTACACAATTTTGCATATCACCTTTGTTTTATGCATTACTGTTTGGCATTTTGCAGGCGTTCTTTGCAAAAGTAAGATTTTGTTGAATTACTTAGTTTACTAGTAAATAAAAAATCACAATTTCACACAACAATTTAAACGATGAACTGAAATTATGAAGTCTTTTGAGATGAATGGCTTCAAAATTAGCAAACAAAGACAAGTTACATGGAGTGACTAAAATGAATAGAGGATGAACTGATTTTTGGAAAATGACAAGCTATCTAACTATGATACATGAGTGTAATTGTAAACCAAATAGAGGATCAAAGTTAGATGTAATGAGTAGGACAAGACCTAGGTACGCTAAGTTGGGCAAGCTAGCAAAATGTTGAGTGATAGAGGGCTATTAGGCTGGTAATGCGTTATGCAGTTGAGTGCTAAGGTACAAATATCGGCCGATACATATCGTATCGGCCGATATATATCGATTTTTTCAAACCGAGTAATATCGGCCGATACAATAAGTATCGGCCGTACATACCGAATATCGGCCACAATATCGGCCGATATTCATAAATATCGGTATTTAATTATTATTTTTTTAATTTTTTTTTTTAAAAACACCGATACGGTTTTTTACTGTTTTCAACGGTTCACGGGTTTCACGGGTTCTCATGGTTTTTTGCGGTTTTTCACGGTTTTTTACAATTTTTTCACGGTTCCGATATCGGAGGAGAGAGAAAATGCCGATATCGGGATGAGAGATAAAAATATCGGCCGATATATTGGTTTAACCGATATTTGCATATCGGCCGATATATCGGTTCAACTTGAGTGTTTTGCGATGAGGAAATAAAGTTTAGACAAATTGATCCTAGCAGAGATGCATATGCTAAGATTGTTGTGTGGAGTATCATTAAAAAATAAAATTAGAAATGACTACATTGGATAGACCTTAGGGCTAGTTTGGTGAAATTCTTTTCTAGAATTTTTAGAATTTTGAATTCTAGAATATTGGATTTTGAGAAATTCTGGAATTAGAGGATTTCCACTGTCAAAATTCTTTATGGTTTACCTTGTATTGGACATTGGAATTTTAAAATTCGAATGATTCTAGATTTTTTAAATCTATGTTAGATATAGTTGAAAACATGAATCACTCAAAAATTAATTAACGATACTTCATATCATGTTCATAGTCTAGTAATTAAGTCTAGATGATTTGGACATGGCTATACTATTAAAATAAAATATTAAGTGGTCTTTTTTTATTTTGAAAACCAAGGTATCCAAGTCTCTCTCCTGGCTAAACCTTGGGGCATGTGTAAAACCTCACAATCTGCATATGCCGGTTCAGAACAATGGGTATAGTCCTTTTTGTATTGAGAGAGATTTGATCTCAAGACTTCCTACACACAAAGGTAGGTTTTGACCACTAAGTCAATCCCTCAGGGCTAAAATATTAAGTGGTCTCCTAAAGAATTCTTATCACTTATTTAAATTACAGTGAACTAATAAGTTTAAAATTGAAAATAAATTAATACATTTACACTACCATGATGCAGTAGAAAGTGCACGCACAATAGGCATGCAGTGATATTCTATATACATTTCATATTTATCTATAAATAGCTAATGATTAACGGTTTCCGTTGCCACGATAGGCCATATTAAGGTATCTCAAAGAGATTCCAGACACACCTGTAAGTAAGCACGATCGGTGCTCTGCATGACATCTTGAATGGTAAACTCTTGCTCCTCAATCATCTGTCTTGTGCCATTTCTGATGCCTTCTAACAGAATCTTTGCTGCATTCCCTCTCAGATGCTGGAGAAGCCCAAAGACAATCTCCTCTCTTGCATGTAGTGACCATTTAACTCTAATAACCTGTCGTAAATATAGATTACATTTTCAATATACTCGCCAAACTGCACTCGTTTTCAGACGCTGCATGAAGATCAAAGATAATGTCTTCTCTTAAATACATTGACCACTGAGCTCTCTTTAATAGCTTTTCAATCTGTCAGCCCAATCCTACTACTTACCAACCCTAGATAAATGGAGAGAATGGCTATGATAATGACGATGAGTCAAATTCCACTATAAGTACTACTACAAAAATTGATGAGGGCATCACCAGTTCAATTAAAAGAATTGAAGAACAATGGAAGATTGAAGATGAAGACATAGTTCACCAAACATGAAAGATTTATGATCTGGGAAGAATTGCAAGCAACCATGAAGAAATTGAAGATTTCATACATAAGATTAACGAAGACCATGCTCATTTGAGTGATCTTCAGGATGAATTGGGTGATGAAATTGCTCAATTAAGATCAATTGAATATGAATAAGTTACTAGTGGCCAAGACCCGCAATTCCAAGCTCAAAAGCCACTCAATTGATGGAAAATCAGCCTGAGGGTATGACATATGGATCCAATTATCCAAATAAATTGTTTCAATGCATAATTGCCCTAATTGAATTTTGTTTATAATGTATAGTCAACGGAATTTCAAGCTTTGTAGGATAAAATGGAGATTTCAAAGAAAAAGAATTAAAATGGAAGAAAAGAGCAGAATATTGGACAATGAAGCTATTTTTGGAAAGTGTGAATTTTACCACATAAATTTGAAATTTATTGTAAATTACTATAATTCAAATCCATTTATGTGAGTTTGAATTATGTTGATAATATTGAAATTTTAATTTTAATTGTGGTAAATTCATAACATTTGATAAAAATGGGCTGAAACCCATGTTTGAAGTCCAGAAGCCAATCATTAAAGCCCATAAAATTCAAATTTTACCAGTGATGGAAACATGATGTGGAAAAGATAAGGTAAAATTCAAATGGATTGGAATGCGGGTGACATGTGTCCAGTGCTCAAGTTAGAACACTGCGTGTGAGGAGAGAAAATCATGGAGAGAGTCTCTCCAAAATCATCTTCCACAAATTCGTCTGAGAAATTCGTCCGAGGTATCTTCCATCTTGGAATTTTCGTAAAACAAGGGAAATTCGAATTTAGCATATAGGAGATTAAAGAGAGGAAGTTAGATTGGATTGGGATTCCTGAAAAGCAAGCTGAATAAGAGAGAGAAATATGGCAGAGTCCTTACTCATCTTGAATTCCTAAAATCATGGAAATAATCCCTCTCAAAATTCGACCATGCTTGTTTTATCTTTTCCACTTCCTCTGAGACCCCTATAAATAGAGGAGCACTCTAGAGAAAACAATTTCAATTGATTTGTCAGAGAGTAGAGAATTCGATTGGAGCAAAAGAAGAAGAGGCTGAAATTGTGGATCTGAGAAGCTTCAAAATTCCTGATTTTTCTTATTTCTAAATCTCCTTTTATTATTTTGTAATTTATTCCATGAATAAATCTTGAATTTTATTTTCCAATTATTGAATTCGAATTTTATGATTTTGTCTTCTCTTAATTTTTGAATTTATTTTCATTAATTAAAATCTTAGAGGATTTAAAGAACATAATATTAATCATTAATTTATTGTGTTTTGAGTTAATTGAGGTAATCTGATGCTTTGTTTAAGGCCAGTCATCTTAACACGGGCAAAATCCGTTAAAAGACAGGATAGGATGAAATTCTCATTTTACCTCTATCGGTGTACTGATAACATGTCACTTGATGTATATGTTATGCCTATCAGTAAATTGCTATTGTTAGACAGGCGGAGAGGCCTATTTTGAATGCCACATCATCACACTTATAGGTCCCACTCAAAATGACATCAACAACCACGTCTTCTATCCTCATGTGTCCCACTGAGTACTAACTCAGTAATCTCGTTTCCATGTAAAAGCAAAATCGAATAAGATATTTGCAAATCTGCAGAATTGGTGGAGTATAGAAATAAAATAAAAGAATGAAATAAAAAAGGGGCTGCCAGCGAATTTGGTGGAAACTGATGTAGGACACGGAAGCTTGATCTCATGTGGACCCACTTCCATTTTAATTGTTTATTTAATTATTTTTCTAAGTTAGCAAGTTGATTTAGGTTTCTAATTCTTAGTTTATTTCAAACTTGACACTCCTCGTAGGTGTCCTATACTTCCGGGATTCCATTCCCGATTTCATTTAGGCTTGTCGTTTGTTTTTCTTTAAATACGTATGTAGTGCATGGGAGAAAACATAACTTTCAACAATGGAATAATATCAATGATATTATTTTTCTATCTCTTCTTCCTTTCTTCTCCTCCTGTCATCGTTGCAGACAATTATCTTGATTTTGCTGAGTCGTTTTGTCGGTGAGCATCGATCCCGCATCAATTGGTATAAGAGCTAGGTTCTCTATATCTCTGTTATACAGAGACCATGTTTGGAGACAAGTCCTGCATTGTCAGGGCCAATTGTAGTCTCGGTTCGTTGTTTTAAAAAAAAAAGATAAAAAAGGTTTTGAAAAAAACCTCCATTGTTGCCATTGAATTTCGTGCTGCTCCACCGAGCCAGAATCCTTCACCTATTTATCAGTGCTGCTTGCCTCAGGTACATCCATCTGTCCTTTGGCAACCCTACTACAGTTTCAGATGGCCGGTTACTGCTTTTCAAAAATAGGTACTTGAGAAGATATTCTGAAGAAAGACCATTTTTGCAGTCTGAAAAGGAAACTAAAAACTGTGGAAGAGGATGATGCTGCATGTCCACAAGAAAGATACATCTCAAGATATTTGAACAAAGGGAGGGAGTGGATCCAGAGCTACTAATATCATGTCAAGGGTGGCTTCTACTCGTGTAATTTTCTGCATTTCCAATCCCGTTTCTGCTTCTGAGGAGAGGATGTTGGAAGTAAAAATGACCAAGCAAGTGAAGTGAAATTGGACCTGGAAAAGGATGGGGAAGGACAGTGGGTTTGAACAAATGGATCCTTGAGCTCTTACAGGTCAAGAGGATCAAGGGTGCAGGGGCTGAAGGACTCAAGTTAGCCTCCGGAACAGATTAGTTATTTAGGTAACACATCAATGGGGGAAGACCAGCTCTTTATGGAACTCAAGTCCACATCCATCTCTAGAGTCTATGGGTCCAGTTCAACAGGGAGGCATTACCTGTAGCTCAGACCCAACAGGTGTAAATCCAGCACCACTCTCTGAATTTCCAATAACCTCAATCAGGAACAGGTTGATGAGCCCTCAGACCCAAGGTTGCAGTCCAATCCAACAAGCATAAAGGGCATGCTGGATGCACTTCTTTCATTCTACAGTCAGTAGAGAGGATGGTTACCGAAAAGACAACCGTGTTCAGATAATGAAGAAGGCCTGAAGCAAATTGTGGGAGGGGGTAAGGGTGTTGAGGAGTATGTAGTTTAAATAATTCTCTATAGGAGCACACCTTGATGCACAGATTAGGAAAATATGATTTTAGTTTTTAGGATATTTTGGATTCTGTAGATAAAGTTAGTTTTCAAGCACCTCTTAGATATCTCCCATGAGTGGATATATGTTTTCAATCTCAGCTTCAAGTGCTTCAACTCATAACAAGGTGAAAATTGCAATTTTATGGATCTTTAAGATGTATTCTCAAATCTACATTTAGGTGAATTTTCAGTTTCTTGGTGCTTTCTCACATGTTCATACCTGATAACTCATGTATTTGATATAATCTCATTTGTAAGCACTGATTCTCATGGTTTTGTCTGATAAATTACAGTATTGGTTATCACGGGCGACAGTGATAGGATTGTTGCTTCTTGGAATGCCCAGCAGCTATCGAAAGCTATACCTGGATCTAGTTTTGAATTAATAAAAAAACTGTGGTCACTTGCCTCATGAGGAAAGGGTGGAAGAGTTTGTTTTCGTTGTCAAGAATTTCCTATTGAGAGCTTTTGGTACACAGGAGCAGATTTCGCCAGTAACAGCTTGAGTCTGGAAGGGTCAATTTTTCACAAGTATACTGCAGTACAAAGTTGAGATGTTGCCGCCGGTATACAAAGTTGCTGTATTTCAGTATATTGAAGACATACAGATTCTGTGCTGCAAAAATTTGTTCTAGAACCAGTTTAAAAACAATGAAGCTATCAGCTATCTACATTGCCTGGATAATATTGGAATGGGCCTTTGATGTGTTGACCTTTCAAAATATGAGGCTTTGAAACATTGAATCGCAGAAAGATTATGAGAACCTGAAAATTTAATGTGAACCAACTTTATATGCTGACAGCACTAATATCCCCATATAATTAGGCCCGGCCCTAGCCTCACGCGAACTAGGTCACCGCCTAGGCCTCCAAATAAATAGGCCCCTAAGTTAGGTTCAATTTTTAAGTTTCTGCACCTTATTTTATGTTATAAATTTATCTTAATATTTATTTTATTAACAAACTGATTTGTGGCGTGATGGTAGCATGTATGACTTACAATCTAAATGTTGCAGATTCGATTCTTGCTGGATGTAGTTTTATTTTTTGTTTAAAAAATAAGAATTAAGATAATTAATTAACTCTATTACAAGATTAAAATGATTATATAAATGTTAGATTTTAACTAATCATTATTCTTATCTTTTTTTTTCAGAAATTTTATAATTAATTAACTCTATTACAAGATTAAAATGATTATATAAATGTTAGATTTTAACTAATCATTATTCTTATCTCTTTTTTTTTCAGAAATTTTAATAAAAATATGATCTAAAGAAGTCACTAAATGAGGAAACTTAGTGTTCACTGTAATATACATGGTTGAATGAAAAGAAAAATGGGTTTACATTTGAATGACTATTTTGTGCTTTATAGTTTATAATTGAGTGATAATTTTTTAATATAATTTTACTCTATAAGTTATTTTACATGTATTATATACTTTAGCATGTCAACTACTCTTTTTAAATACAATAAAATAGTTATAAAAAAATAATAATAGAAGTTGAAATTAAATTTGTCAAAAGAAAAATTGAATGGATTAGTTATCTTATCTATTGAAAAATATATGTTAAAAAAACTTGTATATAGTAATTTAATTAATAATTTTGCATTTTAAAATCTCGAGAATAATAAATTTTAAATAATACCTTATTATAAATTTGATTAGATATTTTATTTGGATGTTTCACACTTTGTAAAAAAAAAATATATATGATTTTATTTTTTGTAAGTATATAAAAGGCTCATCTTAAGAGTTCACTTATCTCAGGGCCCTGCATATAAATGAGGATAGTTCCACTCTATACTTATCATTCTCCAAAAGCAACCCAAACTTGAAATCATATTCATCCACACTTTGGCTTTGTATAAAAATATACTGTTTGTCAAAATAGTCATCCATGTAGAATCAGTTGCTTGAGGTTCTGAAGTTACCCCATCCAGTAAACTTTTGGTTTCTCATGTTATATCCGCAGGGGCTTATCAGATCAATATCTGATCCATAAATATAAACACAAAACCTTATAATGTGCACTTCTGGAGAAGAGGAAGAAGGCCTAGTTCATCTTCAACTAATGGAGGTTATACGGGATGTAGTTAGAAGTTTTTTTAATGGAGGATCGTTAGCGAAAAGTGGCGTATGTTATTTGGGTATGGATGTCCGAAATTAGGCTGCAACTTGGATCAGGTTCAATTTTAACCTGTATGACCCAATACAAATTTGGGTCGAGTTGCATTGGGAAAATTTGGGTTAAGGTTTGGTTATGGTTGAACTATCCAACTTGAATTGATAATTAGGTTGGGTAGGGGTTGAGCCCTTTAATTAAACCCAACTTGGCCCAATTTATTGTAAGCTTATATGTACAATAAAGATAGATAATAAATTGAGAGAAAATTGACTAAACTGATTTGGGCATCAACACAATTGCTTCTAACTTTGTTAAAATCATACCAAATGTAAGATTCTAACTTTAAAAAAATATCGAAATGATTTTTTTTCAAAAATTAAAAAAAAAATATTAAAATGGTGAGTAACATTGATCAATGCAATATGGCTGATTATCGGCCATATCGACCAATACTGTAATTATACGGTTGATACAACACGTATCAAACTGAATTTTTCACTCCTAAAATAAAACCTTAAGATTCTACTTTAGCAAGAAATATTAAACTAAGCCCAAAACCCACGCTCAACCTTAACTCTAAGCTTACATTTTGTTGGGCCAACGAAGCCCAACTTGGCTTACATGTTTGGGCTTTGCATTCTTGAGCCCAAGCAAGATCTAGGTACCTGGCCTCTTGACTTCCACCCATAATTACAAAACTTACTGAGTTATAAAATGAACTTTAACTTTTAAGTTGTCTTTCATAAATTTTGGGCAGTGCATTAACATGTGCCTGAATAATTTTGAAATGTATTTAATAGGAACTACTTTTCTGGCCTAGTTTCTGTTGAGATAGTTATAATTCTGTCTATAAATTGAATGTCAACATACAGAGATCAGTGAGTCGACACTTTGTTGCTCAGTTTCAGCTAATGGCTAACATAAACCATCCTTCCTTTCTTTTTTTCTCGCCACCCTCCTAACAACTCTCAACAATCTGGGTTGATCTTTATGAAGAAAGACAGGTCAGATATCGAGCGCTCGCCACATTTCATGATCATGCATGTGTGCATTGAAAATTCAATATAAACTGATATCTTAAAATCAATTCGAACCATGCTATTCAACTTAGTTGGACGTGAACCGGTCTTTAAAGTGGTGTGGTCTTCGATCTTTAAAATGATTTGTTTATAAATTATTTTGATTTTCATAATTTTTTCTCAACTACTAAAATTATCACTTTTATATTGTTTGCTCATTATCATATACTCCCTCCGTCCCATTTTAGCTGTCTCATTTGAAATATTTGTATTTTTTAAGAAACTCTCTATATAATACTAACACTCATGTGATCTCATTCATTTTCAACATATTTTATACTACTCAAATACAAATGAAACAACTATTTTAAGACAATTATAAAATTCATATAAGATAATTAATTTGAGACATATTTTAAACCTCTCCCACTACAAAACTACTACGGAAGAACCATAGCTACGTTGAGAAACACACATTATCCTACTGTTTCCAGTTATTGCAATTATCAGAACTTTATACAATTAGGCTGGCTTATGAAAAAATGATCCGAGCAGAAAAAGAAAAGAAAAAAACAAAAAATAGTGTTCAGAAACAAACATTATTTGATTTCAAGATGGATGTTAAAAGCGCACTAGATCGGAATATCGGATATTGCTCTAATAGAAATTGGATTGTTGCAGCGTTGCAGGTATACTTCCCCTGACTGCACGCATAATAACAGAGAGATATCAGCAATAGCTTTTCACTACTGAAAAAAGAAAAAGAAACTTATTCAAATTTCTATTTTTTATTATTAAAATATTTATACTTATTTAAAACAAAAATTCTAATTGAATTTCAAAATTTAAAACAAAAAACAATGATAACGAGGCCATGGATTTTTGGAAATTTGGACTTGGAAATAGACATGTTGGAATGACAAATAAAATGCACCTTAACCAGAATCACCATGCACCTTTATGTGTGCTCCCACATGGTTCCTACCAATGCCCAAATGAATGGGGTTAGTCGACTAAGCTCTATTTTTGACTAAGGGCCATATAAAAAATTATTTGATTATATTCAAGCCACATAAGTCTAGATCACTTTAAAACAATTTTCTAATACAAATTTTATGTGGGTTCCATTTGAAAGAGAATCATCTTGTAACAGTCAAATTGGGTGATAATTGAATTCATAATGGGTAGAGGAAGTGTGTTGACCCCATTTGGTCAAACTCAAGGCCGACCCAAACTTTATATTTGTAAGATCAGAACCATAACTCATCCCTAAAATGTGTGTATGGACTTATTTGGCTCAAACTTCTTTGGGCCTAAAATGGATATGTTTTGTGTTGTTCTATAAAAATATAAAATTTATGTAAGATTTATACACTATTATCTAAACGAATGTCATAAATTGCAACTCAAATTCGAATTTCAGGCCAAACTCAACCTTACATGCAGTAGGCCTAGCCTGACATGTGGGATTGATGCTAACGGCAGAGGGATCCAACAAAAATAGGGGTTCTCGAGTCTTCATAAAGACTGGGGAAGGAACGAGCCAGGAAGAAGAAGAAAAGAGAGATAAAACTTCGATATCATTCCATTGTATTTTAATGAAAGATGTGGGTTGAAAGTACCGTACATATCCTTTAAATAAATAAATAAACTAAAGAAACCCCAGTACGAAGGAAATCCTAATGAAATTAGGAAACTTAAAAAAAAAAGGTATCCTATTCTAATTAGGAATCTAAAAGTTTGATTGATGCTCACCATTACACCCATTCTGACTGCGTCCTGCAGGATGGTGAAGGAAATGGAGATCACTTTTCATTCACTATTCTGATCTTCCTTGGTTTTTCTTCATCTTCTTCTGACCTCCTGGTGATCTCTATGCAATCCCGCTGGCGTTTGAGGGGAGGAATTCCGTCCGATGGATTCTGATTTCTGGCGGAACCATCGCTATTTTCTTTCGCATTGCTTTCCTTTGGTTTTTCGTCATCTTCTTTCTGACCTCCTGGTGGTCTCTATCTCATCCCGCCGGTGTTTGAGGGGAGGAACTCCGTCCGATGGATTCTGATTTCTGGCGAAACCATCGCTATTTTCTTTCGCATTGCTTTCCTGAGAAGACTCCGTCGAATTTGGGGGAAATGGGCGGTAGCGGGAGAGAAGCTTCTTTGGGGAAATCGGGATCGAGAGAAGTGTGAGGAATGAGTCGAGGGGGACGGTGAGAGAGTGAGTTTGGGTTTTAATAATTTTTCATTTATTTGTCTATTATTATTTTATAAATATATTTAAGTTAATTATTCATTTAAAAAAGTAGGGAATATCTTAGTTAATTAATTTTTTAATACTTTTAATTATATTGACAAATAAATTCGAAATTCTTTAAATTAAATAGATTTAGTTAAAAAATTGAAGTGTAATTTAAAACAGTTAAATTAATTTCAATTTAATTAAAAATCCAATCATTACAGAAGTAATTCTTTTATTATTCATGGATAGGAGCATATACATTGTTTTTCGTCAATAAATGACCTCTTTATTACTTTTGATGTCTCTTCATTGTTCCAAGGTTAACATGATTATAATATGTTTTTTATTAACTTTGAAGTTTTATTGAAGTATATTTTCTTTCAAGAGAGATTTGATGTCACTGAAATGGCCTTGGCCTTCACTGTGGTAAGCAGAAGGAATGTCACAAATACATTGTCAGGATATTAACGACGATCATATTTTTATTAGAAATTAATAAAAAAATCTTGTACAAAATATAATATTTAAAAATAATATAATATATAAATAAGGAATTTACCAGTAACTTACCAGTAATTTATTAGATAATTATCAAGATATTATCGAGATCTTACTATTAACCGCGATTTTACTGTTATGCCAATAAATCTTAAAATATTAATGACAATTTGTATTTTGCCGATAAAGTGTGGTAAATAAAAAAATTGTCGCCGATATTTGTGACAATGAGCAAGAGTAAAAAAAAAAAAAACTCGGCACTACTTTTTTTCTCTTTATTTTTAATTTTAAAAATATAAAAAAATAGAAAATCTAGCTTGAGTATATTTTTTAAAAAATGTTTTTTATGGACTACTAGACTCTTGATAGCCTAATTTTTATACGAATAAAGTATTTAAAAAAATTATAAAATAGAAAACCAATATGATGAAACCACTAATATAAAATTCATGTTCTCTATTAACGTATAGTGACATTATCCTTTTAATACAATTCATAAATTTTTTTATCATAAAAAATATATATTTTGTAAAAATGTTGAATTATTAAAAAATTATACAAACACCTTAAAAGCTATAGCAATTGCATTAAGAACTCTTTATTTAATTCCATAAATGTTTGTATACCATTTTATCAAATTTTTCACTATGAAACTTCAAAAATGAAAGTATCCTAGAAAATGGCAGCCCATTCGGACACCCCCTTTTTTCTGCCAGGGGACACCCCTTTTTAAACTTTAGGTACAAATTACCATTTTACCCTCCCGCTCAAAATCCTTCGAACGATTTTATAGACAAATTTTCACATCCTTCGAACGGTAGGATCCTTCGAAGGATGTTGAAGATCCTTCGAAGGATCATGATCCTTCGAAGGAATGGATGTACAGTAGTAACAGTAAATTTTTATTTATTTTTTAAATTTTAAAGTTATTTTTTAAACACTGTTTATTTTCAAAATTTCTCAAATTAAATATCCGGACTAATTTCGATAGCCTGATAAAAATACTTTAAGAATTCAAAGTCTTTTGACACTCCCAAATGCTTAAAACACAGTGTTTTACAAATAAGGGTATCCCTAGGGTGTGTCGAAAATATATTTAGGAGTGTCAAAAGACCTTGAAGTCTAAAGTATTTTTATCAGGTTATCGTAATTAGTCCGGATATTCAATTTGAGAAATTTTGAAAATACACAGTGCTTAAAAAATAATTTTAAAGTTTTAAAGGAGATATCGACAATATAGACAGTTATCTTTTAATCACTGTGTATTTCCAAAATTTCTCAAATTGAATATCCGGACTAATTACGATAGGCTGATAAAAATACTTTAAGAATTTAAGGTCTTTTGACACTTTCAAATGATTAAAACCCAGTGTTTTACAAATAAGGGTATCCCTTGACTGTGTGGAAAATATATTTGGGAGTGTCAAAAGACCTTGAATTCTTAAAGTATTTTTATCAGACTATCGTAATTAGTCCAGATATTCAATTTAAGAAATTTTGAAAATACACAGTGATTAAAAGATAACTGTCTATATTGTCGATATCTCCTTTAAAACTTTAAAATTATTTTTTAAGCACTGTGTATTTCCAAAATTTCTCAAATTGAATATCCGACTAATTACGATAACCTGATAAAAATACTTTAAGACTTCAAGGTATTTTGACACTCCTAAATATATTTTCGACACACCCTAGGGATACCCTTATTTGTAAAACGCTGTGTTTTAAGCATTTGGGAGTGTCAAAAGACTTTGAATTCTTAAAGTATTTTTATCAGGCTATCGAAATTAGTCCAGGATGTTTAATTTGAGAAATTTTGAAAATACACAGTGCTTAAAAAATAACTTTAAAATTTAAAAAAAAATAAAAATTTACTGTTACTGTACATCCATTCCTTCGAAGGATATTGATGATCCTTCGAAGGATGTTGAAGGATCCTACCGTTCGAAGGATGTGAAAATTTGTCTATAAAATCATTCGAAGGATTTTAAGCAGGAGGGTAAAACGGTAATTTGTATCCTAAATTTTGAAAAGGGGTGTCCCCTGGCAGAAAAAGGGGGTGTCCGAATGGGCTGCCTAGAAAATCCAGATTTCATGTATATTTTGAAAAAAAAAAAACTTGAAAAATAAGACACACCCTTTTTTTTTTAATTAATGTGTGGAAAACTGTGAGATACCTAATATAAAACCCCCATGTGTGAGCCCACCTACTACCCCTAAGGCACACCAAAGTTAGATTATGGGGGTTCGAACTCGCAACCTCCCGCTTCCTGAGACGGGAAGCAACCAATTGAACTATACCAATTGAAAAGTCAGACACACCTTACAAATATATCAATCACATTAAGTCATCTCAATTAAATTTGATAAGTATTGAGTATAAATTTTTCATTCAATTATTAAAAAAACTAAAATTGGAGATTATCTTAGAGCATAAATTACAAAAAAAAATGATGAAAATACTCAAAATGGACAAGTCTTTAGATAAAAAGATTTGGAATTGGTAAAGACCTTTCAAAGTTGGATAATTTGCTTCTGACTTTGTTAAAGTCATACCAAATGTAAGATTCTATCTTAAAAAATGATCAAAATGGATTTTTTTCAAAACTAAAAAAAATATTAAAATGGTGAGTAATATGTCATATTGATCAATGAGATATTATCTCTACCTTCTCCTTTTCCTTCTACCCTTCTCTCTCCCTATCCTAGCCTTATCCGCTTCTCCCTTTTTTTCGTCTTTCCTGTCTCTCCTTGCCTGCATGGTGAGATGGGAAAGGCAAAAAAATCTCCCAAACCCAAGCCTAAGCCGAAAGAGGGGCATCTTGACCCCGTGAAGGATGCCATGTTTGAAGTTGCATACTTAGAGACAACCCTTCTTTCTGACTGGTCGGATGATGTCAAAGTCGCCACCTTGGTCTCTCAGCGCAACTATGCTCGTGATCTCCTCCAATATGCCGGGTACTCTGGTTGCAAACCAGCTGACACTCCACTTGATACCAACACCAAACTCTCTACTTCAGATGGGACTTTTCTAGATTAGTTGTACTTATCCGTTTAGATTATTTTTTTCATTTTCTGTCAACATGAATTGACTCCTTATGCATTATTTATACATGTACAAAGCTACAACTTTTCTACACAATGATACAATATAGAAAGAGAAGAATTCTTCTCCATCGATCTCTTCTCCACTTCTTCTCTTCTTTTTCTTATTTTCATCATATTATTCAACAATAGACCCCCTCTGTGTGCAAAAGCGGCATCTGGCTTTGGAGTTTTTCTGATTTTGGATTTGCCTTAGGGTGTATGGGGTTGTGGATTCTAGTCTCTCTTTGGAGCAATTCACATATGCTCCCCTTACAATGTTGCCTTGTATCTTTTATTTTGCCTTGTATGACCCTCTTATACAAGACAGTTTCTATTTTTTACTACTTTAATCTATTGAATGAAAATATATGTCACTGTTTCAAAAAAAAAAGAGAACAAGATCATGCAACTTGCACTTTCAATATAAGAGTTAAGAACAGGATGGTGTCAAACTGTCAATATCAACAATACTCAAAACAAAGATACCTTCTCTCTCATCCGTGTGCTCCAAGTTTCAGCTCAAACTCCTTTGTCATCCACTGATGTTGAAGCCGAGGTTTGGCCTCCTTTTGAATTTAAGAGTGGTTGTTGCCACCTTCCACCCCTAACAACAGAATAGTCATCATCATCACTGTCATAGTTCTCCCTCCTACTTGAGACCATGGCTCTCAGGATCATTGATAGTAGCAGTGACAGTCCCTGCAAGTGGTACTAGATGATATCAATTTTGTTTCCCATGAAATACTTGCATTCGATGCCAAGTTATTTTTCCACATTGATATAGGTGCTTATGAAACTTAGAAAAGGCTTCCTACTGCCCTCAATTCACTTCTCTGCAGTAATTCTTGTGCAATGTTTACATAACAGCATATGAGAATAAAGAAAATAAGTTTATACTTTTAACACTGTTTCATTGAAAATATAAGCTAAGAACTATAAAATCACAAATAGTAAACCTTTTCCACTCCTCTGGTAAATGTAAAGAAGTTAACAATGGCAATACTACAGCTAACAAAACATCATTCTTAGCTGTCAAACTATATAGATAATCGCTTCAAAGGCACAAGTGAAATATTGCTATTTTTAACTCCAGTGCTTAGATGCTTGCTCTGGCATGGTTACACTTTTACCTTGTTTTTTTTTCCTTTTTCTTTCTTTCTTCTTCTTCTTCTTCTTCTTCTTCTTCTTCTTCTTTTGAATGAGGCATGGTTACATGTTCACAGCATGCTTTGCATGGGATCAATGAATTTTGGTTAATTAATATTTGCTTGAGAGAGAGAGCTTGACCCTCTTAATATTCTCCTGACAGCTACAGATGAACACAAGTTGAAAAATTAAGGATGCAAGGAAATAGTCATTGTGCTAACAATTCTTACTAGAATGGAGATCCAGTTGGTTTCTCCTTTACTATGGGATGCATTGAGATAGACATGTCGTTCTTAGGAAATAGATGTCCAAAATGTCCAACCTATACGAGGCTTTACCAAATAATGTAAGATCTCAAAAACTGTCTCATCTATCTGGAGTAGACTTTCTAAGTTGTTGTGTTCTCTTCCATTCTCCCCTATCTGTATTACCCCCACAATCCATCATATCCTTTCTTAACCCATCCATACATGTTTTCGGAGGCCTCCCTCTCCTCCTCGTTCCTTTTACTTGCAAACTTGCAGTTTTTCTCACATGAGTTTTTTTCCCCCTCCCATGTATGTCCTTAAACCACTTTAAATAGTAACCTTCCAATATTTTCCCAAATGTATTTTCAAACAAACCAACCAATAGGAGAAAGATCCAGGAATGGATCCTTGATGAAAGAAAGAAAATAGAGGGAGAGAGAGAGAGAGAGAGGAGTACAAGAACTTCAAGTTCTAAAGAGGGATATAAATGAAACAATTGAGAAATGAAATCCTTGGACCAAATCTTGCCACCAACTCTCAATCCAAAGGCAAATTATAAAAAAATAGACAGTGATAAATGAAGGAGAGGTAGAATGCCCTAGTATGTAGAGTTGAGAGGTGGCAAATCAAAGGGACAAGGAGAAGAGGAAGGCCGTTGAAAATGTGGAGGGAATGGATAAAAAGAGGCATGATAGATGGTGGAGCGACCAAGTACATAGTTTATGATAAGGTCAAATAGAGAAGTAGAACTTAAAAAGCCAACCCTAGGTAGATGGGATTTTGAAATTTTTGTGATAACAATGATGACATAACGATAGAAGCCCAAGATCTCCATAGTAAATGATTGCATATAGCAAATCTAGACTCCAAATATTGCAAATCCTCTTCCAAATTTGTGGAAACAGTCTAGTGCAAAAAAAAAAAAAAATCAAGTTTTTTGTCATCCAGTACATCAAAAGGGCAAAAAACGAGTATTCCAAAATGAGATTTGGCCATCAAGATCGCAAAATTGCCAAACTCCTTTTCAGAGCTCAAATGGTGAATTCAAATGTCAAACTTTCCCTCTTTTTAGATCTTATTCAAACGACTATGGCAAAAGATGGGGGATTTGAGAATGGAAAAGGAAATCAAAAGATGGAGAATGGGACATTACTGAAGGCACTCTTTACCTACACAAATGTGACAGTAACTAGGGTCTGAGATGGGGAGCAAGCAAACTTTAGGTTGACAGATCTAAGGTTTAAAACTCTTAGCAAGATAAACCAGCAATACAAATAGATGCAGGGGGGAAATTGCATTCAAAGCCAACATATGTAAAAACAAATTAGCATACCTGAATAATAATCACAGCAAGGCCAATTCTAGATCTAAGAATGTAAGCAAACAACCTTTAGGTTGACAGATCTAAGGTTTAAAACTCTAAGCAAGATAAACCAGCAATACAAATAGATGCAGGGGAAAATTGCGTTCAAAGCCAACATATGTATAAAAAAAGAATAGCATACCTGAATAGTAATCACAGCCAGGCCAACCCACTTACATACATCAATATTGTCTTTAATAAATGATCGAAGTCTATCAAATTCACCAGTTGGGTCAAATGGAAGATCCTGTGAATCAAGGGATCATAGCATGCATTCCAATTAATTGGAAAATGAAAGCAAGGTGGGTATCCATTACAAAGTAGAATAAATTTAAGTGCCTCTTGTTAGAAAACCAACCTCATCCCAATGCTTGCTGAATGCTATAAAACCTACTAAAGTAGCTTCAACTACAATGATTGTAGACATAAGCATAGTGTACTGTTTATCAACTGACGTTAAGGAAAGCATGCTGAAAATCAAGCAGATAAACACACACAAAAAAATGACAACCAATTGAATTTGCAGATGTAAGAAGGTAATAACAGATTAAATACACAGTTATGAGATCAACAGAGTAATTGAAATGGGAAATTTGATAAATATGACATTAGATGCAAAGATGCAGATACAAAACTCCTTTAATTGCACCGTAATGCTTAAGCAAAGAAATTCAGTATTCCGCCACTTGCACTCAATGCAATGTCGAAATTTTAACAATATAAAATTTCAAAATGTTAAAGGCTCTGTAGAACAATAGCCCACCAGTTTTTCCCAAACAACAACATCACCCAAATTGCCCGTAACTATTTTTTCAAGGTGATACTCAAATTACCCCTATCATAATCAAGGACACATTTTCTGGAAGGCTCTTCAAAACCATTAACCCATCTATTAGGGTCAGTTTTCTAAGTTCTACTTTCCACAAAGCCTTATCTACTGGAAAAAGCACATGATATCACAAGGCAAAAATAACATACATACAGACAGAAATTGATAACAAGATCACTGGCTATAGGATACAAAACATAAGCAACAACCGTTGACTGCTTCAGCAGCAATGTAGCCAATGCAAGTAACCAAGCACACCAAAATGCCGATCCCCAGAAACAAATAGATGAACCTGAGAGTCACAATTCACAACACAAACAGCATAAGATTCCAATCTATATAGCGATAAGCGATGCACAATAACTCTACCAATGTGTTAATAACTAAATTCAAGTAATTCCAACACATAAACAAAGTAAACAAAGAAATTTGCATGCACAGTTTAAACCATTAACAATGTCCTGACTCCAATTCTTAGCAGTACAAACAGCACAAGACAACTGTATTAACATAAAAATAAAATAAACTCTAAAATTTCAACATTATAATCAAAAGAAACAAAAAAAAAAAAAAGAAGAGAATTTCAAATACCAAACCTAACATTAGACATTATAAATATGATCACGAAATAAATGCAGATATAAATCAATGAACTGATCAAGAACATAGAAAGAAAAATTCCCAAAAAACATAATCAGTACAATGCAAAACGAAAAATAAATTTACCAGGGAGAAGGAAGACTGTTAAAATTAAATTGAACCACATCATCGACCCCAGATGCGAGCTGGACGCCTAGTTTCCTTGAAAGGACATGCTCCGGAACCGCAAAGGCATCTGAACCGGGGAGAAGGATTGCCGAATTCTGGAAAGCAATTGAATTGTAGGTGGGCGGCAGAGCAGAAGGAGGACCGGGAATCGGACGATGCATGTTCCACTGATTGAGCATCCATAGGGAGTAGATTATGATGCAAACACCCACAAAGGTCTGAAGGAAATTGAGGAATTTCAGAAAGAATGCAAGAAATCCTCGACACCACCAGCTGCAACCTCCCGAAGAGTAATGAGGAGAGGAACGAGGCATCTCTCTTCCTCTCTCCTTCTTGGAAAGCTCTAATTCCAACAAGAGATTATTGAAGAATTCCTGGAAAACCCAATTTTCTCTTTTTTGGGATTTTTCTTCTGATCTTCAGCTGCTGTGCTGCTTCTTCTTCTTCTTGTTGCGTGAACTGTATTATATTTTGAGAAATAATAAGAAAAGCGGAATTCTCTAATGTAGGAATTCATGGAAGGCAACGACAAAATGTGAGTTGTCTTATTTTATTCTGATGTGTTTCTTTTACTGAGAATAGGAAGTATAGGAATTGAGGAATTGAACACTGGAGCAGAGAAATAAAATTTGCTGGAGCAGCTTTGAGAGCTTGTGGGGTTTGGGAAGAAGCATTGAAATTCATCTTCGAGATACAACACTAATTTATTTTTACTTAAAATGTTTTTAAATTTTTGACGTTTGCATTGAGATGCTAAAAATATTATTATTTTTTATTTTTATTCTCAACCTATCAAGGTCCGCTTTTAAAATGTGCTTTTTTCAAAAAAAAGTATAAAAACAATAATGTAACAGTCATAACAAAAGCTTTTACTACATAAATATCATTTATAATTATAATATAATCAATAAATTTGAATTTAATGAGCGTAGCGATGGTCAAGGATTCACTTTATAAAATAAGAGTTTTGTGTTTTACTATGACTCTACCTCCAACGATCATTATCTAAGTTACATGAGGTGTGTATAAAGTATGAACTATGAATAATGAGACTTATATATGTTTTGAGAATGAATCGAGTTCTATAAGAGACCTCAACAATTCTTTTTAAAAAAAATTGAATTATATATATATTTATCACACAAATAACTAATTCATGAAATATGATTTTTAAATTTAACTATAAATATTTACTTTTAACAAATGAAATCGAAAAAGTGTCTTTTTTTTTTTTCAATTTCTATAAAATTATAAAATGTCCCGTTTGTATCTTTCTTTTCTCATGGTTATATGCCTTTTTTCAAAAGGCAATGGTAAAAGTTCAGCAATCCTCCCACAGGAATTTTGTGTATATAGACATGGATTTTACCGTAATGTCCAATTTACCCTCCATCTGCCGTACCGAAAAAAAAAATATCAGAAATCTATAAATAATGCAAATCGGCTCACAAAAATTCATAAATAATGCAAAATCGGCTTGTCAAAATTCATGGACAGTGCAATCGGCTCGTCAAAATTCATGAACAGTACAAATTGGCTTGCCAAAATTCATGAACAGTGCAAATCAGCTCTCTGAAATTACAAATCGGCTCGCCAAAATTTATAAATAATACAAATCGGCTCACCGAAATTTATATAAACATTAAAAATTAGGCTGTTTAAATTTTACAGTTCATGAAGGGTAAAATTGGAAATACACTAAAATCCATATCGCTAAACATAAAATACCCGTAAGAGGATGGCTGGCCATGATAAAAATGTAATTCCATACCTCAAAAGATGGAACTCCTCTCACAGTGCAAGCTTCTCGAAGGCAGTTTAAGGTTATGTAATTTTCAAAAATTTACACTGATATTTTAAATGGTATGTATATTTTCAGTTAAATATCATTTTAGTAAGATGCATAGAGAGTTATACAGATAAAGATTTTATATAATTTCAATTTATCTAATTATTTTAATATTGTGATCTTAGAGCTTGAAAGTTTGATCATTATAATTTATTAAACATTTTATAACTCATATTGAAAAACTATTGGATACCGGATTAGTACTGATATTTTTCTTTATTTTTTTGACATGTCTTTTTAATCAGTCTCACAACTTATCATTTGAATCAAGTTTAATAAATTTATATATTATTAAAAACTATTTTTTTACTTAAACCTATTAAAATGAATAGTGAACTTAATTAGAAATTTCAATGTATCGTTTAAGTTTTCTTAAAAAAACCTTCTAGAGCCAATTATTTATTTTGTGTCTTTATATCAAAGACATAAAATATATTTTAAGAAAAAAATTATATTTAAGTAAATCTGATTTATATATTAATACAATTTTAGCAATCATGTGAATCTCGATGGTATAAAGTATCAGTAACTCCTCCTTCTCCCACCTCTTAAGAAATCAACTTCTTGAATTTCTACAGTCTGGCAGGAACCAAATTCTGTACCTACTGCAATAAATATAATGTATATATGTCACATCTCTTTGGCGTGATAAACCTGAAGTTATTTTTCTTATTTTTTTTAAAGAAGTTTATACAAAAGAAAAATGACCAACATGGAAGCTCTTATGCATAGGAAGAGCTATTTATTTTCAATGTTATAAATATCAATCATAATTTTAAATTTATCATATTTTTATTGACAAGATACTATTACTATATTAATAATATATATTTATCAGTAATGCATTAAATTTTCAATAAAATCACGTCAAAACACTAAAATTTATAATAGCACTGAATATTTTTTTATCTAAAACTATTTCACAGTACAACCTTCTTATGGTTACGGGCATCAAGCAGAGCACCTCAATGGCATAGACCATCAAATCACTGGCCCCAGAAAATCTTGAGCATAACAAGAGGCCGTAAGACTCGTATTATCTATTCTCGTTATTACTCAGTGTCACAATCAATTTGTGGATAAAGAAGGGCGCCATTTTTGTTTGGCCTCATATATATTCTAGTTTTACCTCCTACTTTGAGAAGTGGGAAATTGTGAATTCGAGTTCTATAGTCTAACTTTCGTGTACCTTAGGATAGTGAGCTCACCTATGAAAAATTTACGGTGGATATCCCACATTTTTTAGATGTAAATTCAAAAAAAAAAATCTAATTTTCTCATATATGTTGCATTTTTCAATTCCATCTAAACTAAATCACAAATTATTACACACTAACAACTTTCTGAAATATCTTTATTTTAAAATCAGATAAAGAGCAATGTTCCATGTGCGTTGGGTTTGGTACAGTTCATTATTCATTATTTTATATAAAGCTTTTTGAAAAAAAAAAAAAAGTATAGGAGGCCAAGCTGGATTACTGGGTATATATCATCATCATCAGTCAGTACTTTCAGTTAGAGTAGATAACATTTTCTAAATTTGAATTTAATCAGATCCATAAAGAAAAAGAAATTGAAAACTTAGACCTAACCCAAAAATCTTAATATACTACATAGAAAATATTAAGATTATTTCAAATCATACTTTTAATATATTAATTGATATCTTTATTATCTTTTGAAAGATTAATCAATAGTGACTTGAGCGAGTTTAAAAGTACTGAATAAGTAAATTTTCAAAAAAGTATAATATATCCCTATCATAACATGGTTATACATTATTATATAAAATTTATAGATCAGTGTGTTCTTACGGCTCAAAAAAAAATAATGCTTATTGTTTTTCACATCATATTTAGTTATATTTTCTCTTTCTACCTCTTCATCTTCATTCGAGCGAAGAGCTCTTTCATCTCCCTTCAGCTTTCTTTTATTACATGACTTAAGCCAGTGAGATACACTTTAACAAATTTCACATCAGAAATTATGTTTCACAAAATAATAAATCTTGTGTAAAAACTATGAATCTTACAATTGTTTTTTAATATAAAGTTCTATTTAAAAATATTATTTCTATATTCCACTCAACTAAAACAAAATTACTATTTTTAAAATTAACACTATTTACTAGAAACTTCTACCAAACAACTCATATATCTCAATCAAAGTTGCATGGCTAGAGTCCAACAGTTTTTTACTCGTAAATAGAGTTGAAATTTAAGTCAGGTTGGTTAGGATTATTAGTGGAATAACACACCAAATAAATAATGGAATAAAATAAACACAATAAAAACACCAACAATTTATGTGGTTCGGCCCACCCAACTTACGTCTATTTAACATGATAATGATTTTATTAAGAGAAAAAATAAATCACAATTACAAGAGAAATTCAAAAGATTTAGAACCCGAACTCAAATCCGAAGCCAGACAGATCTGAAGCTTGTGCCTCCACTCGATCTGCTTTGTATCTCTTGTCTCTGCTGTAAGTTGAACCTTCTCTGCCTCTGTTCTTGGTTGTCTCACACAAATGTAATAGGGTCTCTTAATACACCTCTGCCGAGTGCCTATGAGATTCAGAGAATCCCTTCTTTGCGCACGACTCTGGCTGCTATGTGGTCGTACCTTGCTTCTCTTTCAAGCCTTTTCTCACGAATACACCCTCTATATGTCAGACTGCTCTTGTCGACCAGCCTGCTCTCTTGTGCTTACTGGCAGTCCTCTTCTATATCCTGTATAGGTATACAGCAAGGCCTTCACGATGGCAATCCTTCTCTCTGCTCCACTTGTTTTCACGCTGTGTGTTCATCAGGGCCTACCCTGAGATATCTCAGGGGCTTTAGGCGGAGTGAGATTTTAGGGTCTTTTGTGACTGGTATATTAAGGAGTTTAAGTGTATAGGGGCCTTTTTGTCTGAGCCCCCTAGGTGTCAGCCTACACCGCTTATGTCTAGGGCCAACCCTGGTGTTCAGGGGTATAAATCTCGGCCGATATTGTGTATTTCGGCCGAGATATCTTGGGTTTTTGACCGCCAAGATATCTCGGCCGATACGCACAATATCGGCTGTACTAGCAAGATATCGGCCGATATGACTGAGATCTCGGCATGCCGATACATATTTATATGACCTATATTTGTCCAAAATAATTTAGGAAAGAGAGAGATATCTGCCGAGATTGACCGATATAATATCGGCCGAGACGCCAATATCTCGGTAAAAATGATTTTTGTATCCCTAGTGTGTACATTCTCACAAGGTACTCTTATATAAAGCCATCATCTTATGCATACTGTCATGCATTTCCAATACAAGTCTAAACGTGCATTGTGATTTTGTGATATGCTGCCATAGAAACTACATCTAAACGTCATTGCCTCTTTGCTGTTTTTGTTCACTCCAAAATACAGCCCGTACACGCATGCTAAGTTTGCAATATACTACAGAGAAAATCTCTTTATGCCCATGTGTATTTTCTAATGAAGATTATTTTTCCCACTCTATGAAAGCTTATATTTATCTAGAATAATCCAAGTTTAGAAAATGATCTTCATAGTCTCATAGAATTAGAAAATAACATTTCACCCAATCTTATGCAATATTGTGCAAATCTTGTGCGCCCCGTGTGGGATTGAGCCCATGTCCAACATGTCAGATTTTAATAAACCTAACTCAATCTATGTCAATGTTTATTAAACCCAACATAATCTGATCTGACCTAACCTGAATTGCTTATCCCGAGACTAATCGAATTTCTGACACGAGTTAATCCGACCGTCGTTTTATAACTTGGTGCACTCGGATCGAGTTGAGTTTGTCGAATCGAATTGATTTTAATTTTCTCAAACCAATCAACCCAAATCATATAAGCTTTTAATTTTCTAATCCAACTCACCTCAAAATATAAAAATAATATATAATCTGACCCACTGATTTCTCGAGTGGGATCATGGGTCGGAATTTCAACCCGTACTCGTAAATAACACCCATAAGATGGCAAAGTTTTAAGACGAAGTGGATCGCTACAGTCGGGTCATCATTGTTAGTGAGTAGCGTAGAAGGCAGCCTTCATGAAGTAGCTGCCCGTCCGCTGCTAGATCTTGTCTTCCCCGTCCGTACCAGACGAAAACAGAAGAAGAATAGGACAGACCACTTCTTTCCCTCAATTTATACTGTTCATCTCCACTCATTCTCCTCCTCCATTCCAGGTTTCTCCCTTTTTTGCCCAAAACCTTTTCTGAAATTTCCGAGACAGTACTTTCACTACTTCTTCAATCGATGCAGCAAATGCATTGGTTTCTGCTACTGATTTGATTCTGTTTTTGGCAGATCGATTTTGAACGAGGTGCATTTTCCTTGGTGATTTCATGGCCGTCCCTGTCGAAGAAGCTATTGCTGCTCTGTCGACATTCTCGTTGGAGGTATCTTCTATTTTTTTATTTCTGTGTATGTATTTCTTTTCTGTTTCAAATGATTGTTAAATCATGTTATGATGTTTCTTTTTTTTCCAAAAAAAGGCTCTCAGAATTCAATTAAAGCAAGTCAGTTTTGTTAGAAATCAATAAATTGTATTGCTTAAAGTTTATTACATCTATATAGCCTTTAGCCGACCCTAGAGCTTTTTCAGTCAAACACAAACTCTAATCCTAAACTAAACATAAATATATCTCTTAATTAGAGATAAATCCAAACTAATAATCCTTAACTAAATACTAATTCTAATATATTCTAACATTCCCCCTTTTGAGTTTACAATTATTGAACTAAACAAACTAATAACTAGACAATTAAACGAATGACGCCATCTGGTGGAGCAAATCAAAGGTGAAGGTGTGCCAATGAAGCCAAAAAATGAACCAATGTGCCATGTATGCTGCTAGTTATAAAGCCGAACTTTCTCCAACACTCCCTCCTTCCACTTGCTGCCAAACGACCTAAAGAAAAGGCCGGCCCAAAGTCACTTGCAAAAAGTTATAGACGATTGCCAAGATCCAATGCCAATGCCAATGCTAATGCTAATACCAATTCCAATTCCAAAGAACATAAAGTCTGATCGGTGCAAATAGGGATTGCAAAGTGCGAAGAAAGATGCCAAGTGCGAAGAGAACAAGAAACCAAATCCTCCAAAATGTGGCTGCAAACGGAGGAGACAAAGTGCAAATGGTTGCAAGGGAAGCAAGGTGCAGGGCAGGGGATTCTGCGTTGTTGTGGCTGAAGACTAGGAATTGGGGTTCTTCTGCAAAGGGAGATTGACTAGAAGGCAGAGGTAGACGAATCTGCAGCGGGAGAAGATGCTTTTGCAAATATGTACGGACGAGTGACAAGTGCAGACGAGATCTGGGTTGCTGATTGCAATGTAGAAGGAAGAGAGGCCGGAACGGTTGACACTGCAAACAAGTTTAGGATGGGTGCTGCAAGGTGCAGTAGCTACAGAGCTAGTTGAGGGTCGCATGCACAAATTGACAGGAATAGAAGATGGACCTGAAGTAACCAACAGAGAGGCAAGCAAAATCAAAGGCAGAACGATGAGGAGAGAAGGTGACGTTGCAATGAGATAGGCCTGGAGAGCAGGCGACCAGATTTGGGATGATGACTGCAGAGGACGAGTAATGCTGGAGATCCGAGAACGACCAGATCTGAGGAGACAAAGAGGCAACAACTAGAAGTTTCTATGGCAGGGTGGGCAACTGCGATTCCAGATATGAAGGACAAAGACAAGGAGAGATTGAGATGCAAGGGACGGTGCTTGAAATGGGCTGGCTGCAGACGAAGATCTAGTGCAAGTGAAGGCTGTGCAAACAGAAGAAGCGAGAGAGGAAGGCTGGTGTCAGGGCGAGCGTTGAGGGGTCGAGCGGCAAGGGGCTGCAAGCGTCTGAGATTTTGGCTCAGATCTGAGCGTCGGTCGAAGGGTAAGAAGCAGGAACAGAGAGCAGTAGAGCACTCTGCTGTGAACACAAACATGAAACAACATTTTCACTGGGGTCGGATCTGGATGGAGCAGCCTACAGAAGGAAGAGGTGTTTGCTGCAGTGAGCAAGGGCGACAAATCGCGCCTGAGAATGATCTGTAAGCAAGCAACAGGGAACAGGGGTAACCGGTGTGTAAAAGCACTTCAGAAACGGCAAAAATACGGAAGCATGGTCTCAAAATGTAGATGTCCCCTCCCTCTGCCAAACATCACCCCGTTGGCAGAGGGAGAGAGGAAGCTTTTTTTTTTGGTTTCTCTCTAAACAAAAAACAGGATCATGTTAGGCTGATACAATGCTAGAAATCAATAAACTGTACTGCTTAAAGTGTATTACATTTGTATATATGGCCTCTAGCTGACCCTAGGGCTATTTCAGTCAAACACAAACTCTAATCCTAAACTAAACATAAATATATTTCTTAATTAGAGATAAACCCAAACTAATAATCCTTAACTAAATACTAATCCTAATATATTCTAACAAGTTTATGCTCTCACCTGAATCATAGCGTTGCTAGATGTCTGGCAACTATGCAAAGCCCATTTTCCGCTGAAAATGTCACTTTCACTAGAGGCCATTTTTGTGCCAATTGAGGTTGTTTTGCTCTATGTTCTTTCTTCTAATTCACCCCCAGCTCGAGAAAGCGCCATATCATCAATGCAGAATACAGGGAGAAATTGCAAGATGCAGGAGAAAATATGGAAGAAAGGGAATTATTCCTCCATGCATTCTGTATTTGTGCATTTCTATTGGTTCTGCATTTTGACAACGTTCTACATTATGCATTTAGCAGAAAAAGTCACTGCAGGCTGCTCGCAGGGGATCCAGGCTCTTGTAGATTATAACATTTTTAGTAAAATAGTGCATTTCATGATATGCAAACAGTTCACTTCTTCCACCCCCTTTCCCTCTCTCTCTCTACTGAAAGCATTTTTCGATGGGGGGTAAAAACCATTTTCTGTCTCCAATCTCCAACCTGCAAGGGAATTAGCCAAATGTTGATTGTGTTCCTAGGAGTGTGGCAGCTGGACTGTAGAATTCATTTATCCAATCCAAGATAAATGGCTGTGTCACATTTTAGGCATGAATCTTTTTATCCATTGGCCTTTCTAATGTCACTGGAGAGGTTCTTCCTTTGGAGAAATTGTAGATTCATTTCCATTGAGAATCCCACCTTTTCGGGGATAATTTTGATGTTTGCTAAATTGACTTAATGGTGAGTTTGAGCAATGCGGTTCTTTTGGAATCAAAGAAATGCTTGGTTGTGAGGATTTCACAAGAGAAATCCATGTCTTTTAGATTCTGAATGTGGATCACTCTGTATACTGTTGATATTATCAATTTTCTGTTTTTTAGACATGCATTTGCATGTGGGCAATCCAAACCAATTATTCATCATGCCTATATGGGACCTAAAATTGATGCCAGACATCAGACAATGCTGAAAATTTTATTGGCGGTCATTGGAATAAAAATTTGGATACACGAGAAAAAAGATTATATGTAAAATGCTGCCAACCCTTTTTATAGAAGCTTTTATGGTTGAAATCTACTGTGTATTATTATTTTTTTGAGCAGTAACCAAGAAATCTACTATGTATTATTTGATCAATACTGCTTTGTTATAAGGCCATCCATGGAAGAGTAATGATGTCAATGGCTCCTATCTTGTAATTTGTGCCATATTAATGAGAATAGGTTCATTGATGGTTTATGTTATAAAAGATATGTACTATGTTGGATTTCTTTTCTTTTAGTCATTTTGCACATTCCTATAGGCATAACAGTGAAGGTAGACAGGGTAGACACAAGGTAGACTCAATGTGTTAGAAGTCTTGGAACCTAAGAAGAAAGGTGCATGCCTAAGTGTGAGCCTAATTTTGTCTATTCCGGTTTCTTAGACATTTAAAGTATACATTGGGCCTTTATCACACCGATATTAAGAAGATCCAGTATTGTCACTCAAAATAATGAAATGACATTGATCAAACATAGAATCAAATCTGAAAATGAGGTATCAGCCCAAGTGGGAGTTCTGGGACCTGGATGTGCCTTGACAGCTATACGTGTGGGTTTCATAATTTCTTGGATTTGTGCAAAGAAAAAGAAGAGAGAGAGAGAGAGAGAGAGAGAGAGAGAGAGAGAGAGAGAGAGAGAAGAGAAGGGGAGTAGTGGTCGTGGAAGAAAGGGAAAACCAAAAAAAGAAGAAGGAAAGATGCATGTGCTTGTGGGGTATATATACTAAAACCCTAAAAAGTTGGGTTGGGTATTGGGTCTTAGGTGTTTATTTATTTGACTTGACTCGACTTGAGAACTTTATGGGTCCTCAGATGTTGGAACCGGCTCTACTCTAAAACCCATAATTCTCGACTGACCCTATTTCGGTTTGGATCCTGGTTATTCTAGGTTTTACCGACCTAAGTTGCTAATCTACTCATATTGTATCTTCTCATTGCGGACCTCCTCAATCATGTCAAGCTCAGAGTTTAATGACGTTATAGCGCGACTATGCTTCCTCTTGGAAATTTATCTCAAGATAATTATCTTACAGGATGATCAACCTGATGTGCAAGGGCTGGCTGTTCAATTATCAACTGAAAGATGTGCAACTAGCAGCCCAATTGGTATAATCTTTGTCTCTCTCTCTCTCTACACACACACAAACACACCCCTATTTATCTATCTATCTACCTATCTGTCTGAAATTACTTTCGATAAGTTTTTTTTTATATTTTAGGAATGGCTAAGTAGTGATATTAAATCTTCTTAGCATATACTCAATTTATCCACAACCAAATCTGTAAATTGTCTAGACTATTTGAATTCCACCAAGAGTGGAGGCATAAATATTCCTTTTTTGTTGGAAGTAATTTTCTTTTTTCATTTTTACATTTCATTACCTTTTCCAAGAAAAAGTGAATTATGAAATTTCACCAGGAATGAGGTTGGCTTTGGGCTTTAGCCTAAAATGTGTTGGGCCAAAATGGCCTAGTGGGATTCTTAGCCCATTGATGCCCCATCATACAACTTCTACAGGACTATATTGCATATAATAGATGTGGCTCAGGGGAACAAGATTATGCCCTTCTTTCTTTCAATCGTGATTATTTCTATACCAAGTACACAAATCTTGAGAGAATCGATGCATGTGCCTAGAAATTAGAACAGTCACAAATAAATATCAACCTACATTAACTGTCAAATGACTTAAAAAGTATTAGTGTGCTGTGAACAGTTTTAAGCCATCAGGACATCTGGAACAGTTGCTTGTGCCAAACCAGTAATAGATAATAGATATAAATTCCTCTCTCTTTTGGTGGTGATTGGTTCACCTACCTTGAATCCAAGCCACTCAATCAAACAAGTGCTCATGTTTTATAGCTGGCAAATACCACTTCATTTGGAATGATGATACTGTGTTAATGTGTGGAATGGAACATGTCTAGAACCTACATATGGTTTCCACATAATTTCTGCTTTTCAGAGTGAATCATATTTATTAAAAAGGATCAATCCAACAAGTGACTGTCATTAAAAGAAGTTGGTCAGTTGAACCCTAATTAAGTGATGGAAGATATGCTTCCCCATTATTTTTTTTATTAAGATAATCATGTGTGTCACTGGAAAATGGCCAAGATGATAAATGAAGCTGACATTCCTGTGGAGACAAAGGCCTTCAAAAGGCCTTTTACAGTCTCATATTGCATGAGGTTGAATGAACAAGAACCTGTAGTTCAACTGGTAAGGGCTTGTTCTTACAGCCTAAAGGTTGTTGGTTTGAGTCCCATGGGCGTCAGATAGGTAGTCGGATTATGGAAATAGTTTGCCAATCCAAATTAAAAGGCCAACCCCAGATTTATGGGATAAATGCTTAGATGATGATGGTGATTGCATGAGGTTGAGTGGTTTGTTTGGGCCTCAATGTATTACTTTATTCAAGTGGGGACTACTTTTTAGATATGTGGAGAATTGTCACAATGAACCCCATAAGAGATGGCCCATGAATAGAACGTTTCTAAATTTGAAAATGCTAACCTTTCAATTGATGGGTGAAATTAAACAGTTAAGAAAGAGACCATACAAAACCTTTGCTAAACATATCACTTTTCTTCTTTTTTCTTCTTTGTTCTTCTTATTAGAAAAAACACCCAGAAACTTTGCAACACTAATAAAAACCTTCAAAATTCTCCATTCTCATAACTCACAGAAACACACATAAATGTGGACAGAGTTTGAGGCTGCTTGTATATATAGTGGTCCTGCTCGTGTAATTTTAAGTCCAGTAGTCCATTGATTATCTTTCACTCATTTCAGTGGCTACATGAACTTTGATCAATTAGAGGAAATTTGGAAAGTTGCAACAATTTGAAAAATGTATGTCGTGGGTGCATATGCCGTTGTCTATCTTTAGGAGTCTATTTGATTTCTAATATTCCAAATTAGAAGAGGTTATTCATTTAGAAACAAATACAACACATGAAACAGGACAAGGCAAGATTGGGATTGCTCTGTCAAGTCTTTATGGTTCAAAGTCAGAGAAGTGGGTTATAGAAAGAATCATATGCCAGCCTAATTATCATAATTCAATCCCATCCTTTTGAGTTTGAATGTACCAAATCTTCAAACAGTTCAGGTGGTGATTCTGCATCACCTATGCATTTGGGACAACATTGAATCACATGAGTGAGAGACGGGGCTCAGATGGTAAGAGAAAAAGGGAGAATGACTCAAATAGAAATCAGGTGAGAGAGAGAGATCATAGCAGGGAGAGAAATTGATTTAGACAGAGGCGGAGACAAAAAATGATCGTGAAAGAAATTGAGTCTACTGTTGCTGAGAAGAGGAGAAGACAACTTCTGATGGACTTGATTGGATTTTGGTGTGAAAAACGCAAAAAAGCCAGTCAGGAGAGAGAGAGAGAGAAGAAGAAGAAGAATGACATTCTCTGGAGAAGGGACTCCCATTCTCTGGAGATGGGACTTCTCCTAGTTACCAAATACCTAGAATAAGAAGAAGAACTGACATTCTCTGGAGATGGAACCTCAAAACAGCTAATCTTTTATTTTATCAATAGAGTAGCTTTAAGCTCCTATTCATCAAATGCCAAGAATAAGATCTACAATTAGAAGAATGGCATTCTATGGAGATTTGGCATTACCAATCACACAATTACAATGCACGGGATCCCTTTACATGCATGGAAGTAGGAGATAGGCATGAGGCTGGCGAAGAACGGGACTCTTTTGGAAAAAAACTGGTAAAGAAGACAAGATGTTTTTGACAGGTCATTTTAGAAGTACTGTTTAACAAAGGTTGGGCCAAAGGTGAAAATATTCCTTCTAAAAGGGAGGAGCATGTCTTGTGCATGGACTCTATTTTTAGTCCTTCTGTACTGTAAAATTGTGCTGCTGTTTTTCAATGATGTATACTTATTTGTTACTATTTCAGTAGAAAAATGCGGTTCCGTGTACAATTGAGTCACAGAGTTACATTCAATTCTGCGTCTAAATATATGTGTATATATATATATATATATATATATATATATATATAGTTTTTTTTTTTTGATAACACTGTACCTAAATAATTTAAGTACAGGTTCACCTTGATTTTCGTTCAGTTCGATACCAGTTTTATTCAATCACAATTGAAGTTCTCCCCTTTCTTATGTTCATTGATGCAAGACAAGAGCATAAATGATACAGCTTCTTGCTGAATGGACCTGAGATAAATTTTCCATTTTTTTAAATGGTGACTAGACTCTCAATTCATTTTGCACAATTATGTTGTTCCCTGTGATTGCTGTCCTTTGCAGAGTACGGTGATGTTTCTGCATATCGTTTGTCATTGGTGGAAGACACAAAGGCTATCAATCAGTTGGTAAAACCTTTTCCTGCTGTCCTCCATTATTTCATTATTTATCATTTGTAATGTCTTTTTTTCTCTAGTAGTTTCTGCTGATATAAAAATTGCATATGCACTTGGAATTAAGTTTTGTTTGCACAATTAAAAGCTAACAGATGACTGGTTTTCTAATCTATTTTGCTCTTAGGAATTTCTCAGTTACTTATTTTTTTCCTTGTTTTTTGCATTTTGCATATTTTTAGTCAATGAACATTTCTCATCATATAATACTTAAAAAAAAAAAAAAAACATTTCTCATTATATGTTGCCATATTCTCACAATGGCATGTTCTTTTCTTTTGTGATGTATGTTGAAAATGCAGAATACCCTAATTCAAGAAGGGAAAGAGATGGCATCTGTGCTCTACACCTATCGAAGCTGCGTGAAAGCTCTTCCTCAGGTCAATTTTGACATTATTTTTTATTTAAGAATCTTTGCTTTGGAAACCATGTTCTGTGGTGGCTTCTCAACCATATTTTGATTTTGAATATTCTATCATTTTGTAGCTTGCTGCTCATAATCATATGATGATAACCTCTGTGAATGGATCTATCCTCTAACCCAAATGGCTTTCCCTTGTATCTTTCATCTTTGTTTCTCTTTAATGATGCATTTCTGTTTAAAGAAAATTGATACAAAAATGAATTCTTTTTTGAAAGTCACTAAATGTAAAATGATGATGCAGCTACCTGAATCTATGAAGCAAAGCCAAGCAGACTTGTATTTGGAGACTTACCAAGTTCTGGACCTAGAGATGAGTCGCTTACGTGAAATTCAGCGATGGCAAGCATCAGCTGCTTCCAAAGTATGTGGCTTTAAGTTAGCTCTTTGCAATCTTATGTTGTTATTCAATATGTTGCAATTTTATGTTCGTATTCAATATTCTTTGAAAGAAACATTGATATAAGCAGCTTTATGTGTTACCAAGTAGGTTAGTCTAAACAAAGCTACTTTTTGTTCCTCCAAATTACCTTTCTAGCCAATGCTTACATGACTAGAATAGACGATGTTCAATATGCGAGGATTTTGAAGTCATTCTAAGAGAGATTTTTATGCTTCACCATTTGTTATTTACTTTTGATGCTCATATTAGAAGTATGACAACTTATTAGAAATAGATGGTTGGTTAAGTTGTCCAACTTCCAATATGAGCATAAAAAATAAATAACAAATGGAGATTTCATTTGTTAGAAATAGATGGTTGCTTAAATAGTAGGGTGGTGTCCGTGTGGAAGGAAAGAAATTCCAAGATCTTCGAGAATAAGGAGTCAGAGGAGAGTGACATTCTCCAAAAACAAAATGGAGGCTTTGTACATTGGTCCTATTTGGGGAAGAGTTTAAAGGTTTTAAAATGACGGACTTTTATAGCTCCTGGGAGGGCTGACGCAGGACAAGGGATAGGGTAACTCTAAATGTCTAATTTGGTTGCCTAAAAATTAAAAGGGGTAAAAATAATGCTCCTTAAATTTAAAATGGGCTGAAATTAATCAATCAATTAATATATGCAATTAATTAATATAAAATTTACCACAAACAATCATGCAAAATATCCTTGGAATCTAATAGACTAATGAATAGATGAATGGAATATGGGTAATAACTAAGTGAGTTAATGATGGCAAAAAGGAATAAGTCAAAAAGAAAAGGGACGATGGATAAAATAAGTTAACTAGGTAAGGTTTTAAATAAGGGACTATTTGTATGGAAGAGAAAATGGCTTACGACAAACTAAAGAATGGGTTTGGGACTGGCGGAAGTAACAAGAAGGGTTAAAGAGGGGATGGCGATGAGTGTGCTGGGCTGAGGAGGTGGCAGAAGTGACATAGGCCAAGGGGAGGGAGCAGCAAGGCCAACAAGGGCTTCTTGGAGGATCGGCCAAGGTAAACAGGGCTTGGGACAAGTGGCTGCAACAAAGGAGAGGTCGCAAATGGGTGGTGACAACTAGAGAGGATGGTAGATGGAATACCAAGAGGGTCACGACTGCAGTAAAAAGAAAAGAAAAGGGAGAAGAAGAGAGAAGAAGAAGATAGATAGAAGAAAAAGGTACTTGGCTTCTCGCCCTCTTGGTTTCTCACCAAGATCTGTGGACTCTCTCCACTCACCGTCGCACCATGAAAAGGTACATGCGTAAATCATCCAATCTTATTCATTCATCGATGTCTTTTGCCTCATAAGGCTATAACTTATATAAACCTTCCACTTACTAAAACAAATAAACAACAAATGCCTAGACTACCCTTTACTAAAAGAGAAACAAAAACACGGAAGTAGGAAATAGCAGAAATAGCAACTTGCGCATGGACTAAATGTATGCTCCGCATCAAGGGCTGTTTAAGTGGAGGATCGAGGAAGATCAGAGCTCAAGCCTCTTAGCCCCCTTCTCAATCCAAAATCCATAAATGTAACATTGATGGGGCAACAAGGGGAAAACTGGGTCTGACAGGCATAGGTGGAGTGCTTCGGGATTACATTGGTAGGACTTCCATAGTTTTCTTCGAGCTAGAAGGATGAAGGGATTTAAACGAGGTAGAACTTGTCCGTATGGTCTCATCAGGGGAGAAGAGGGTGGGGTGGGGCGATTGATCATTGAAGGGGACTCGACAAATGCGATCAAGTGGGCAAAGGGGTTAAAAATGCCTCCTTGGAAAATGATCACAATTGTAAGGGCGATTAGGGCGCTGTGCTTGGGTCGCGAAATCTCTTTTGCCGTAGTCAGGACTCAGGAGATCAATAAATGGAGTAGCTGATTTCTTTGCAAAGAACGGGGTGGATTCCATTACTACTGGCGTATTCTACCTTGGAGAGCTTCTTCAGGCCTGGGGAGAAATCACTCTCACATTATATGGTATTTTGATATGTGTATAGATGTACTTTTCTTTTCCCAATAGTCTCTGGGTTTAAACCTTGTAGACCCGATGCTGCTATTTTGTTGTAGACTTTGTAGAGTGCCTCTTAAGGAAAGGAACCCTTCTAGACCAAGCCATAGTTTTCAGTCTTATGGTCCTAGTTCTCAAATTCGACCTTTACCCCATTTTCCATTTTGAGAAGCCAACCTTTAATTTTTGAGAGTTGTGGGAGACCATTACTGGAGGGGGTGAGATTTGATAAATTTCTAGAGGAAAAAGTGTTATGGTTGGAAAGAAAGTTTGAGGAGGATGAGATTTTGTGAGTCTTAGATAGCTTAGAAGATGACAAAGAACTAAGGCCCAAATGGTTTCTACTTTAGGTTTATCAAAGTTCGTGGGAGGTTTCCTGAGAGGAATTTTTGAGGTTGTTTGGAGAGTTTCACAGTTGAGGGATTGTCAATAAGGAACTTAAAAATTCTTTAATCACTTTGATTCCTTAGAGAGATGGACCTTCGGAGTTGGCTCACTTTAGGCCCACTAGCTGAACTTCTAGTGGTTAGGCTTAGAGGAGTCTTCGGAAATGTTATTGGGCATTCACAAGGAGATTTTGTGGAGGTAGATTTTAGTAGGGATTTTGATTATAAATGAGGTCATTCATGGTAGGCTGAAATATAAGAAGGCTGGGGTTTTATTGAAATTAGATATGGAAAAGGCTTATGAGCATGTTGATTGCTGGTTTGTGGATTACTTATTTGGTAGGATGGGCTTTGGTTCCTGATGGAGGAAATGCATGAAGGCGTGTGTGTGGTGGCGTGTTCATTTTATTATATTCTGGTAAATGGTTCTTCAATTGAGCCAATCCAAGCGTCTATGGTTTTAAGGCAAGGTGACCCATTGTCACCCTTCCTCTTCATAGTGGTGGTAGTAAGTCTTAAGTTGGTTAATGTTAAAAGGGGAGAGAGATTGGCATCATAAAAGGATTGGAGGTTTCCCAGGTCACTCGATGTATCACACTTGCAATTATAAGTGCTACCTTATTATTTTATGAAGCATCAAAGGAGGAAGTGTTAGGTATCAAGGTGATTCTGAGGTGTTATGAATTACTCTCTAGATTGAGGATGAACTTGGGAAAAAAATAGCATTATAGGAGTGGGGGTGAATGAGGAGTTATTTAAGAGTTTGGTGGAAGAGTTGGGTTGTGGGGTAGGCAAAACCCTGTTTTACTACTTGGCTTTCTAGTGGGAGCAAATACTGATCCAAGTGGTAGCAATGAAAACCATAAGCGAGGAGCTTTAATGAATTTATTAAAGCAAGCACGTGGAGATAGTTTCAGACCATGCATAGATTTGTAGAGATGACAGACCTTATGTTCCTCTCACTTCCAAATAAAGCCATGTGGAAGTGTCATGTAAACTTCGTTTGAAGATCTTTATGGAGATGGGCGCTTTTGGCACCTAAACTGATGTAATGGCTAATTTAAATTGTCAGCAATAGGTATAAATAGTCTAATGGACTTAAGTTTAGCAATGGGTGCATTTGTGCATTTGTCTCTAGATAATCATCTTATATGTCTTAGCCTTTAGCAATTTGGTTTGGCTTTACATTGGGCAATAGGCCCATCAAGATTATGCTCAAAGATGAAGCCCATTTACACCCAACAAGAGTGTTTCCATCAAGTAAAGTCATGTCCAAAGTATGATTCTTCTTGCGGGCATCCATTTCTTCTACTAATGCCTGCTGTTCATGAGGGATAGCAAAAAATAACATCAACCCTTTATGGAACAGGTAAAACCATGTGTAATTAAATTCTATACCTTTCAATTATATGGTTTTTGGATTTTTTTTGTGAGCCAAATATTAACGTCATTGGTTTTTCCCCCTTCTAAAGTTAAATGAATCTTACCAATAGATATCTTGTTTGGTTGACTAGCGTGTCAACATGTGAATCCCTACATCTCAGTCTTGATGCGTAACAAGTGTGCAATTTGTTTAATAGTTCTTAGATGGTGGTGTTGTATTGCCAACCAATCCCAATGATTCGAGATATATTGCATAATGTTGGTATTTGAGCTACCAAACATGTTTGGTTCTTGCTAATTATTGTTTGTCTGACCCGACATGTTTGGGTTGAAATAAAACCTTGTATAGCTGTAGTAGATGAAATATTCATGCATGTATTGATATGATATGCTGGTAGCCAGGTTATATGTTTAGTGGTTTGTCAATTGAGTTCTTAAGTTGTTTTTCTTATTCTCCAAATTCCTTCACTTTCCTTTGATATTCTCCAACAGCCTAGATTGGCAATAGACTTGGCTGATTTTGACATCTAGCAGACATTTAGGCTGTGTTTGGATGAGGAGAAGTGAAGAAACTTCTCTTGGGTTCTCCTGCCTGGCTTCCTTTTTCAGGAGAAAGTCGGGCCCACAAGTGACTTAAGTTCTCTTGGTCAAGGGGAAGTGATGTTCTCCACCCCTTGCAAGAGAGCACCATCTTCCCCTTCTGTGGAGAAGACGGTGTTCTATGCAACCCACTACTTAGTTATACTCAATTATGGTTCTATTTTTTTTAAAAGTTAATAAAAATCTAGACAACGGGATTGAAAGCTAATTTAAAACTCAACAAGTGGACCAATTTTCAGTCAGGAAATCAAATCTTAAGCACTTGATCTTCGTGGTCAAACATCACCATGTGTCCTTGCACTTTTTTTTTTTTTTCCCTATAGGCGCCTAGTGATTTTGATTGCTAAAATCAAGTGGTTAGGATTTGATTTTTCAGCTTAAATTTGGCCCATATTTTGAGCTTGAAATAAAATTTCAATCCACCAGTTATTGTTCTTTGATTCATGATTATTTTAAAAAATAAAAAAAGATCTAACACACAACTTTGTAGCTTTATTAAACTTAAAATATTCAAATCAGCAGGGAAACCTCAAGAGGGTAGAAGTTCTCTTGATTTCTCTTACCCCAGGAGAAGTAAGGAGACTTCTACTTCAAGTTCTCATCCAAACACAGCCATAAGCCTTGTAGCATTTTTGCATCAGAGGGGCTTTGTGTTAAGTAAGCAAAAGACGTGTCTATTTTTCATGTAATTATTGAAAAAATTGGGCCATTTGCAATTGAGGCAATTTTATTTTTCTTTTATTCTTGACAAGGGGAAGCATAGGAGGGGGGGTTGGTATTACAAATTGTTCATTTTTTTTTGAGCGGTAACAGAAGAGAATTATATAAAGAGACGAAAGAAAATACAAAGGTTAGAAGGTCTAAAAGAGCTGGACCCATATACAAGGAAAAGAAAAAGAAAAATGCATCCAGTATATAAACCGAACATAAGACTCCAATCCTGAGTAATCCTATCTACAACTGATTCTGTCCGCCACCTTGTATGCTGAGCGACTGATCTTGACAAAGGAAACCTCGAGTCCTTCGACAAGTGCCCTAATCTCCTTGACTGTGGTAATCAGTTTCCAGGGGGATCGTTTCAAACCCTTTGCTCATCTGGTGGCATTTGCGGAATCATCCTCAATAATTAGTCTATCACCCTCAATACAAATTGTTCATTCTTTAACAATATTCAGAAGTTACATCATGATTGTTTCTTTAATTGAAGTCATTACAATTGAGAAAACTTTCAATATTTGTAAGTTATCTGATGTAAACTGCTTCACATTGTGAAGGCATTCCAACAGAGTTTTTCTGTTTGATGCAGCTGGCAGCTGACATGCAGCGATTTTCTAGGCCAGAAAGGCGCATTAATGGCCCCACAGTAACTCATCTTTGGTCTGTTATCTTATTATTTTGTTTTCATCAAATGCTTATATCTTTAGCTTACTATCATTCAATAAGGTTTATGTTTCTTGTTTCCTTGACTTTTATGGCAGGACTCATCACTTTTTTTATATTTTTTGACTCTTTTTGCTCTTTTCTTCTAATACCATTTTCTGTTAAAAAATTGCCTTGGTTCATTTCATAATGAGCAAATCTGGTGCATCCCTTGATCTTTTTGATAATCTCATCCGTGGTAGTGGCCTTGCAATAATATTTTTCTTGATCTATATTTGTTTTAGAAAATGAAGGGTTTTTTTGGGCTTTTGGTATCAGTGGATTTTCTGAGCTTATAGAAATTAGTCTCTTTGGTGAATTTCCACATTTCACCGAAATATAAATCCACTAACATCTGCAAACATACCCTCCTTTATCTTAGTTTCTATTTATTTATTTTTTTGAAATATGTTTCTATTTTTTTTTCAGGCTTGTTTTCTTGTTAGTTACTGGAGACTATTCATCTTGAGCTGCTACAGGTGGTTTTTGTGACTAAATAACAAGGTTGTTGAAATCGTGCAGCGAGTCGAATCGAATCGAGGGGTCTTATGACTCAAGTCGCATCAATATCGAAATCCTTTTAAAACCGTGCGTTTTTTCAGTTGATTCGCGAATCGCACGATTCGAATCGGTAGAATCGTTGTCTCGTTCGATTCAGATGGAAGAGGAAAATGAGAGGAAAAAAAAGAGGAAAAAAGCTATTCGATTCAGGTGGAAGAGGAAAAAGAGAGAGGAGGGAGAGAAGAGGGGGGGGGGTTAGCTGTGAGATTCAGGTGGAAGAAGAAAAAGAAAAATAAAAGAAAAAAGGGAAATAAGCTATAGGAAAAAGAGAAAAAAAAAAAATCTACCTGGAACTCTTCTTTTCTTCTTGTTTTCGTTCTGTGATGTCGCTACTTTACTCTTTAGGGCTTACTGTTTACACTAATAAGAAACAAGGAAGAGCCCTTTTATTTTGGAGTTGAGTTTCCGTGAGGGTGAGGTGGAGTTTCTGTAAAGAGGAGTTTCCGTGAGATCTTGAGATGTTTTTAGTGAGGGTTCTTTTTCTCCTTTCCCTTTTTGAGATATTGTTCTTATATTTTTATTTTTTATCATTATTTTTCTATTTTAATTAAAAAGCATCTCTTTTATTTTTTCATTTTAATCTTTTGTATCCATTTAAAAAAAAAGATCTTTCTATTATTTTTATTTTCATTTTTTTTGTATTTATTTAAAAAAATAAATAGTTCTAATTTTTTTTTAAAATTTATTTGATGAATGTTATTACTTATTAAAGTTTATTTAAATGCCTTTAATTTATTTGTTGATTTCTTAATAATTAATATTTATTTAAATCTCATATTAATATATTTTTGTAGATGGTTATTTATAATGGATGATAAATATTAATTTATGAGGAATTGAAAAATCATTTTATTGTTCTATGTTATATTACATGTAATTATTATATAAATAATAATTATAAAAAAATATTATGAATCTTATGATTCACGATTTATGATTCACGGTTCAGACCTCTACACCAATTCACGATACGATTCGTTTTTGACAACCTTACTAAATAATTTACTACTATGACAGTTTTCTCATCTCTGATATTTTTTTTTGAGCGATAACAGCAAGAAATTATATTAATAAAGAAAAATTAAAGAACAAGAAGCGGGTGTAAGAGGCTTAGACCCGATAGATTTCTCATCTCTGATATTGCAATACTGTTGACTGATTAATCATTTAGAAAAAATATACTGTTGACTAATTATTCTTATGAATGTTAAAAGAAAAAATGGCCTTGGGTTTCTGCCCAAAAAAAGACTATGTTACTGTTATTAATTGAATAGGAATATTTTGCTTAAAGATTTGAAATAAAAGATGAATCATCATTTGTTAGTGGGACAACAAATTGGCAGACATGTTTGGGGTATTCTAGATATGATAATTGACTAATTTCTTTTCATCAGCTATGTTGTTTGAACATACCTTGCAAAAGTTGTTAGAGCCTGGTGGGTTTCTTGTGTTTGTCGCATGCCTCTTTGTTAAACTCCATTAAGGCGGTACATAGGTTGAGCTGGGCTTAACAAAAACTAATCCTAGCCAGGCTTGAAATGGGCTATACCTGCATATCAGTTTAGGTCGAGGCTCATCATGTTTAACACACCTAGGTCTAAACCATAGTAGGGCTTAAGATTTCTTCGATTTTACTTTTGAGGAACTTTGTACAATTGGATTGAAGAAACAATTTATACTTTGGGAGATTAGACTTCACCTTTTCAAGGATCCCTAAATTGATTTTTGTGGTGTATCCAAATGATGGGAATCTATTGCATTGAAAGAAATCCTCAAACATGACCTTTTTTTTACTAGTGATATTGAAGAAATTCATAAAAGAAAGAAGTTTATCGACATCATTCAAAAAAGGGAGAAGATTGCAAATATAGTTTATGAATAGTATCTAAAGTGAATGCCAAATCCATATGATAAAGAAAGTTACATCCCCAAAAACACCTCATGCTCCGGCAATTTAGGGTTTTTGTACTAGAGAAAAATCAATATACAAACTCTCCATCAAGGAACCATTTTATTAGCCAAAAAGTTTGCCACTTTCTTTGCAGATTATTTTAGAAGACTCACATACTGCTTTGATTAAACCTTGAATATACGATGCCTAAACTCTGCATTCCAAATTGGTGGGGTCCTCTTTAAGTTAGATATGGAAAATGTTCACGACCATGTAGATTGGTGGTTTGTGGATTATTTGTTTGGAAGAATGGGCTTCAATTGGAGGAAATGGATGAAAGCATGCATGGAAGATTCATCATATTCAATCCTAGTGAATGGCTCCCCAATTGAACCATTCAAAGCTTTGAGGGGCTTCAGGTTAGATGATTCATTGTCACCTTTTATTTTCGCTATGGTGGAAGTAGCCTTGAGTAGCCTAATGCAAAAAGCACTCCATGAAGCCATCTCCTTCCTTGTTTGAAAGATTCCTTGCCATGTGGCACGTCAAATCCATGTAAGCAATGATGTGTAATTCGGATGTCCAGCTTGTAGGGAGCAAATGGATTTCAAAATTTGTCCTTTGGAGGCCCAAAACATCTCATAACCACCCTAGACCCGAAATGAGGTTGCAAGTAAAGGTACAAGGAGGAAAGGGAGGCCTTTGAAAACTTGCATTGATTGGAAAGTGTTGTACTGTTGTAGGATATTGTTTGTATGTGCACTATTTTTGTATAGGGCGTAGGAGCATTAAGAGGAGTTGACTTGTATAGTTATCATGATTTTATCTTTTTTTTTTTTCTTGTTCACCTTGATTGGCTCCATGAATTTTATTTTAAGTGTATTCATTTTGCAGAAGATATTACAATAAAATCTTTTCATTCTCCTTATCTCCCATTTCTTCTTTTGTTTCCTCTCCTACATGGCATCATAGAATATAATTTTTGATGAGGTAAAATGGAAATGTAGAATTGACAAGCTAACCTTAGAAATATGGTCGAGTGCTGATGAAGATACTGATGATGATGATGATCTACTATATTGATAAAACTATTTTTTCTTTTTGAAACATTTTTTTTTGAATGGTTAATATATTAATAAAAGGAGGCATCAGAGGTGCAAGTACAAAAAAAAAAGGAAGCAAAACAAAGACACAGCCAACCCGCGGCCCCAATATACCCTAAAAAAAATAACACTAACAACACTGGGCAAAACACTAAAAGAGAGCTTAAGCTATGTCATTACATTCTTTCCAAGCTCAAAAAGTTCATTCATCGATATATTCTTGAATTCCACAGTAGAGGAAGCCCAAGAGGCACACTTTCTGAAAACTCTTCGCGACCACCATAATTTCCAAACTATGGCAAAAAGCGATAAACGCCACAATAAGGAGCATTTTGGAGAGACCGACACAATATCCTAAGTGTAAGATAACTCTGCCGCCGGAGAAGGCATGACCCAAAGCATACCAAACTTATCCAAAACAGAATTCCATACAACATAGGAGAAAGGGCAATGGATAAGAAGGTGATTTGTCTCCTTGAGGCCTGTAGGCAAAAAGGGCATGAGCTGACTATGATTCTTTTTCTTTTTGAAACATAACAAAATTCATTAATAATAAAAGGAAAATGCAAGGAATGATAAACCGGGTACAAAAGGCTTATAATAAAAAACTACACAACACCACAAATAAGTCTAGAACCCATTACAAAGTTACAAGATAATGCAGCCTCCAAGGGGAAAACAATCATAAAATTATGACAAGAAAATCAACAATAGTATCACTTCTATCCACTTCTAGCTTTGCAATGATCTACACCATTGGAAGACCTCCTTACGTGATTGAAGGTCACCACCAACGATGAACTAAGATCCTGAATCTCTCTTACGACTGGAATCAACCTCCAAGGAGTCTTCTTGCTCCCACTAGCCCACTCAAGAACATCCTTTGAATCCCCCTTGATGATTAGCTTCCTAAATCAATGCTCTTTGTAATGCCCCGTCCTGCTAGCACAATATTGTACGCTTTTAGCCCACACGGGCCCGCAAGGCTTTGCTTTGGCGAGCCAACTCGAAGATTGCTCCCAAAAGGCCTTGTGCTAGAAGGAGAGAAGCTCCATCTTATATACCAGGGAATTTCCATCACTCTAGGCGATGTGGGACAAGGAATTCACACTCATGGCTATTTTCTCTACTCTCCCACACACACGGGGTATTACAATCCACCCCCTTAGAACTAGAGCCGTCCCCGACTCTGTCCACACCACAAGTAGAGAGTTGAACCATGCTCTGATACTATTTGTAACGCCCTGTCCCGCCAACACAATATTGTCTGCTTTGAGTCCACACGGGCATGCACGTCTTTGCTTTGGTGAGCCAACCCGAAGATTGTTCCCAAAAGGCCTTGTGCTAGAAGGAGAGAAGCTCCATCTTATATACCAGGGAATTTCCAGTCACTCTAGGCGATGTGGGACAAGGAATTCACACCCCTGGCTATTTTCTCTCCTTTCCCTCACATCCACACACACAGGGTATTACACTCTTCCCTAGCAATAGAACCCTCCTGATTTCCAATAACTCTGCCTCGTTAGAATCTCTAATCCCTACAGATAAGAAAAAATATCATCTGGCACGAATGATTATGGATCACAACCCCTATGCTTGCTAGCCCCAGCTTACCCCTCACTGATCCATCTATATTAAAGTTTAGAATTCCCTTGGTGGAGGGGACCAGACTTCCGTAGAGCATCTCACCTTAGACGATATTCACAAACACCCCTCCCAAGAGTGATAAAAATCTGCCACCAACTACCCTCTGAAAGACTTATTTTTAAACAGTATTGAAAATATGATAAAATTTGCTATAAGAAACCAAATAGTAAATATTTGAATGCTCTAGTTAGAATTCAAAGAAGACAAGGCATGATGATATTTTTCACCAGGTAAAATAATATTAAACTAGCAATGAAGAATTCTTCATGAATTGTTGACAAATCCAGGGTGGAGATGTGCTTGTGACGGGTACATGCCCTTTCATGAATCTATGATGGAGGAACTAGTTGTCTTGACTAGCATGATGAGCCCCGGGTACTATCATTGCCTTTCCTAAGAAAAGATGGCTTTTATCTGAAATGGTTCCCATTTGATGTCTCTAGATCTTATGATAAATGAGGTAGATCTATGATTCTGTCTTTTTATCTATATCTTGAGAAGTATGAAAAAACAAGAAATGATAGTTTATAAGGTCTGTTCAATCAAATCTCTCTCTCTCTCTCTCTCTCAGATATCAATGAGACAAATGTTGGTTACTTGACATCATTCAAGAAGGAATTTTTGGGGGTTAATAGGAGTGATTGGCTATCCAATTGGAGTCTAGTATTGAGTCCTTTATGTTTCTTTACTCATGCTATTTCACGTGATGCTTTGAAAATCGAGTTGTTTTGCAAAATCATTATGTGTTGAATCGTGAATCCTGAAGTGTAGAAGCAAAAATATTCATAATTTTTCAAGGAATAATGTAAAAATGTCTTAAAAAGTAGTAATATTAGAAAAAATTCAAGTTTTCTTTCAATGAAGTAAAGATGCATTACTATTGCAATGATGCAATGCATCACTCTGACATTGGATTTCAAATTTCAATATCCTAACTTTTAGAAATACTAGTATACTCTAACCAATGTTATAAAAATGTCTACAATAAGCTAAGAAACCCCAACAAATGCACATGCACTAGCCTCCAACAACTCTGGCAAGAAAAAAAAAAAACAACAAAAAAACTCACCCATCTAGGCCAAAAAATTCCAAATAGCCACTACACTCTATCATCCATTGGATTAGTATGATTTTTGAACTGGTCATAATCATCTTATGATATTGTGGAGATTGTAAGATACGTATAGCACATCAATAGCTTTGGCGACATTGGTTTAATATCTTGCTTGTAGCTTTACTCCAGCCATGTTGTTTGGTTCAGTGATATATTTGCATATTTGTTTGTATTAAGTACCCATAGTTGGGATTCATGTTTTGTTCTTGTACTCCAGGTCCATGTTGAAGTTGCTCGATGTTCTAGTGGAACTTGATCACCTTAAAAATGCAAAAGCAAGCATCCCGAATGACTTTTCTTGGTATAAAAGGTATAGTAATCATCCCTATACCTTTTTTCTTGGGTGCCAACTATACCTTACACTTGCCTACAATACCAGCCCAACCCTCAATCTTGAAACCCCTTCTCAAATCCTTCACCATTTCAATTAAACCAATTGATAAACCACGCATTATTGAATCGGAAGGGCTTTGGTCCCAATCTATCCCATCTGTATTAAGAAGAATGGAACTGTGGTATGAAATAGGTCTATATAATTTTAACTGTGAACCCTCATTGAACACTGCATCCCACTTCATGGATACCAGAAACCTGCCCAGCCTGCTTTCCCCTAACAGAGGATAATCAAGAAGCCGGTATCTCCCAGTAAATTCTGAAAAAGCCTCCATGCCTTAAGTCTACCCCCACCCCTTTTTCCAGAGCAGAATCTAATAGCATTGAGTATCACCACCCAAACACCACGGGGTTATTCCACCCATCCCTCAGAGCCTCCAGCTCCCACCAGAAACGTTCCCTCTCATCCTCCATTACAGGTACATAAACATCAGTAATAGTGACTTCACAAATTACCTCATTAATTACACCTTTAATGGAGATGAACCTATCTTTGACCCATCTCTCTGGAACCACCATGAAGTCTGGGCTCCGCAGTGACAGCAAATCTCTCACATTCCATGATTTTATCTTCATTATGCATGAGCAGTTCCCTCCCTCCTCGTCAAATCCATCCTTCTACTGTAATAAATCTTGAAAAAATTGGACCTCCCAACCGTGGATGCAGAACCACTCAACTTTCTCCCATGTGCCTTCAAATTAAGTGAGGATCACTTTCTTCTGACCAATTGAAAGTCAGCTCAGCTGCCTTGTCATTCTTGTAGGAAATGCTCGTTTCTTTTTCGCATTTTCAATTCCTTTAAATATCCCTGCCTGTCCAATGCCAAAATACCAGTTAAACCCACTTTTCAATTCCCTAATTTCATTAGTAGGGATTTGACCACCTTCCTGGAGCAGTGTAGTTATTCTCTATTTACACCCATTTTTTTTTTTGAAAAAGGAGCAGTATAGTTATTTTTTATTTACACCCATTTTTTTTAAAAGTCTTTAAAACTACTTTTTTGACAGTCATGCTGGTGCTATTTAGTGGTTATGTTTGTGGAAACATTATTTTATTCTTTTTTTTTTTTTTTTGCACTTTTTACAATCTGATATGCAGTATCTGAAATGTACTGTATCTTTTTTGTAAGAAAAAAAAAATGTTTGTCTTGACTGCCTTTCTATTTGTCAGGACATTTACTCAAGTCAGTGTTCAGTGGCAGGACACTGATTCGATGAGGGAGGAGTTAGATGATTTGCAGGTTAGTGAGTTTATAACATTTGAAATTTGAGCATATTCCTTATTTATTGTTTTAGACCCTGTTTAGTTGCCATTTTCTTGTATGAAAAATGGGCATAAATGATCCATATGACTTTCGTCCCATTCTACCTCAAGCCACTCTAGCTATTCTCCCCAAGGCCTAATATTGCTAGAATGAAAAACCTCTTTGTAAAAAGGTTATTTTGGAATAGGTCAAGTGAGCCATTTACATGATCCATTATAAAAGCTACCAACCTCAACCTTTTTTTTTGGTGGAACAAGTGCCATGTCAGTGTTCATCCCCATTAATATCCCTTACCAGCTAACAAAGAGGCCCCCACTGAAACTCAGAGCCAATTCTATTTCCTTTGGTGATGATAGTTCAATATTTTGTTTCACATCTGTTACCATTTTCTTTGTTGAATGTATGCTGAGTTAATTATAATTTCCTAAAATTTCAAGCATTGTTTTTGATAACATGATTTTGTTATTGCCAGAGGTTTAATAATCAGTATGTTCGATTTAACTTGACCTAGTCTTTACTCTTTTTTTTTTTGGCAGATTTTCCTAAGCACGAGATGGGCGATTTTACTTAACTTGCATGTTGAGATGTTTCGTGTGAACAAGTATCTGATTTTGTTGAACATCTGTTATACTTTTATAGCACTAGTGTTATGCAATGGTTTAGTTCATGTTTACCATTCAATAACTGGTTCTGCTGCTGATGCTTGATTCCTATTCCTTTGGTGGTGGTTAAATGATTCAGGGTGCTGAATTTGTTAATTTCTAATGGTGGATCGATATTTTATTGTTGATATCATTCAGAAAATATACTATTATGAGGTCCTCCTTAACTTAATCTTAGTGTAGAAGACATTCTTCAGGTTCTCATAGTGTTTTGTGTTGAGTCTCTGGAGTTGGATTTTGCCCTTCTTTTTCCAGAGCGCCACATCCTTCTTCGAGTTTTGCCTGTTCTTGTTGTTCTGGCCACATCTTCAGAGAAAGATGCTGAGTCGCTGTACAAGAGGGTGAAGATCAATAGGCTCGTAAATATATTCAAGGTGTAGTGGTTTTCCATTTTTTTGTGTTGTTTCTTGAATCACTGATTGGAGTGGTTCTAATTGTGAGAATTGTTACTTGTACTTCTTAACCGTTCTTATTTTCTATGGTTGTTAAGTGCCAACCGTAAGGTTCTGCTGGACGCTTTGTTCCTTTTGTAGAATGATCCTGTTATCCCTGCTTTTCCGGATCTTCACCTTTCTCCTGCTGCAATATTGAAGGAGCTGTCAATGTACTTCCAGAGGTTTTCAAGCCAAACTCGTCTTTTGACTCTACCTGCGCCACATGAAATCCCAGCACGCGAGGCACAAGAATATCCTTTTCAGTGCATAACAGTTTTACTGCATGAATTATCATTGAACTTCTTATTCAATGTTATTTATGTTTTCACTTTATTTTATCCTGCAGTTAAAAATGCTCCTTTAAATAGTGAAAATGATCATTTTCTCTTTTTAAAAGAAGTGACAATAATAATTTTCTCAAAAAGAAATGACGATGATCATTTTATCTTAGAGTCTCAATCAATCTTCGGTATTTCCAGCTATAAGGCTTTTTGAGTGTTCTCAATTGGCACATTGGGATTGCATATGGTTCTTTTGCTATAAATGCTGACAATTAAGGAAGGGTAGTTCAATTGATTAAAGAAATACTTCAATACAACCAGCGACACATATGACTTTTATGACAGCTTTCCTAGACTATCAATGTGCAAACTCACTTAGCGTAAACAAAAACATACATCACCACCTTCATATGGGAGAGGAACTTATTTTGCGTCAACTGACTTGCATGATGTTTCTTCTTGAGTACCTGTTGTTGGGTAGAAAGAGAGGAAAGACTACTCACTGCAACACAGTGATGGGGCCATTTCCTGATATAGAAGAGGAGATTGTTCAACAATGGGGCAAGAGGTCTTTCAACAAACAAGACTGATCCTGTTGCAAATAACTTGAGCTTAGATTTTATAGAGAATTTGGAAGAAAAGAAATGAAAGAAAACTTATACCCATCACTTGTACTTTCATTTTGCTTTATTAATATAATTCTTTTTGTTGTCACTCAAAAAAAAAAAAAGAACTGTAATGGCAATTTACCCGTGAAAGGTGAAGTTTTCCAAATAACGGAAGTTAGAGTGATTTCATGGGTGATATTAAGGAAATAGTTTCAAATTTAAGCTTCCAAGACCTCATGTGAGATTCGCAAGTTTCTAGTGGTCCATCAAGAACTTCACTAAGTGAAATTTGGCATCCATTGCCATAGGTGCATTGAAATTTGTTGTTGGTGGATCTGTTAGCTAGGTGCAGCTGGAATATGAGGCGTTCTACATGACCATGGATGAAATGTTTTGAAGGTAATTTTTGGTCTTCCTCTTCCACTTTATAGCAGTCATGTACCAAGGCTTGTTTACTCCTGGCTATCCTAAATAGTCTAGGGAAGACGTCTTTCAGGGTTCTCTCCCCAGTGCAAAGATCTGTCCAAAATAGAGTTCTATCACCTTTCCCCACCGTAAGTCTTAATTTCTCCTTAAAATATACTACCCACCCTGCCTTTTCCCCTACCTATTCTCCACCAACCCTTTATTATGTAGAATAATAATAGTAATAAGAAGAAAAGGAGAAAAGAGAATATGGAGAAGAATTCTTCTCTAAATTGTATTCAATTTTTTGTAGAAGGAAAATTGCACACACACACACACACACACACACACACACACGAGCCAATCAATGCGACAAAAAGGGACACACACACACACACACACACACACACACAAAATAATGGGAGCCAATCAATGCGACAAAAAGGGAAAGAAATATGAATTACAAATCATTACACCTAACAACATCATTAGTCAACCCATGAATTAAGACATGTGAAAAACATTACAACACTCCCCCTCAAGCTGGTGCGAAGATATCAATCAAGCCTACCTTACTAAAAACATTATCTAATTGAAAGTGAGAAATGGCTTTGGTTATCATGTCAGCTAATTGATCATTGGACTTCAAATGTGGAGTATGCTTTGTACGCTCATGGAAAACTGGATTGGAAGCGATATTGATTGCAACTTGATTGTCACAGAACATGATAAGTGCCTCGGATGAAGGAAAACCCAGTTCAGTAAGAAACTGTTTGAATCACAATAGTTCACATATTTTATTGGCCATGGCCCTGTATTCTGCTTCTGCACTGGAACGAGGAATAACAATTTGTTTCTTGCTTCGCCAAGAAACCAAATGTGATCCAACAGAACACAATAGGCTGAGGTAGATCGTTGATCACAAGGAGAACCAGCCCAATCAGCATCGGGGTACCTGCGGATATTAAACGTATACTGTTTCTTATAAAAGAGTCCACCACCAGGATGGGCCTTATTATATCGTAAAATATGAAAGACCACATGAAGATGAGCATCCGTAGGAGCATGCATAAATTGACTAACCACATTAACAACATAAGCCAAGTCAGGTCAGGTGATGGTTATATAAATGAGCTTGCCTACCAACTGCTGATAAAATTGAGGATCAGGAAGAAGAGCCCCGTTGGATGCATAAAGTTTGGAATTAACATCAAGTGGGGTATCTGCTGGCTTGCATCCAGAATATCCAGCATCATGAAGAAGATCTAAAGCATATTTTCACTGCGATAGTACAAGACCATTAGGTGACTGAGCTACTTCAATTCCCAAGAAATAATGAAGTAAGCCCAATCCTTAATATAAAAAGACTAGTTGCAGATGAGCTTTTAAAACACTAATGGAGGGCTCATTATTCCCTGTTAAGACTATGTTATCCACATAAATCACCAATAGTAGAACAACATTGTAATACCCCCACCCACCTCAAGAAAGTCCCACATCGGTTGTGTGGTGGGTGGGATGGGTGTTGATAAGAGAGAAGCCCCCATTCCCTAGTGTGAGGCCTTTTGGTCCTGGCCATGTGGGCCAGGGCCCAAAGCAAAACCGTGAGGGGCAGAGTGGGCCTAAAGCAGACATATCATACTGGGAAGTTGGGGTAGGGTCGTTACAAATATCGTGAGTACGGTACACAAAAACTAAATGATCTAATTGACATCGTGCAAAACCATAATTGAACAAGGCAGTGCTAAATTTATCAAACCACGCCCGAGGAGATTTCTTGAGACCATATAGTGCTTTTCTAAGTCTGCATATCTTCCTTTGCTCTCCCTGTCTAATAAAGCCGGGTGGTGGGAGCATATAAACTTCTTCTTTCAAGTCACCATGGAGAAATGCATTTTTGACATCTAATTGATGAAGAGTCCACTGTTGTGTGGTAGCAATAGAGATAATCACTCGTACTGAGGTGAGCTTTGCAATAGGAGAAAAGTATTCTGATAGTAAATTCCATAGGTCTGAGTGAAGCCTTTAGCTACTAGACGAGCTTTAGATCGAGCAATGGATCCATCTGAATTGTGTTTAAGGGCAAAGACCCACTTATACCCGATCGGAGTCTTCCCCTAGTATTAGGCTAATGGGCCTGCAATGGGATAACCCTGATGGCCCATCCCTTTTCAGAACAAGAGTTATGAAAGAATTCTTCATCCCCTTGGTGATAATACAATCTTGTCAAACTCCTTGAAAGCCTTGATAAAGTTTTTCACGTCAACCTTGATAAAGTTTTGGCCAACGGTTTCCCAACAAGTTTTGATGAAGCAAAAGTTGAAACTATCTGGACTGGGAGTTTTATCCCCATCTAAACTGTTGAAGGCCGACCTAATTTCTTCTAAACTGAAGTCCCTTTCTAACAAACCTACCTTCTATTCAATAACCCTCTTGAATTGAATCCCCTCCAACACCGTTCTAAGAATCCTTCTATCCCCCAATGAAGCTGTTTTATGTCTACTAAAAGGGGAATTTGGAACTCTAGGTGTAAATTCCCTCACATCCACCATAGGGGAAACAAATAAAATGGATTTGGCAAATGTAGAATAGAAAGGGTAGGGTGAGAAAAAGACCTTGTGTACCTGACACAGTAATAGGGCAATAAAGAAGAGATCAGGACGGATGGCACTGCTACAACAGAGCTATCCTCCAATGAGAATGAAAAAATACTGCTAAGAACATTGCCGAACCCAGTGAGACCCGTTGCTGCCCACAGAGAAAAAACCACTAGACCTCCACCCGTTGTCGATTGCCGGATGTCAAAAAGCAATGAGGGAACGCTAGAAACCTGTGATGAAGAAGTGAAGTGATAGGTCCCACTGCTCTCATTGAGGGAGGTGTAGGGAACGACTGAAAGGTTGAGAATATGGGCCTTCGCTGTGTAACTGCAACCTGGGATACATCACAAGAAAAAAGAGTAAAAAAACCTGCAATCAAATAAGTTAGAAGCTAAAGTAAATGAGAGGGAGGGGGAGATACTTGAGAGAGAGACCGACGATGATGAATCAAGCAACAAGGGTGGGGGACTGCAGACGAAGATGAAGTAGATGGAGACGAGTGACCGAAGGAAGACTGGAAGATGAGAGAGAAGAACCTCCTACCTTCCTCCCTGATGCCCTCCTTATCTACCACCGTTCTACCTTCTAAAACTATGGATTTGATACAATTGCCCATTCTCCTAATATTTGCGGTCCTGTGAAAGAACTTAGGCTGTGTTTGGATGGGGTTAAAGGGGGTAATGGGTGTTACCCCCCATTACTCTTGTTTGGTAATGGAGGGGTAAGGGTAAACAATCAAATTTTTACCCCTCCCTTCCCACTTTTGAAAACCCTTTCTTGTCAAGGGGTATTCATAATATGGGGGGTAACCCCTGAAAAATTTACCCCTCATCGAAATGCAGCCTTAGTGTTTTTGTCCCCCTCCTTTAGCCAGAATGCCCTCTCACCTCGTCTTGTATATTTCCTTTTTTGTTCTCTTGTTGTGGTTCAATTTTGCTGTTGGAATGATGACTTATTTATGGTTTTGTTTTTTTAGTATTCGTTTCCATCTGTTTTAGACTTTTGTTATTAACTTCCTATATTATGCACTTCTGCCTTTTACATCTGATGCAGTTTCTTTGTAGTGTATATATGTTGTATTGTTTAGTTGATTGCGAGTCAAACAAGTAACGTATTCATCATTAATACATTAGAATAGTTGTAGCCAGTTGCATTGTATTTATATTGGTGCCATAGATCTAACTTAAATTAATACAAATATGTTTAAAAATATAAAACTGCGAAGATAATAAAAGGGCCTGTGCATAGAAGTGATCTTTATGCATTAGGCTCTAGGATCCTTTTGTGCCTTTGCGCCTTGATTACCATGGAAAAGGATGATGTAGGAGAGGCATCTCGGATTGTCTATTTCTTGTATGTTTTCGTTGTACTTTATTGGGGGTTTAAGTGTTATTTTTATCTGTTTTTTAGAACAGCTGTACCTTATGAGTATTATAGCCAAAAAGCTGCGCACAAAACTGTATTATTCAAAAAGAAATTAGAGGACGTTGTTATCTGAAAAGTACTTTGATATGCACGAGTGTAGTACTCGTACTTGCTGACTATGGTTAAGATGAGATTTTGAATTCTAATGAGGCAGAAGTCATGGTGATAATGGAAGCATTGAGAATTTTTAATGTTGAATTTCAAGATCAGATCATTATAGAAGGTAATTTTACTAATTCAGTTGGTTGGGATAAAAAAGCAGCAGTGAACCATGGAAAATTATACTTTTGGCATAGAAAGGAACATTTGGAAGATCGTTTTAGTGTTTCTCAAAGAGACTGGAAGACATGTTAGTGAAGAGGCAGAGCTAACATTAGATGTAGATTGGGACTCTCTTCTACTAGAAAATGATCATTTACAATTTAGTTATTCTTTTCTCATTCAGCATACATATATCTCGTCCCATAATTCTGTATGAATGAAATTTATTGATAGTTTTAAGAAAAAAAGAGAGAAAAAGCCACTGCAAGTTACAATCTCCCACTAGTTTCCTAGGGGAAAATAGTTAATCAGCCTTATAATCATCAGAAGCTTTTACAACTCTTATTGTGGTGCTGCTCTTATCAGATACAATCAAGAAATTCTGAAACAAATATGAAATGTTATTTGTGATCTGATGCCCATACTTTTAACTGTCCAAAATGAAATAAAAATTACCAGAATTCATGTTTAATCTTGAAAATTCAACGTACAGTATTTAAGGTACAGATCTGACATGTGTTGGGGCTGCTGTTGATGACATCAATGGCTACCAATGGTTGATGCATCTATCTCATCTGTGTTTCTTTCTCTGCGGGATTGTGATAATCTCTTCACGTTGATGCCATTGGAATATGGTCCATGAGTTGATCATCATTGCCTATCATTGTTAAAGTCATTTCGCCATTGGTCTGCGTCAACTCTGTTTGATTTTGGTGTACACCATATTTAGATTCATCTTTGTGACTGCCATAGAAGATCCTAGGCAAATTGCAGATCCCTGGGGAAATAGTATTTGTTGCATCATATTTTCATTTATAAATGTTAGTGCATTTATATCTCATTTATCCAACATAAAAAATCTGTTGGCCTACTGTTCTGAAAACATTTCTGGTATTGCTGGTTATTGTTTCCTTACCGTTTTTCATTAGGTGCTTATCTTTCTTGGAATGATTGATGAGAAATTGATACCTTACAATTCAGTGTAACAAGCAACTTTAGGTCTCATTAATGTTGCTATGGAGTTCCACATTCCTTCACATATGGTTCTTTGTTGTATCTTTGGAGTATGTTTTACTACATATTGTGTTTTCCATACTGCAAAGTTCCAAATTCCATTTCATATATGTTACTACAAAGTATGTTTTCCATCTCTTTTTTGTTGGTGGCCTTGATTTAGCCCACTTATCAGAGGCATTATTTGGTCATCAATCACATTGGAGCTATTCGTGCCGAGCATGATGATTTTTCCATTCGTTTCGCTTCAGCCATGAATCAGGTGGTAACTCTTCCTTTGATGTTGCATTCCCTTCTATCTATTTCCATGTTAATAGGCCTTATTTTCTTGGTACAGAATTTCATTTTATCTGGTCGAAATGAGCATGTTGTCCATATAAATGTCTATAGATGTTTGTTTCTAAGTCGGTTTTTAAATGATTCTCAGCATTTTTCAGCATCTCTAAGGTTCATTGCAAGTGAGCTCTTCATGTACAGGTTGTATTATTGAAGTCAACGGATGGTGCTGATCTTGAGTTGTGCAAGGAAGCTAAAGGAAACATGTATGATATGGTAGTTGAAGGTTTTCATTTTCTCAGCAAATGGACTGGACGTGTTTGGGAACAATGTGCGTGGAAGTTCTCTCGCCCATGTAAAAATACAATTCCTGCAGAGCCACATGACAGTTCTGCATCATTTTCAGACTATGAAAAGGTTTGATATACGTCTCTTGTTCTTGTATTACATTTTGGTTTACAAAGCTTAGTTATTTTAAGGTAGTTGATATAATTGGTTCTTCTACTGTTTTCTATTTTTTTAAAGTATTTGACTTATCTGGTAATTCAAGGATTTTTTTTGAGATGTTCGAGTGTACTGTGATCATTTTGATCTATTGCATGTATAATAGTTTTGTGGATTGTATTGTTGCAATTTGGGACTGCAAAAATGCAGAATAGAGCCTGATCTGCTTATTTATTGTAATGATTTTTTTTTTTTTTTTGTTCTTTTGCAAAAAGCTTTCGAACCATTTTCTGTCTTTTCTTGTTAATCATTCATTTTGTCTATATTTGCTTATCAAGGTTGATCCTAACAATTTTCTTTGCCACTTTAAACTAGTCATGTATCTGGCATTGGTTTCTTGACTTTGTTGATGAGCATTTTTCTTGTAATGTTCTAGCAACAAACTATAAAATCTTTGTATTTGCAAATCAAATTCATGTATCTACACTTCCTACATGTGGAATTCCGTAGAAGTTATAAAAACATACCTTTGTCCGTAACTTCTTTGAAATCTAACAACTACACTTGATAATCTCTTGGCTCGAATGCTATGACTATGATGTGATTCAAATATGCCTTAGATGGTTTGATCCATAGAATGAAAACTTGATTTTGAGTTGGTTGACTTGGCAAAAAATGGTTAGTGTGAGTAATACTGGATTGGTCTTTTTCTTTTGACTTGGTTTAACAACCCTTTTTTGTGAGGCAACATAAAAAAATTATTAATAATAAAGAAGAGTACAAGGAAAGTGGGGTGGCATGGGAGAGTTATACCCCCCATGACCTAAGAAACAAGAATTACAGCAATAACCATCAAAATCCCATCAAAACAAAAAGACAACCCAATCAAGACTACAAAAAGCCATCAAATCTACGCCACCCTCAATCCCTAATTTCTCAAGAAAATCTGCCACCCCATTGGCTGACCTCCTGGTATGTCTGAAGTTAACTTTCAACCGCGTACTCAACTCCTTGATCTCTTTTGTAGTCGAGAGTAATCTCCAAGGAATTGTTGACTTGCCGAGTAACTTTGGCGAGTCGAGTAACTCCAGTTGGATCACTTATTTGAATGGAGTTGTAGGACATATGCCATTTAGGAATACCTCAAGGGCAAAATTAGAAAATGAAAATCAGGACAAAAACTAATCAAAACCCCAACCTAACCTTTGCAAGGAGAGATGATAGAAGAGGAAAAAGAAGTGCTAAAGTCTTCTAGGTGCTTTTCCTCCCTCTCTTTCGTCTTTTTTTTTTCCCTTGTTCCCTTTTCCCCTTCATAGTTCTATTCCTTTTGCAATGTTTTTTTTACTTTTTTTATTATGTTCCTTTTTTTTTTTTTGTATACTTTCGTCATCTAATTTTTTTAGTTTTCTTCACTTTTTCATTTCTTTTGATTCTTGTTCCTTTTGTTTTTCCTTGTATTTTTCTTGTTTGCTCTCTATTTCTTTTTTCTGAATCATGTTTTTACTGTTTATTTTTTAGATTATTTTCCTTATTTATTATATTTCTTTTTATAGCTTTAGCATATATGTATTTATATATGCAAAATATGTTAAAATAGGATTATTTAATTAAGCTTGACCATTTCTTGACTTTTTGACTCGGTCAAAACTCGCACGTGCCTCCAAGTTGACCTGAACTGGTGAAAAATTGAATCAGTTGAGTTTTTGAACCATGGCAAGTGGAAGGGAGGGTTGGTGGAGAGATGCGCTTCTAGTGTAAGATGGGAAATTAGTTCTTGCGAAATGAGAGAGTATTCCTTATCTAGCTTAATGAATATTGGGCTTAGTGTATTTGGGGTTTGAGCATTTGTATGAGCTCATTTGGGTTTTATGTTCTCCAGCTTGTGGGCTTGGGTTAGCTTCTTGAATAGGGTTGATGGTATTAACCACTACCTATACCCAATTCTCTGGGAAGGAATGATATATGATAAGGTGGGTTGGGTGGGGGAGGGGGTTGGAATTATCTCTTTTGATGCTGGATTGTCAACCAAGAATTATCTCTTAAGTACCTCTATTTATATATATATATATATATATATATATATATATATATATTTTCCTTATCGAGAACTACTTGCATTTGATTTAATCAACTTTTTCATTTCTGTGCTAATATTTGAATTTTCTTGTATTTTAATTGTACTTTAGGTGGTACGTTGGAATTATACTGCTGATGAAAGAAAGACACTACTAGAACTTGTCTGTTACATAAAGAGCATTGGCTCAATGATGCAGCGATGTGATACCTTAGTGGCAGATGCTTTGTGGGAAACCATCAATTCTGAGGTCCAGGATTTTGTGCAGAACAAATTAGCAAGCATGATGCGAACTACTTTCCGTAAAAAGAAAGATCTTTCAAGGTGTCCTCTGATTTATGATTTGATATTGTGCTTCTAGAAAGTCTCATAGTTGGGTTACATTTTTATGGTAATAAAGTAATAGTTGTTGGACTTGTGATCGGTTAGAGAGTGACATTTTGATGTAGTACAAAGGTTTGAGAGAATCTTATCTCCTTTTCTAGATTGGGCTCACATGAAACAAAGACCGATAAATTACCACCAACGAAATAAAAGCTTTCCAATTATGAGGCCTGAATTCAAGAACTTGGAAATGTTACACCCCATTTGGTCTTTGTATTTCTTGCCAATAGAATAATTAATCAAGCACTTCTATCGACTCTATAATTCACCACTTTATTGAAAGCCTTCGAATATGGTAAGGATGATAGTGCTTTTGCTCTTTGTGATATAAAGTTTTTGGTACTACCAATTTCTATCACCATCTTCTAAACCTTCCTTGCATCGTACATGTTCTCTTGAAAATATTGTTTTTGAGCCACTTTCCATCATCACCTGATTTTGATATTGTTTTAGCCACTTGTTTACTTACAAGTGTCTCACCTTCATTTTTCATAGTACAACTCTCACTTTCTATGGGCTTTGATTCTGATTTGCTTTTAACGACTTCTTTTACTTTCAAATACACAATTTTTTGCTTCACATCCAAGTGAGCTACATTTTTTCAGCCCCTCTTGTGAGATTTTAGCGATGAACCACATTGACCAACATTCAAATCCAAGCATTTTGTGGTGAATTTTCATGTGGCTTATGTTTAGGCACTTCTCTTCTTAGGGGCCAATTCCAATTAAAGAAATTCTAAATTTGTTCTATGGTATTTATTTGTATTTTAAGTTGATGAAGCTTTTTATGTATGGCTTTTGTTGATTGACATAACCCTTGCATGTCTACAAGTGCATTTAAAGAAGTAATAGTCAAACTATTATCCCCTTTTGCTCCCATTTAGGGCAGATATTACAAATTTTCTCGTCACGCATGAATGATCTGCTTTCATACCAACTGATGTAGTACAACAATTTGAAAGGATATTGTCTATATTTTGAGATTGGGCTCACAGGAAATGAGGCTAATAAAGCTTTTGAACAAGTAAGCCCTAAAATGAAATGTTAAATTGTTAACCACTAAGAAAAGAAATTTCAAGAAATTTCCTTTTGTAATTTTGAATCAACTGAAATAAATCATAGAAATACTTATAGTAATTAATGAAGGATGCTTGATTTTTTATCCTCTATGCACTTTTGGAGCAAACCAAGCCATGCCTTGATGGAGAAAGCCCAGGAGAAAGCCACCTTAGGGCATACAATCTCTTTGAAATGCTCTTTTTGTGATTTTGGGCCAAAGCCTTTTAGAACTCTATAAACAATTGAATTAAACTCATTTCAATTCAACTGAACTCAGATCTCCTTAGCTTTGAGACTATGATTAGTATTTATAAGGTTGTCTACATGACAAAGTTCAAAAATAACTAGTGTGAGACCGATTGCTGAGCTTGTTATCTTATAAAAACCTACCATAAAATCTGTCTTAACTTCTTATACACATGTCAAAGTGCACAAACATTGGCTCATCCCACAGGCAATTGAAGATGCCATCCAATGAAACTCTATTTTATGTCAATCAACCCAAAATATGACTGTTACGAAAATCATGAAATTAGAGCTAAATTTGTTCCAAATAATCAAAATATGCATCCCACACTTGTTGACCATAAATTCTATGTTTGTGAGTCACTATTGATGCTGCATCACTTTTCCCATAACTCCATATGGATTTGAAAAGAAAGTATGATCAAGCCATTCTGCTGATTTTACCATTTGTAATGCTGTTTTGAAGACATTTGCAACCTTCTCACAACTTCAAATTTGCATTTTTTCCATGCATTCACATTTTTCTGTGTATGTAATCTTTCTATATTCTTCAAAGCAATTTATAACTGCTTAGGAGACAAAATGAACATGTCTTGCAATCTCAAATATGTTTTTTTTTTCCAAAAACGGACACATAAATATAACATTAATAAAAATTCAGTTACAAGGAATAGGGGGGAGAGTCAAGAGGTGTGTACAACCTCACCCACCAAAAGAAAAAAAAACAAGAAATAAAAATATAGAAAGGTTACAAAGTATGCCCAGTCCTGGGAGAGAGTAAGGGGAAAGCTCAACCCAAACTCCTATGACCGCCTTCTCCGAAGAAAACACAAAGTTTCCAATGATACAATACAATGACTCCCGCCATCCTAGATGCATAACCCTCATACCCGAACAATCGGGAACATCTCCACTGCCGGATGGGTCTTTTGTACTCCTATCTTCGTTAGAAAGTCGGCAACACTGTTCACTGAACTTGCGGAGTGCACAAATTTGATGATACAATTCTTACACGATCTCCTAATGAACCTAACAGTGTTGACCAGTTTCCAGGGTAGGTTTACCTTCCCACTAGCCCAAGCGATTGCATTTGCAGAGTCACCTTCAATGATAAGGTTGCCATTCCCAATACTCGCCCAGAGAGAAACTGCACGCCTGATAGCCTCAGCTCCGCCTCGTTAGACTCCATGACTCCTACTGATTCCGAGAAAATTAATCGGATTCTACCCTCATCATCATGAAGTACTCCTATTCCTGCTCAAATATGTTCAAATATGGAAATGGTTGGATGGAGTTGATACAGTGAAAACACTTTGCATTTACCTTTAGGTTTTTGTCCTTCATGTTCTTTATTTTTGTTTTTTTATTTATTTTTTAGCTGAAAAGAGAGTTGCATTCGTACAATTGCTACTGCAACTGCTAGAGCAGTTACTAATGCTAAAATTTCTTTGCTGCTTCTCCACTACTTCCATTTTGTATTTTTCTCCTTTTGTATGGATTTTCTTCAAGTGTTATTTGTTTGTAGCAAAATCTTTTTTATTGCTAATGTTATCCATTTATTTCCATATTTTCAGGATTCTTTCTGATATGCGTACACTCGCAGCAGATTGGATGGCTAATACAAGCAAGCCCGAACCTGAATTGCATGCATTGCCACACGGCAGTGAAGAAAGCAGAGGAAACAATTCCTATCCTAGGCCCGTTGCACCAACAGTTGCTCAGGTTTTCCTGTTTGATAATGTTGCTATTATTTTGCTCTCTCTCTTGAAATGGTAAAATAGTTGATTGTAAAATGGAAGTGGTAGAAGGGCTGTGAGTTTCAAGGCAAGATTCTTTGCAACTGGGAGTACTACAAACAAAGGCTATCATCTCTCTAAAGAGAAACATATAAAAATGTCAAGATCATGAGACATTTTCCCTCAACTGAAGGCCTTCTGGCTATATAATTTACCAAACTGTTGGCTAATCTACTAATATGCTGCAAAGGGTGACCTTGGTTTATTAGGAATCTAATTCTTTGATACGGTCCACCAGCTTCTGTGAAAGAGTGATTCTCTGTCAAATAATTGTGGAAGACAAATTACCCTCAATCAATGCATTCCTGATATTCAAGTGGAAGGGATTAGAACACCAATATAGGAGAGCTTTCTCCTCAGTTTCATTTCAGCTATAGACCAAGGAACTCATACACAGGAAGGAATAGTTTCACCTTTAAAGTACTGCATAACTCCTCCAATTCCTAATGCTACCATCAATATTCATCTTCAAATTGTCAATGGAGGAGGATTGCAATGGTGCAACAGGCCCTTTCAGTTGATATCTTGAGAGCATTTTGATAAACTTCTATTGAGATCTATTTTGAAACCTCTTTGAATTGGATGAGATCAAGAGCACAAGAAGCTGTTTTAGCTTTCACTTGGGCTGCAACTTCCTCTGCTGATTAGTAAATGTCCCTGAAAGGCTCTATTGTTTTGCTTTGGCTAACGGCACTAGAGCTTGCCATGCATGGTGCGACTTGGGTTAGGGCCAACTTGAGTCCAACTGATTTGACTTACTATGGGTGAGTTAACTTGACCATTTAAATGTGTTGTGGTCAGGCTAGGTTAACCCTTTAGTTACCTGGCCTACTTGAATTATGTGTGTAATTCTACTTATTCCTAGATCCATTTGTTTTTTTGGATTGTGAGTCATTCTTGTAAGGGCTTATGGGAAATTATTTGAGCTTTTTTTTTTTTTGTTCGAGGCCATCCAAATGTGCACTATAGATGTCTGACATGAAGAGGTGTCCATATAGTGTCTCACTTTTGAATAGTTTGTGTAACAGTCATTTCGCCATCTAGTGGGCTGATGGCAATGCTTGTTTCTGGCACTTTCTAGATCAGGTTTAGGAGGTGAGGGATACCATCAGGATGAGCAATTTGTTATTTTTCAAGTTTCACATCAGCTAATGACAGAGCTAATTCTCTAGCTAAGGAGGGGGGGTTGATCTGCATGATGTAAGATTCACAAGGAATTAAATGTAACTGATCTTGTTTACAGGGGTTTTTTTTTTGCTGATTGGCCTTTGTAATTCCTATATGTTGGGGGTTATATTCTTTGTTGTCAACAAAATTTTAATCATTAACAAAAGAAAGCCCTCCTTAAAGATTGACATTGGAGCATTATGTGATAAGAGTGTCCAACATGATTTGAAGCGGTGATTCTCTAAAATGATTATCAAATACACAATACTCTTTGGAATGTAGTTTGGGCAATCAGGAAAAAAGTTAGGGTAACTGAGATGCTCATTTGTTGGATAGGCAGAATGATCTTAATAATCTGGTAAATGACAAAATGAGTGAAATTTGTCCATGGTTGTTTGATCACATTTATAGAAAAGCAAAGACAGCCCAATACATTAGTTGAGGGGTTAGAAACTAAGGTTTGAGAAGGCATGATGACCATTGGAAAGTTGGAGGGAAGGGATAAAGAAAGACATGCTCGATTGTCGCATGAGATATATTATGGTTTATGATAGCGTGAAAAGGAACCACCATGGAAATTATGTGATTTCAAGAGAAAAAATTAGGCTTACCAGGGTCAACGACTTTTGTTTGAAGCAGTGTAAGACACTAAGCCAATTGTGTTGCTAATTTCTTGGCAAAATTGGATGTTGAGACACCTGAACCATTTTTTTAGTTTATTGTATTTCCCTTTTTCTTTGAATTCAGTATATGTCTCCTATAGTGCCTTTTTCTAGATTAACGGAACTTCATGTTTCGAAGAGAAAATGGTAGAACTAAAATAGCCAACCCTATTAAGATGGGATTTTGGCAAATGATGATGGTGATGATTGGAAATTTGTCTTGACTTGAGAATTTGTTTGCACTTGTTGCATCTATAGTACAATACTTCTGAGAATGATTCTGTAGAACATGTGGAAAGTGAAGGCTATCTGGTTCTGGCTGCTTCCAAGCTAGACCTCTATGTTGCTAGGTGATGAATGCAGAGCTTCGTTGATGATACACTCCTTGTCTTCTACAATCAAATCTCCCACTTCAATGGAACTGATAGTATTAAGGCTCTGATGAATGCTGGTGGTGGCATGGAAAAAAATTGTTATTTGTGTCTCCTTCAATGAGAGCACTAATTAGTTGCAGATAATGTTGATTAAATGGTCAAGACTAGTGCCATTATTTTATGGCTAAGATTGTGATCCAAGCTATGATCATTAATGTGAATTCATGCTAGTTGAATATCCAATTGTATTTGGTTCTTTTTCTTTATAGAAATTATTTCTGTAACGATCCGTCCTGTAGCATGATATTGTCCACTCTGGGCCTCATACACGGCCCCCACGGCGTACAATTGGCGAGCCAACCCGCTGTTGCTCCCAAAAGGCCTCATGCTAGAAGGAGGAAGGCTACCACTTATATACCAGGGAATTTCCAATGCAACTAGGAATGTGGGACTTTTTGGGGCGGGGTATTACAATTTCTCCCTGTATTGCTACTTTAGTTGTTATATGTGATTTGTTAGAAAGGAGATGGTTGGAGGACTGCCTGGCTATTCTTCTCTCTGATTGCACATACAAATCAAGAAAAGGATTATATACATGTGCTTAAAATTGACCTTTGCTGGTTGCATGATTATTTTTGTTTTCTAGTTTTCCTTTCATGCGCACTACCTTCTAGATGTGTGGATTTTGTTCTGCATCAGGTGGTCTGATTTGCAATTTTTTGTGGGATGCAGTGCATCACCTGGACTGCATTTGGAACTAAGTTTTATGATTCTGTTGCATGCTTCATATTTATATAATCTATAGAATAGTGCAAGGAATGCATCATGTTAATCATTAACTGTTCTTTTCAGGTGCATTGCCTGCAATTTCTTATTTATGAACTAGTATCTGGTGGTAATTTAAGGAAGCCTGGAGGACTCTTTGGAAATAGTGGCTCAGAGATTTCTGCTAATGATCTTAAGCAATTGGAAACCTTCTTTTACAAGCTCAGTTTCTTTCTGCACATTCTGGATTACACAGGTTTTCCAAGAAATTTTTCTTAATTTATATTACAATGTGCATGTTGATATGCCTTTTAATGAGCCCACACGTATTGTTCATTTTGTTGTGTTGAGGAATCTTGGAGGAAGTGTGGGACTCAATGATCAGTTGTTATGCTGTTGAGAAGTTTCTACAGGGGAACTTATTTATCACACATTACTAAATGATTGAAATGTTTCTTCAGATGCATACTATACAGATTTTTTTGTATTGGTTGCCATAAACTAGATGTTTTGGCATTAACACGATGTGTGTGGTTTACTACCGAATTTGAGCCCAATTTGCGATCCATTTATATACAAAAAATAAGATTGTTATTCTCATGAAATATGCAGTAAGAATATCCATACTGTGCATATAGAAATTGGGGGTAAAAAAGAAAGCAGCTTGGAACTCTATTCCAGCTGTCATTCTCTGATCCTTGTGGAAAGAGCGGAACCTGAGGATATCTGAGAATAAATCTAGTGAGGTGAGAGGTTTTTTTTTTTTTTTTTTTGAGCGGTAACAAATAGAAAAATATATTAATGATAAAAAATACACAAAGGATGTCATCAAAGGTCTAAGAGACATAAACCCCAAGATAGCCAGAAAGAAAAGAGCAAAGTACAAAGAGCAGAGTGCAAAAGTACAAAAGATGCCCTCCAATAAAGCAAAAGCCCAGTCTCCCCAAAAGATCTCATAGATAAAACACGAGATTTCTGAAAAGGCTAAATGGAGATTATGTGCGTGGTTGTCGGCGAGTAGGGAATTTGTAGGTTATTCCATGTCGGTTTTTACAGATCATGGGAGGGTTGTCTGGATTGAGGGAAGGAGGGTGATCTGGTCTCTCTCCCCCACCCCCATTTGGGTATAAGCCTCTTATAGCTGCTGTTACATACTCTTCTTTATTGATATATTTTTTGGTTACATCTCCAAAAATATCCATTACTGTGCATTTTTTTAAAGGCCTATTTTGCAAATTTATTTTCTATTTTTTGTTGATGAGAAATGTAATATGTGTAGGCATCTGTAATGATATCAGGTGAAAGATTGCATAGGACTCACTTGTCAAGAATAACTTGTTGGATTAGTATTACCTGTGAACAGTCATTATATCTGTCTCCATTGTCATGACTTTGTTTCTTTGGAGATGAGAACAAGAATTCAGTGAGTTTTACATCCTTCTGCTTAGCATTTGATGAGATCAAGTTGCGGATTCGTTCAACTTGAAATCCATATGTTGGTGACTTGGTCATATTTCCCTTCCGCTCCCTCCCACCCACCCTCCCAAAAAAAAAAAAGAGAGTCAGTGACTTGGTCTCTAGAAATGTTGAAGCAGTAAATTATGTTCTACATTTTTGTGTCTTAGAGTTCTTAGTATTTTTTCTAATTCTTAATGAAATATGTTGTTGTTTTCTTGGAATTTTAAGTGTTGGTATACTGTATTTTCACATCATTAGGGTAGTCTTCGGCATTGACCATCTGTGGATTCTACTGTTCTATAGTCAACTGTGCTCAATTTGCAAACCTTACAATCATTTTAGTTCTTGTAATTATTTGTTGTTTGATCTTGTGCTTCATTGTATAAATGTTGCTCCTCATGTTAGGTATTTGGCTTTATATCTGAACAAGTAAAATTATGAAATTCTCTACTTATTTCTAACAAGTGTCAAGAATCATACCAATCTTTGTATTCGTGGTGAATGCAGTGACAATTGGAACTTTGACAGATCTTGGTTTCCTATGGTTTCGAGAATTTTATTTGGAGTCTTCTCGTGTTATCCAGGTAAGTAAGCTAACATTTTTTTTATAACATTGATAGATTTTGTGGGAAGGAGAGAGAGAGTTCAAGGTTAAGATCATTAACTAACATTCATTTTCGTCATGAAGTTTTAATTGCCATTCCCCAGGCTTGTTTCTTGTGCATATGTTCATGAAATGAATGTTTTACATGCACAAACACGTGCACATTCATATTATCACGCCCCACCCTGCGACGAGCGCATGAACACTAGTGTCATATCAACTGATGCTATCTCGGGTCTTGAACGTCACACCCCGATTTATGGAATCAGGTGACAGTTTTTCTTTTTTTTTAAATGGGGATCCAACCCAACCCACACCATCAATCACATCCATGCAACATACACCATAACATGGAATAAACACGAATCCAACATGATAGTATAATGATTCCATAACAATGCATAGTCATATAACATCAAACCAACTTCAATCAACATGTTAGACACACAACTTATCTAGCATGGATTATCACACATCATCATGTTAATGCTACTCTAGCATATTATAATTCCTAGGACATGAACACACATGGAAGGTCCCTCGGCCACATAATCATGCCCAACGGTTATACCCCTTACCGAGTGTGTAACGCCCCGTGCCGCCTATCACAATAGTGTGTGCTTTGGGCCTAAACTCCAGCCCGCACGGCTTTGCAATGGTGCACATGTGTCACACATGCGCACAAAAGGCCTTGTGCTAGAGGGGAGGAGGCATTAACTTATAACCACCTTAGGAGGCAATGTTTAGGCGATGTGGGACTTTAAACTTACCATCACTGGAGAATTTCTCTCCTCATACACGTCCACGGATGGGTCTCTCTCTCCCATCCCATGGGTCCTCAAACTCTCTCCACGCACCCTTGTGATTGCATGCCACGATGATGGAGCGTGAACTTCTACGCTTCACAACAGGTGCAAGCCATCACAATCCCACTCCCTTAGGTCAGCTTTGTCTTCAACTCTGATACTCATGTTCCCACTCCTAGTCCGAGAGTTGAACCGGGCTCTGATATCATTTTGTAACGACCCATCCCACCTAGCACAATATTATCTGCTTTGGGACTAAACTCTTAGCCGAGACGGCTTTACAATGGTGTACATGTATCACACATGTGCCCAAAAGGCCTTGTGCTGGAGGGGAGGAGGCATTAGCTTATAAACCACCTTAGGAGGCAATGCCTAGGCAATGTGGGACTTTAAACTTGCCCTTCCTTGCGAATTTCTCTCCTCATACACACACCCACGGATGTGTCTCTCTCTCCCATCCCATGGGTTCTCAAAATCTCTCCACGCACCCTAGTGATTGCATGCCACAATGATAGAGCGTGAACTTCTATGCTTCACAACAGGTGCGGGCCATCACAAAATGGCCAATACATTATACACGCAAGGAGAGTTCCATCCATTGTATTCCATGCACCCAAACACCAATCAATTATGCAAGACATGCTAAAACATGTGTAAGTAAATCCCCACTCCTAGATGGAATTGCTGTATAGTGAATCCGAGTCGACTCAATCTTTAGCCAATTTTTAAAACCTTGGCTGTACACTTATGAGTGAAGACTGGTGTTTATATATTCCTTTAATTGCTCCTTTGATGTTTGGATTGCAAAAAAATTTTAAGGATATAACTGTGAGCTGTTTTTTGAGGAATGTTAAGTGTATGATTTCATGTGAAATAGGTTTTTTTTTACTTACTAAGCCTTTCTTTTCCCTTTTGTCTGTGGTTGGATTTTTTAACCCATAGCTAATGTTATGTTGCTTGGGAAATCAATTATGTTCCTTTTCTATGTTGAAGTTTGAAAATGGTTTCTTGGTTCTAGCTTTTTATAGTGTCATTTTTGCTTGTTACTATAACTATGTTCTAGTTATTAGTGTATAATTAGAAAATCAAGTTTGATTGATTGTCGATAAGATCTGATTAGTGTGCTAATGCTTCTTGTCACTGCTATTGAGTTTTTAGTAGACGTTATTGCAGAATAATAATAAGAAAACGAAGGAACATGGAGCATAATTTTTCTCAAAATTGTATTCAATGTGTTTGAGAAATATACATCAGTATAAATAGATTAAGAGAGCTATTAGAGTGGCCAAAAAAGGAAAGAACGAATCAATTACATCATTCACAATCTATTTACAAGTAATATGTTGACTGTCCAAAATAAGTTGATTCGGGTCAACTTTGTCTAGAAATGGGTCCCACAACACCTAATGTGCCCTGAAGTGGGTCCCACAACACTCCCCCTCAAGATGGTTCGAAGATGTCCAGTAAACCTAGCTTGCTAACAACCGAAATGAGCTGAATTCGAGGAACTGCCTTTTTCAATATGTCCACAAGTTGATCTTTAGAATACAGATAAGGAGTGTAAAGTCGGCCTTCAGAAATATGTTGACGAAGGAAGTGACAATCAATTTCAATGTGCTTAGTCCTATCGTGAAAGATTGGATTGGAGGCGATGTTGATGGCTTGTCACAAAACATGATGAGTGGATCGGCAGGAGCAAAGCCTTATTCAGTAAGAAATTGTCGGAACCACAACAATTCAGATGCAGTATTATCCATGGCTCGATATTTGGCCTCAGCACTAGATCAAGCAACAATGGATTGCTTCTTGCTTCTCCAAGCGACTAAGTGTGACCCCAATAAGACATAATAGCCAGTGGTAGAGCGGTGATCATCTGGAAACCCAACCCAATCAACATCTGAATAATCGCGAACCGGACAAATAGGCTGATGTGCATAGAAGAAGCCGCGGCCATAAGGAGCCTTAAGATACCGAAAAATACGAAATACAACATGGAGATGAGTGTCCCGTGGTTCATGTATGAACTGGCTGACGGCTCTAACAATATAAGATAAGTCCGGTCTCGTGATGGTGAGATAAATGAGTTTACCGACAAGTTTCTGATAAAAGGCCGGAATGTTAAGAAAAGTCTCATATGATGCAGATAACTGTGTTAATATCTAGCGGAGTATCAGAGGGTTTGCAACCGTAATATCCAACTTCCTGGAGGAGATCCGGGTTATACTTCCGCTGAGAGAGGTAGAGTCTACGAGAAGACCTAGCAACTTCAATGCCAAGAAAGTAACAGAGTGACCCCAAATCTTTAATATCAAATATCCGTTGAAGATAATGTTTGAAGGTAGAAATGACCGCATCATTGTTACATGTGAGGACAATATCAACAACATAAACTACCAAAATCATCATAATTGAGTGGAGCCTGTAGATGAAGACTAAATGATCCGCCTAACAGTGGGTAAAACCATAAGGTAACAAGGCGCTGCTAAACTTCTCAAACCAAGCACAGGGAGACTGTTTAATACCATAGAGAGCCTTCTTGAGTTTACAGACAGGCGAAGTTGCACCTTTCTTGACAAACCTAGGAGGAGGAAGCATGTATACTTCTTCCTAGAGAAAGGCATTCTTCACATTTAATTGGTGAAGAGACCAGACACAAGTCATGGCAAGGGAGAGTAAGATCCGCACAAATGTAATCTTGGCAATAGGTGAGGTGTTTGGTAGTCCACATCATATGTCTGCGTGAAGCCTTTGGCAATTAGGCGAGCCTTATATCTGGCAATAGAGCGATCGGGATTATGCTTCAAAGCAAAGACCACTTGCACCAACTATGAGTCTTTCCAGGTGGTAGAGGAACTAGGTTCCAAGTGTTGTTCTTCTCAAGTGCAGTTAATTCCTCATCCATGGCTGTTTTCCAAGAGGGATGCTTCAAGGTTGTGTCAATCCTCTTTAGAATCTTAATGTTATTTAGGGCTGTGAGAAAGTTGAGATAGGAGGATGAAACAACATGATACGATACAAACCGATCAAATGGATGACTGGTACAAGCACGCTTATCTTTTCGAAGTGCAATAGGGAGATCGGACTGGTCAAAGCCGGGTGGATCTGGACCATTGGCAAATGAGTGGGTGGAGTTAGCGGTAGGTGGCGGTCGAGACTGTTGGCGTTAATACACTAGAATGGGCTTGGTACGGCAGTGGGGGGGACTAAGATCGGCAGGAAGAAGAGGAAGGGCTGGGGAAAGAGAAGTGGTAGATGGAGTTGAAAAAGAGGGTTCTTGCTCAAAAAAATTGACATCCATGGAGATGTATATTTTCCCAGTGAGGAGATAAAAACACTTCTAGCCTTTGTGAAAAGGTGAGTAACCTAGAAAGACACAATGCACAGCCTGGAGAGAGAATTTATGGCCAAAGAAGTTGTGAACAAAGTAGACACACCCAAAGACATATAAGGGAATATGAGGGATGGATTTATGTAATGAGAGATGGTCAATATGGGACTGGTTTTGTAAAATGCAAAATGGCATTCTGTTGATAAGATAACAAATAGTTAACATAACTTCGAGCCAATAAGATTGTGGGACATGCATGGTGAAAAGAATAATAATAAGAAAAGAAGTAGAAGAAAGAATATGGAGAAGAATTCTTCTTAGAATTGTATTGAATGTGTTTGAGAAAGAGAGTATACAATAGTATAAATAGATTACATAAAGCCATCAGGGAGGCTTAAAATGGAAAGAACGAATCAATTACATCAATCACAAATCTATTTACAAGTAATATGTTGACTATCCAGAGTAAGGTGATTTGGGTCAACTCTGTCCAGAAATAGGTCCCACAATACCTAACGTGTCCTGAAGTGGGTCCCACAACAGTTATGATTCCTATCTTATCTATGCTTGTAAAAATTTACACTTCTTATAAATCATAATCCAATAGATTCTCACTTCATGTTTTTGTTGGTGACTTTGTCAATGTGCCTACCTTAGCATTGTATTGATTTTTTGGTTACTTTGTCATTTCTGTACTGTCTAATTAATAGGTACCAAAATTTGCTAGTGTTATTTACTTCATCCGGTAAGATGTCTCAAGTCTTAACCTGTTCATTTCCATGACCAGTTTCCAATTGAATGCTCTCTTCCATGGATGCTGGTGGATCATATATTTGAATCCCAGGATGGAGGTCTTTTTGAAAGCATTCTGATGCCATTTGATATCTACAATGATTCTGCACAGCATGCACTTACTGTACTGAAGCAGCGTTTTCTGTATGATGAAATTGAAGCTGAGGTACTTGATTTTAGTTGAAATTTACAAGTTCATTTTCAAAGAATGGAAATCCAAATATATATTCACCATCTCTCCACGAAGTTGCCATCTCATAAAAATGAGTCTCTTTCCTTTATGAAGGAGCTCTACAAAATGTGATTTACATCATCTTTTATGTCTGATTGACAGCATCTTTGAAGGTAATAATTCCTGTTTTATGTGTTTCTTAATCTACTGGAGAAATCCTAAAGTTCACAATTTTCTTAGAACAGCTTTCATCTGTTTTATCTGGCAATCTCATTTCACCTACCTTGTTTGCCATGGCTTAATTGAATATGACAAAGCAGAACAATTTCCCTTGGACAAAGCATCCTGACAGCTTGTATTATTGTGATTTCTGAAAAGTATTTTAGTAACCTAGAAATGGGACATTTATAATTGAAGGAGATTAAGGTGTGGATGGTGGGAATGTTCCATTAGTACATTCACGTCATCATCATCATCTATAAACTGAAAGTGCAACAACAATGGCAATATCTCCAAGATATGCTGCCTTGAATTGTCACAAGTACAATGATGGCCACAACAACTCCATGATAAGTTGCTGCATTGAACTGTCATAGGTATTCCTCTGTGAGTACCTACTACTGGTACAAGCAGCACCATCAGCAGCAGTAGTAACAAAAGCATGAAAACGACATGGGCAACTACACAGGAAGTTGTCCATGCCACGAAATTCTTCTATCGGTAACTAAATTGCAGGTCGTGGTTCCCAGTTCTTAAAAGTTCATTGCTAACTTAGGCCTGGTAATTGAAATTCAGCAGGCCTTAGTTGTCAGCAGTGAGCTTAAGGTTATTGTAAATTTATGATATTTAACCAATTTTCATACTCTAACCACTGATGAAGGTGAAATTGACTCTTGAGTTCATTCGGTCATAGATTTAGGTGCCATACTTGGAATAGGAACTTAGGCTATTTGGACAAACTCAATTGATCAAATGGGAAATCGCCAGCAATATGTATGTGCAAAGTGTCTATCTGGAGCTCTTGCATCCACACTTTGGTGCTTTATGCAGCAATATGGTACAATGTAATAGTTGCAATCATACGTTTTTTGAGTTTGAGTCACATGACCTGTTATGATTTATGAAAAGTAGTAAGATATAATGTGCTGCTCTTCACCAAGTCACTGTGGCTTTAAATGTAAGATGTCAAATCCACTCCAGTAGGCATTCAGTTGACCTGTATGCTTCTATAGTGGAATGTTCCGGTGTTTCAGCCATTCTCACATTTTGTTCTAAAAAAGATGTTTGATAGGTAGAAAAATAAATAAAAAATAAAAAATAGAAAAAATATTTTGAACATAATTTTTTTTATTATTTAAAATAATCTAGACAACAATATATAAAATGGCTATCAAATGTACTTTGCATAGATGGTAGGGTGAGGAACATGCATAAATTTGTTAAGGAATTTACACCAGAATGACTAAATTGTGTTCTATTTCTAATAAGAAAAGACCACAATGTATTCGGTCTGACTGTAACAGGCCAAATTGGCTGCAACGAGCCAAATCTAGAATCAAAGTTGATTTTGTTCAGATTTTTCTAGTATTACCTATCTCAATGGAACGTTTTGTTCATAACAGAATGGATTTGACAACTTAGCTTTGAACAAGTGGTGATAGAAAATGGACTTTTTAGGTAGCCCTTTCACCTTTCTTTCCTACTATTTTTTTTTGAAACATTAATTGCTAAATTCCATTAAAATAAGAGGGGTACAAAGCAGAGACTCGAGTATAGGAGGAACATACTCAGGTCAACAAAGAACAACAATAAAATAAGAACTAAAATAAAGCAAGAGAAAGAAGATACAACAAGAGTACAACAAGTACCACCCCCTACAACAAAACCCCCAACTCCCAAGGTTGGCAATATGAAAAAATTCCAAAGCCGGTGTTTGTAGATTAACACCAGCTTTCGCCAAGAAATCTGCAATGCAATTTGCTGAGCGAGGTGTATGAGTGAAGGTGATGTTACCCATATTGCACAAGCTCCAAATGTCCCCAGCAATACAGACCAACCTCCACTGGGGGGAATTTCCTATTACAGGCCCATGAGATAATATTAGATGAGTCACTTTCAATAATGAGATTACCACCCTTAAAACTTGACCAGATCTGAAGTGCTCTTCTAATAGCTCTCAGTTCAGCCTCATTTGACTCCATTAACCCTACTGATTCGGAAAAGGCTGCCAATATTCTGCCCCTATCATCATGTAGCACACCCCCAATTCCAGCCAGCTCTAGCTTTCCCCTGGCTGCATCATCAACATTGAATTTATATGATCCCATGGGAGGCGCCACCCACTTAATTGACCACTTGCTACCTCTACCAACCTCTCTCATACATCCATCCAAGACAAATAAAAATCCTCTGGAGCTAAACCCTGAAATTCTTTACATACCGACTACCAACCAATCATCTGTCATTTCGCCCTCTCAAAGACATCTCTAGGATTCCCTCTCTTACCCTCAAAGATCCTTTCTTTCCTACTATTGTAGCATTGACGGTGAAAAGTTGGTGGGAAAACTGAAATTGCACTTTATAAGATTGCTGTGAGCTCATAATTGGGTCAGTTAGATGCTGAGTGGCCTTATGAAGGGTGCTGAGCGATTGGAAGAGGGAAAATTATGATAACCTCCTTCCTTTCTTTGTTATGGGCATTTTCCCTGAAGAAAGAGGATAAAAGGATTTGGACGAGCAATCCTTCTGAGGACTTCTCAATCAAATCTTGCCTCAAAGCTGGTGGTCAATCAGTTGTGGCCTTACTTCTTTGCACCGTGGTTTGGAAAGGTAAAGCTCCTCCAGGAGTACAAGTCTTTTGGTGTGCAATTAGGGTTAGAATTTTTACCAGCTGCTCTTACAGCAAGGAATATAGTCCTGAAGGATTCAGAGGTTGTATGTGTTTTGTGTGGCAGGGAAGACAAGTCAGTAGATTATTTGTTGTGTGGTTGCTTATTTACATTGGAAATGTGAAATTGTTTGCCAGCCTTGATAGGTTGCTCACAAGTATTTGAGAATTTTATAGGGTAGGTCGTATTGTGTTGGAGCAGGACCCCTTTTAGAGGTAATGACAAGCTAGCTTGGGATACCTTCACATTGGCTATTCTGTGGTCAATTTGGAAGTGAAATTTGAGGGTATCTGTATTGAAGGAGAGCCCAACAAAGTAATTTTTGATAATGCTAAATTATCTTTGATTTGGTGGCTGGTGGTGTGCTAGGAGTTTAGTGATTTTTCTTTTGATTACTTCCTGCAGGCTGGGTGGTCTTTATGAGAGGGAAGTATAAGGAAAAAGGGCTAAAGCTGGGTGGGACTTTGAGAAGGGTGTTTGAAGTTTAATATAGATGGGTCAGCTAGAGAGAAGGCAGATCTAGTTGGGGTGGGGGGTGTTTTTCATGATTACTGTGGTGGTATGAAGTTATTCTTTGTGGAACCAGTAAGAGGAACTTACATCTTTGTGGCTATTAGGAGCCCAACAAATTGAAACTAAGGGCTATTAGGAGTATTAGAGCTATGGAAGGAAAATGGGTTGGGGAAGATAATTGTGTAGGGAGATTTTTTGAATGCCATAGAGTGGTCAAGAGCTAAGAAGAAAGTTCATTGGAGGTTGACTTACATCTTTAGAGATTTTAGGAAGTTGTTGGAGGGATGGAAGTTTCTTTCAAGCATGTTAAATGGTTGGCTGGTGGGATTGTGAATTTTTTGGCCAAGGCAGGGCTGATAGGACTAACTCCTTTGTGATTTTTTTTTTTTTTTTGCAATTTTATGTATTTTTTGGTCTCTATTATTTTTGGAGCCTTTGTTTTTAATCTTTGTATAGCTTGGTATATCCCTCATTACTAGCTTTATATTCCTTGTATTCTTTTTAAGTTCAATCAAATGTTACCATTTAAAAAATGGCAATTATAAATGATTTTAAAAAATCCTGATTCATTGCAATAGTTTTCTCTATGGCTTTTGATCATGGGTTGAGTAAAATTTACTATCCAATGGAACTTTTAAGCTGTCCCCCATCAAATGTTGTTCTAAACTAGGTAAAAGCTAAAAGTTGGAAACCAAAAGGGTGTTTTAGTAAATGACGATAAAAATTTATGGTCTCCTTCAAAACTTTACAAAGTACACCTAGGTATGAAATGATTCTAAAAATCTCATGCAATTGTGGTATGTACGAAATGGTTTTTTCGATCTTGATTCAGTGCCTCGTTGAGTAAATTGAATCTCTTGGAAACTGACTACACCTGAAGCTTAGAACATGTGTGCACTGAAGGGCGCAAAAAGTAATTAGTTCCAAAGGCAACCTAGAAGCTTCCAAATGATGTAAAAATCTCATCTGCTACCCATTTGCTCTTTCTGCACAACTATAGATTCTACATGACAGATTTTGAATCTATGTCCTTTCTCTCACTTGGATTTCTGATGTAGCCTAGTTCACAAAAAGAGAATGCAAGTTTTGGCCACAATGTATGCGTTGGAAAATTTTGACCAAGGCTTCAAATTTCATGAATTTTCAAGAGAAAATCGAAGGTAAAATTCTCCAAATAAATATGAATTTATTCTCTCTAAGAAACCGAAGTTAGAGAATAAGGAAAATCTAAATTGATCACCCACAAGGATAACCTAAATCTGACCCAATTGTGTTTCACTGACAAGGAAAAATTTAAGGCCCAAACTCCAACTTGGTCAATTTTCTCTCCATGGGAAAATTTGATGAAGTCTTCACATATTTGAATTTTTCACAAAATAAAATTTGCAATAATTAATTTAAATGCAACAATTAAATTCAAAAAAATGCAATGAAATAATTAATTGTAAAGTTTAAAATTGAAAGAAAATTCAAACATAAAATAAGCTCACCACAATCAGGGAGGAACTAAGCTTATGCTTCAATTAAAATCCAAAAGACAATGCCCTATGGTCGACGATGGACTCTATTTATAGGGTTTACAATGAAATTAAAAAGAAAAAAGAAAAAATCCCTTGCTAGGCTCACACAGCTAAGGGTTTCCAATCTTACTTACTAGCTCAATTCAATCACTAACAGATTGTCATGTGGCATTATTACATCATTAATAAAAAACCAAAAAAATCCAAAGGAGGTGGTGCTTCTATCCTTGCTTGCTAGATTTGAGAGAGATTGGTGGAGAAGGTTGTTGAATCCAAAGTTGCTTGTTCCCAAAGGAAGGAGAAGGAATCTTTAAAGTACATGAAGAGAATCTATCCCACTGCAATTCCTTGTGCTCCAATTTTGGTCTTCCTTGACAACCAAGCCTAAATTGTAATTAAGGGCCTGATCTATTACTCCAACCCATGAGCCAATTGTTTTACGGTTTTGGGTCCAAAATGAGGCTTTAGTGGGCCCCTTTTTGCACTCCTCAAATTTTTCATATGTTTGAAGGTGCCATTTCCACAATTTGATCACCTAGTTGGCCCATCTCTTTACTTAATTGGTCCACCTCATGATGGTCCCATCAATTTCCCTGGCGACGAAGGTATGCATCTCTTTGTGAAGTTATAATGCCATTTTTTTCCAGTTTTCCATGTTAACATGTTTCTCCTCCAATAAGGTTTAACTGGCACTGTTAGCATTAAAAGAGTCACATGTATTGACTTTTCAAAGAATTGGGAGAAGCTGATCACCTTTTTCTTTGGAAATTTTGAACATTATCCTGCATTTAGTTGAACCCATTTGTCAACTATTTAAGATTGTGGAATTTTATGTTTGATAGTATATTCATTAATTGGCTTTTTGGAAAAGTATCTGTTGATCTTTTATTGGGAAGTAGGTTCTTGCCACAGCTGCTTACTTTTGACACTTGTTCTCCCGACTTTTGATTATACAAGTTCCTGTGAATTACAGGTGGATCTTTGCTTTGACCAACTTGTTTCAAAGCTGAGTGAGAATATTTTTACATACTATAAAACGAGAGCTGCAAGGTATGTAATTCTTCTTAAGGTTTCTTTACATGGGCTGGCACATGTGCTATATTCAAAAGAATGCTAATACATTTGGGATTTTCCTCAAACCTTTGTTCAGTGAGCTACTTGATCCGTCATTCCTATTTTCTCTTGATAATGGTGACAAATATTCTGTTCAACCAATGAAGTTTGATGCCATTTTCCAGATGAGAAGAGTTAGAGTAAGAACTTGTTTCTTTTTTACTGTTATGAAATAATAACTTTTGTTTGTAAGGCCCTTTATTGGAAATTTTTTGTACTATTATTGGAATTTCCAATTGGGTCCTCAAGCGTCTTTAGTAAGGGATTTTTTACAATGCGTAGTCAGTAAATATCTGCAGTTTAGTTCTATTTGGTTTAGACATGGTTTAGTTTCTTTATAGTCACTGTTACAGTGGCCAGAGCCGGGAGCCAAATCCAGGTCAAACCATCGTCTAGCTACTGGTACCAACAAGTAGCCCTATTGGGTCTTAATGGTGAAATAAAGTTTGTGATGATTTGGTTGCTAAATTGGGACACTTAATGTCTTTGATGGATTGTCCATACTGAAAAACTAAATCAGAAGATCCTAGCTGTGAGTTCTTTTGGCATAGGAAATAAAGCTGTATTTTCATTTTCCAGCCTCCATTGAAGTGGCAATCGATCTCTTTGTTCATGAAAAACAAGGTTAGTGGAAAAGTCAGTTGTTGTTGTTTATGGGGGGACTTCTACACTACATCTTGTTTGTTTCTTGCAAACCAAGTGATCAGAGGGGGACCAGTCCAGTTAGCATCAGAGAAGGCATGGACAGCAAAATTACCATGGGACTATATTGACACATTGCATCTAGGAGCATATTTTAGATGGTGAAGAATTTGTCAAGTGACCTCCACACGAGTGGTTATTGCTGCATACCCGAACTGGTTGTTAACACCAACAACATATAATATATCTAGCTTGTGATAGATAACCCTCCAACCAAGCACTTGATAAATACTCAGATTATCGAGGAAAGACCATTTTAACAATAAGATGATGATTCTGTTCCATTTGTTACTAGTTTGGAGCCAGGGACCCAATATCTTTAAGAAGATCAAAGACATATTGCCATTGAGAAAGATACCACAAGAGGATCGAGTAAACTTTTACCTAGAAAGTAAAAGTTTTGAAGATCTTTGTTTGAAACATTAAATGAAAAACTTCTTTGAGGTTTGAATTTCTTGATTATCTATTCTTTCCAAGCTAGGCATGTTTGACATCTTTCCACCATTTTGAATGGGAGAGTAGAGGAGAAAAACGCACCATTTTAGATGCTACCAATCATATTTGTGAACTTGTAAAGGACTACTCAAGTTATGACATCTCAGGAGCATTAGTTTTAGTTTTTTAAGAAAGCTGAGTAAGACTATTATAGAAAAGGAAATTAGTGGATAATTTGCAAATCGTGAGAGAGAGAGAGAGTGAGGTACTTTCTCCTTCCCTTTTATAGTCAATTGCAGTGTGTGAAGAGGCCCTCCTTTCATCCTCCGTAATTGTTGCTGTTATAGCAACAACAACATGTATGTTTGAGTCATTAATGAGTCTAATGCTTGATCTTTCTTTACTGGATATGATACAATTATACATAATAGCCGACATTCTGGTAGTTTGACTCAGCGTGATATTGACTAGACATTTCCATAGACCCGTTCAAGGTTGTCAAAAACGAATTGTATCGTGAATCGGTCTAGGAGTCTGAACCGTGAATCGTAGAATCGTAAGATGCATAATATTTTTTTTTATAATTATTATTTATATAATAATTACATGTAACATAACATAGAACAATAAAATGATTGTTCAATTCCTCATAAATTAATATTTATCATCCATCATAAATAACCATCTACAAAAAAGATACAAAAATATATTAATATGAGATTTAAATAAATATTAATTATTAAGAAATCAACAAATAAATTAATGGCATTTAAATAAACTTTAATAAGTAATAACATTCATCAAATAATTTTTAAAAAAAATATTAGAACTATTTATTTTTTTAAATAAATACAAAAAAATAAAAATAAAAGAGATGTTTTTTAATTAAAATAGAAAAATAATGATAAAAAATTAAAAATATAAGAACAATATTTCAAAAAGGGAACGGAGAAAAAAAAAACCCTCATGAAAACATGTCACGGTAAGATCTCATGGAAACTCCTCCTTACAGAAACTCCACCTCACGGAAACTCAACTCCAAAATAAAAGGTTCTTCCTTGTTTCGTTCTAGTGTAACAGTATGCCCCGATGAAAGTAACAAAGAGTAAAGTAGTGACACTACTGTAAAGGAACGAAAACGAAGAAGAGAAGAAGAAGAGTTCCAGGTATATCTTTTTTTTCTCTTTTTCCACAGCTTATTTCCCTTTTTTTTTCTTTCTTTTTCCTCTTCCACCTGAATCACACAACTTCCCCTTCTCCCCCCCCCCCCTTCTCTTTTCCTCTTCCACCTAAATTGAACGAGACAACGACTCTACCGATTCGATTCGTGAGTCAATGAAAAAATGTATGGAAGGATTTCGATACGTTATGCGACTTGAGTCGGAAGACCCTTGTCGAATCGTGCGATTTCGACAACCTTGGACCCGTTCCACCTAAAAATGGCTATAGCTCTCCACTATAGGAGCTTTCTTCTAACAATCCCGCACTTGGTATGTCAAAACAAATCATGAAGAGAACTAGCGAGTGGAGTGGTTAAACTTCCTTTTAAAAAAGAGTAGTCGTCGAAACACGCAAAGGGGAGGCGACTCGGGAAAGTGAAATGTGGAAATCATACTAGTCATATGATGTGAAAATCCAGAATCAATGATCTGAGAAGTATCATTAGATGACGTAGGAGGACAAGTGACATGAAAAGTGGACCTTTATTTACCTATTTGTCCCAAATCCGTACATCTTGTGTTTTCCTAGAGGCTAAGCTTGCATAAGTATGTCTTTATATTTACCATCAACAATAAGGGAAGGCTTTGGTCGATCATCCTATTACAGTGATTACATTAGGTCCAACAGGCATTGGGCAGGAGGTAGAAGGGCTAGGTAAATAAGATGAGTGTGCAACAAATTCATGGTAAAACTCATGGACATTGTTAGCCTTTCTGCAATAGGTAAACTTCAAAGTACATTGCCCACAACCATGATCTTTTTCATTGGCAGAAGTGGTGGATGGAAGAGGTGCAAGAGAAGGCATGGGGGGCTTGGATGTGGTAATTGAACAATTAGCATGGAATGCAGTTTTATCCAATGCTCAACCTGTCTCTGTCATTTTGCCCTTGGGATTGAAGAGAAGAATAAAGAGTGCCCGAGGAAGGAATCTTTTTTGTCCTAAAATCTGGACCCTTGGGGATTTGCATTGAGGACTCAATCAGGCAAGTAACTCATAAGTATGTCTACTTTGAAGGCAAGCTTTTTGAATTTTGTCATCCTCTTCACCAACTGGTAGTGGGTTCATTCAAATCTAAGTCACCTCTGAAAGCATGTATGAGGAATATATGCTCTAATGGATTGACCTGCTTGTTGTTACTTGACAATGAATTGATACAATTTATAAATATAATCTATGTTATTTCATTCCTTTCCTGTTATTTCTCTCTCTCCTTTCTTTCATTTTCTTTTTCAAATTTAACTTTGGCTTTTTTATAAAAAAAAAATTATGGGGTTAACATTCAGAAAAAATCAAAACAAAGAGTCTCTTCAGTAAGACCGCCTGTTCTTTAATGTTGAGTAACTTAAATGACAGTAGCATGATGTTTTGACTGCCTTGGATCTTCTATTGGGAACCATACAACCTGACCTCTATTTATTTGAATGAAACTTGGATCCCTTGGGTATCATCAGAATTCTATTAGAGGTTTTTCTTCTCAATTGTTTCTTGCTTTTGATGTTAACTATTGTTTGGACATTTATTTGGACAAATATGGTTTGACCTATAGAATAGAAATGGATTACAATTCTTTTTCTGATAATTGATCTTACATTGTAACTGTTGCTGGCAATAATTTGTTACTCAAGTCTTTTGTTTATAAGTTTCAATGAACCATTATTTATTTTTATTCTGCAACTCAACCTGAATTTCTAGTCTTTGCATTACAAGATTACTATTTTATTGTAGTCACATGCTGAATCTTCTTATATGCAGTTGTTAGGGCGGACTATTGATCTTAGAAGCTTGATTGCTCAAAGAATGAACAAAATGTTTCGTGACAACATTGATTTTCTCTTTGATCGTTTTGAGTCACAAGATCTATGTGCTATAGTGGTAAATGTTGTTAACCATGTTATTTGTTCTTGATGTCAATGTGCCCTGATTCACTCTAATCACCATTTGCATTATATTTCCAGGAATTACAGCAACTGTTGGATATCTTGAAACTCTCTCACCAATTACTGTCAGAATACCTTTCTTTAGATTCATTCACCCTCATGCTGAATGAGATGCAAGAAAACATCTCTCTCATTTCTTTTTCTAGTCGACTTTCTTCTCAGGTTTGGACTTTTTTTTTTGCTTCCTTTTACCCAATCTAGTTGTAAGGTATGTGATTATGAAGTAGTAGTAGTAATTCATTTCAAAATACTGTCGACGATGATTTTGTTTGTCAGAGGCAAGAATTTCATGTTAGGATTATTATCACAAATAATCAAATCAAACGGAATAAAATCAAGCACCAAACAAACACCGACACCTATATTACGTGGTTCGGCCCAACGTTTGGCCTACATCCACAGAGCCTGATGAATTTTATTAATGAACAAAATTAAGGAATCAAGAGAATACAATTGATCTAAAACAGCTCTGCCTGAGTCTTGACCAATTACCACTGGAATAGAACTCCGGGCTGTATGGAACTGCTTCTCACTGCGTTAGAGCTGTTCTTTCTCTGTGCTCCCGACGCTGTATGCAGTTTGCCACAAACACCCAACCAGCTATCTTGTTCCCTTCTTCAGATCGCTGATACTCTTCGTTGTCCCCACTCTCTGGTCGCTCCTCTCTGCCTCTGTATTCACGCACAGTAACTGCAGCAGATTTACCAACCTGCTATGGCACTCCCTTTATCTGAAAAATCAGAGAGACGGAGAGAATCGCCAAGTCCCAGCACCACGTCAGCTGAAGTGCTTTTACACTGCTTGTGTGTAATAGGAACAGCCAAGCATTCCTTGCTATGCAGGCTGTAAACACACACCAATACAGCCTTCTATCTGACTGTTGGAGCAGCCCCTAAGCCGACCTTCAAGCTATCACAATAGCACATCCCCTTACGATCTGTGTGCTGGCTGCTTCAGGCTGTGGGCGATACAGAGCTCGTTGCTGGCTGACTATCTGTCCACCCCTTCTTCAAACACGTCTGTATCCTGCCCCCTTCTCTTGTTCGTGTGTTTGCCTCAGATCACTCCTCACAGTTTTCACACAGCTTTATTGCTGTGTATTACCTCTGTAATTCCAAGATAATCCCACACTAAACACAGCCATATGCCCGACCTTATATAAGGTCTCCACCGTCTCTGGTTGCAGTCGATCAAATCTATTTAGAAATAGAAGCTGTATATTTTAAGTGTGTCCTATGCATGGCCTAATTAGAAAATACCTCTTCTGTATCGGGTTCCAATAAGCAAGTAGATTGCCTTATTAAACTAGGCAAGTCACCAACTTAGAAAGACTCCTTCTTTCTCTGCCATGTCCATCCGGTGAATAACTCCTACAATCATGCACACGTCCCTTGTTAATTTTAATTTAGCAATTGCATTAGGAGTCTCCATGTCAATCTCAATCTTGTGGGATCGAGCCACACATCTAACATTTCATTTATATAGGTATCTCTCCCTGCCCTCCTTTCCCAGAGAGAGAGAGAGAGAGAGAGAGAGAAAGTATCTCTCTCCTCCCCCCGCCACCCCCCCCCACCCCCCCCCCGCCCGCCGCCCCCACCCCACCTCACCCCACCCCAACACACCCACCCACCCTCCAAGTAGTCCAACTCAGAACCAATGGACATCTCTGGCCTATCTATACCATGTTTTTCCAAGAAATCTTCTATGAAGTTTGCCAATCTTTTGTCATGACTTAAAGAAACTTCCATCTAGATGCTCTTGTGTTCCTCTCTTACACATAGCATCTAGATGCTGTATTCTTACTTTTCTTTAATATACTATTTCTGTCTGTTTTCATAGTAATAATAATAATAATAATAATAATAATAATAGTAAGTAATAGTAATAGTGGTAAAATAATAATTGTTAAAGTGGTCTGTTAGATCAAGCATTGAAAGAAGTGATCAAGTCCTATCCAGAAGTCATACCTAAGTTTTTGGTTATTCTGTCTCATATGCTGATATCTCCACTATCTTGGTCTTCAAGAGGCTGTCTGTTTCCCATTTGAAAGAAGGCTAATCATCATGCATGATGTGGTGAACAGAGGATGGTTTGTTTTCTCTTAGAGACTGGTACACATCATTGAAGTAAACCGAGACATCTTGAAAGGCCATTATCTTTGTTGGATATATGCTATGTGGGAGAAATTATTACCGATTTAGAACTGATATTGTGTTTGATTATGCTTTTCGCCTTAGTGCTGTGAGTATGTGATTTTTGAGTTGTAACGCCCCGCCCCTTTCTACAGCCTAAACGGGTCATGACCCACTTAACTGCAGACTGAACGGGCGTCACCCAACGCGTCACACATCTAACGGGCCTTGCATCACAGATTTGTGGCTGGGGGAAATTAAGTGTATATATATTTTTTTAAAGATTATAATTGAATAACGAAGCCATCAAATCCTTCAAGCCCAACTTTACACATTGCATAAATCATGATGTCGTCCACAAAAATGAGAAGGATAATATCGACTACTGATATCAAGTCTAATCTCACTGCTCACATCCCATTCTATAAAATAAAACAAAAACAATATCCTCAAGGTTCTCAATTTATTTAAATCAAATAATTAAGTCTCAAAGAATAAGAAGCATCCAATAATTAACTCAATCAACATAGTTCAACACTTAACTAGGAATTTAAATATTTATCTATAATAACTTCTAGTTTTCAACGTCGTCCTCCAATCCTAAATCCAGAGGGTTACCTGCAATATAAGGGTATGAGCTCCAAGCCCCAGTGAAGGAATCCAATAGCACATATCCAAAATATGATATCTCCAATATACTCAATGTAATACAAATAAAGAAATATTAAAAGCATAAATAATTAAATATGCATTTAATGTCCATGCTTTATGCTATGTAATGCACAATACCCAATGCCTCATTCGTCCACAACAACTCCTACTATATTTGGTGGCCTACCCGCCGAAGCGAGGCTAACACAACACCACATGAAGTGGTCTACCCGCCGAAGCGAGGCTATCACAACACCACATGAAGTGGCCTACCCGCCGAAACGAGGCTAACACGACCACCAAATAACAATCTACGTGACCTTTCATGGCTTAATAATCCAAACCTACCACATACGTGGTACTACTTATTAAAAGCGAGGCCATACACTACCACCGTCGTGGTCTACATGAAAGATCACGGCTCACACCTCCATACCCATCCTATGAATATGAAGATGCCATGCTCAATGCCATGCCTATCATGCATTATCTCTATCATCATATCACATGTTATGTATCATATTAACATGCCATAAATTTAAACATTATACTCTAACAGTCATATGATTTCAAATTGACATAAGCACCATGTACATGTCCAAAGCATCATAATCCAACATCAATAATCTTACACTTACATAATAATAAATTATGATTATGACAACACAATATCATGAATTCATCTCAACAACATCACAAATAACTCTACAACAACAGTAAATAAAATATCCATCTAATTCGAACATAATTATTAGATCTTTCAACAAGGTTAGTGGTTAACTTCCAACTATCCGGGCAGACTGAGTTCCCTTACGGCCATTAGAACATTTAGCCTATTCCCTTATACTATTGTGAGTAAGAACCGGATTACAACCACTATTCCAATAAATACCCAGTCTATTTCATAGGTCCAATATTATATTCCCAAAATACAATACATCATGCAATATTTTTCATTGCTCAATCACATAAACAACATAGAGAATATTATATACAACCAAAGTATAGTGTATTGTTTTCCCTCACCTAAAAAGCTTGCGAAGTGTAGGTGATGAAGCCTCACGCATTCCAATTTGAAATCAGTCAATAGGACGTCCGGGAAGTGCTGCACATTTATTTGTTTGGAGTTCCAAGTATTATTAATCTTACTTCTAGCAAATATCTCTAAATAGCATGGACTAACTAGGTGTAGGAGGATTATTACACATAGGTGATGGGTGCCCGCCTCGCCTATGATCTACGGGCTATTCTAAGATCCAAGGCTATGAAAGCTTCAACCCCCAAGAACAATTAAAAGTAAACAATAAGATGGAATGTAAAACAATTTTACTGGTGAAAACCATGAATGCTTCGTAAGTACAATTTCTCACAAGTTCAAAATCATTAAATGATTTGGTTAAATCAAACTCATTTAAAATAAAATAAGGAGAAAGGAGTAACCTACCCTATTATCTGATTGGAAAATAAAGAGAATAAATATCGAGAGTTTTTGATGAAATAAAGTGGGTGATTTTATCATGGAAAGCATGAATGGTTCTCTTCTATGTAAACATAGATTTAAAAATCAAATCATAATTTTATGAATAATCAATTTGAATGGTGCAGGTTGCTGTCCAAAGAATTAATGCAAGAACCTTGTAAGTTTACCATAAAAAGTTTTAATTTAAATAAACTGAACCGATGAATAATTTAAGCTTTAGTTGTCAACGACTTCAAATCTCTTAACAAAATTAATGAAACTCATAAGTAATAAAGAAAATCTAAGTTCCTGCCATGAATTCAAATTAGATAAAAGGGTTTTTCAGGTTTATTTCATGAAAAGGTTTGAAATCCCTAAGCTGATTTAGTATCAATAGATAAAGAAATTGTAGTTCAAAAAAGTTTACTAATTCAAAGTCGGATGAGGTGATACACAAAAAGGGGAACACTGTCTAAAGAGGTGATTCTCATAAACAATAACTTGAATTAATGGAGTATAATAGGCACACCTTAAAATACCTAAAATAAAGAAATATTGTATAAAGGGGTTGGTTAACCCAATCAGTAACAAGGTTGGATGAATTTAAACACAAAGGGCAGCAAGGGAGACGCCTAAGTTTAGGCTTTGTCTGGCTGGATTTTCTGGCGGCAATGTTAGGGAAGGGGTTGTAATGGGGCTGACAGTGTTGAGAGCTTAACAGAGAGAGGAAAGAAAGAAGAGGCACAAGGGAGGAAGACATACCTGTTACCTTCTGCAGTGGATACGTGGACGACAAAAGCCTGGTCACAAAGTGGAACTAAGCTCTGCTATTCGAATGTAAACTGAGCCTTCAAAGATGAGAGGAAGAAAAGAAACGATGGAGAGAAAACAAGAGAGGAGAGAAACGCTTATAAGGAGGAAAACTCGGTTGAAATCATATGGATTTCTCTAGAAAAAGAAATCAGCTAGGCTAGTCCAAGAAGGATCTGGATTGGAGAGTTTGAAACAAAAGGTAATTGCCGTTTTGGGGAAAGAGAGGAGAAGAAGAAAATAGTAAGGGAAAAGGAAAGGGGACTTAGATTTCCATCCGTGATTTAGGGAATGTAACCGGAAGTGGTATTTCATCGAGAGAGATTTTGGAGACTACCATTAGAAAAGGGAGAAAGAAAAGGGAAGAAAAGGAAAGGAAAGCAAGAGGAAGTACTGTGTAAAATATTAAGGGAAGGAGTAGAAAGCATTTAAGGTGTGGGCCTCCAAGGGTCCCACACGGGTAAGTTATTTATTTAACTCCTATTATAAGTGGGATTAAAATTTTAATTAAAATTTTTAACTTCGCAAATTAAAATCTAATTTGATAATTTAATTTTTTATTAATTTAATTTCAACTCGAAGCGGGTAAATTCATAAATTTATAATTAAGGAAAAAAAAAGTGTGTGCATTGGGGAACCTAAATTAATTAAATTATAGGTTTTTGTGTGTTTACTTATTTTATTTTAAACAATAAAAATAAAAGAAGAAAAAAAAACATATAATTTCACACAACACAATCAAGAGACCCATTTGCTATTTTAGTTTTACCCGATTCGATTGACCCGCTACTCCGGGTCAGGTCATCACATGAGTCCCTAATACTTTTTGTATTGTATCTTTTCGCCCTTTCTCTGATTACAATATGGTCATCTTTGGGGAAAAAAGGGAAAGAAAAGAATAAGTTGGCTAACCGTCATGGTATATTTCATTCATCTTACAAATTGATAATAATAGAAGATTGAGATGCATTTTCACCTTCATCAAAGACAAAATTGTGATATTTTTTTCTTTTAGAGAAGCAAAAAAACATGATTATTGTGGATAATATTAGGCGTGCATTTAACCTTGGTGTGTGTGAAGTGCTTCCCCTTAAATTGAGCCTTACATGGCTATCCCAACTAATCACTAGCTATGGCTCCAGATATGGGCAGAGATGCAGAATGATTTCTTGCCAAACTTCATCCTTTGCAATACTACTCAACGATTTATCCGCTCTTCGAAAGTACCTCTCCATCCTATTCAGAAGCCAACGGTTCCTTATGCAAATCCTAATTTCTATTGTGGTTCTCAGGTAATATTTTTTTTGTAATTCTGAAGATGGCTTGTCTTGGTTTCATGTAGTGCATTTAGTATTTTATTTCCTTGTCGACAGAATCTTTTTAGTTGTTGTCTTACATTCTTTTTTATCAGTTTCTTTTTGGAATGAGATTTAGTTGATAAGGACCATGAACTTTTTGGCTCCATTTCGATCAAATGTCAAAACCATAAAGAAAGTGGACATGGATGGAGCTAAGTGGTAGATATGGCTGAGATATGCAAAATTTCATGAAAATCTGGACTAGGCTAGCTTCTAAGTTGCATATGGGTGTGTATGTTGGAATTTGACAAGATTGTCCAAATTGCTCCAGTTGCATGAAAAATTGATGATGCAAAACAGGGACCTTTAAGGAGTCCAAGGGGACCTAGAATGGTGAATGAGATGGCCCATATCATAGACATTTGAGTTCGGACCCAATTGGAGGTGTTTTGGACTTGGTTTGGCTCACTGTGGAGGTCCATTTACTTGATACAAGGGAGAGTGACGAGTTTGAAAGATAAGATATGCTTGCCACATCTTAAGTCTTATCTCTTTGGATCCAAAATAGCAGAGGAATCTCCATTTTAGAAAGGCTTAATTTGGGTTTTTCTTTTTATTTTTTATTTTGGATAAATATATAATAATGATGTCATCAAGGACACGTGTCAGTAGGAGAGTGAATTGATTGCGTTTAGCAAAGTATAGAGAAGGAAAGGAGGTTGACGTGTCAACCCCTTGTAGGATTTTTATGCAAGTCATAAACACGAAATTCAAGTTTTCTTCTCCCTCTTTTGTGAGTTTTTATCTTTCTAGTTTAATTTTGCATTTTAATTCTTGTGCAATTTTAATTCTAGTTCATGAATTATTATGCTTGTGTCTAAATTTCAATTTGAAATTAACATCTAGTGAGCATTGGGCCTTTGATAGGCATTGTCAATTTGAGTTTCAATTTTCTCCTTCAGATTCAAATTCAATTGGATCTTCATTGATTTATGTGAGATCTGAGGATTTCATTTACAAAACCCATGTTCAATTTTGAATTTGCCATTTCCTTAAGAATTTGAAATTAACCTTAAATCCAATTATTGACGGGTTTGAAATTTATATTCTTCAAGTTGTGGGTAAGAATTAAAATTTTTGGAGACTTATATTGCATCAACACATGATATGCAAAGGACTTTTTTGCAATTAGAAATGTTATTATGCTTAAAATGGAATGGGCAATTTAGTCATTTTTGTAATTTTCTTTATGCACATTTCTTTTGAGCATCTTCTATCATTTTTTTTTAAATTTTACCCACATATAATTTTTTTATTTTTTTATTTTAAATCATTTCTATTATTTGAGTGTTAGATGAATGTTTGCATGATTTATTGAATGTGAACGTTCAAAGGTTAAAAAAAATAATAATAATAAAGTGAATATTTGACTACTTCAATTTTTGACATGGAGTTATGCCGTCATTGTAGGAGTTGAATACTGCATATCAGAGTTTTGCTCGATTACACAGTGGGTTCTTTGGGTTACCTCACATGTTTGCTATCGTCAAACTTCTGGGATCAAGGTCGATGCCTTGGCTTATTCGAGCTTTGTTGGATCATATTTCAACTAAGGTAACATTTCTTTCTTTGTCCCCTTTCAAGAAGTTAAAAATTTCATCAATGAAACCAAAGAACTTATGCAAGACACTATCATATCTTTCGTTTCCTTTTTTCTTTTTGAATGATAGCAAGCCATTATCATTTCAAATAGGAAAAGAAAAGGGAAAAAACATGATGTACCTTCATGTTGTTTGTTTTTCATTTCTCTTTTGGGTGAAGAGTTCTAGCCATCTTGTAGTGCAATTGAAATAATTTCTTGTCTCTCTTTCTGCTGCCTTTTTTTTCTTGGCATGACAAAACTGTTTTCTTTTTCATTTATGACGAGCCTCTTGTACAATTGGTAAGTGCTCAGTGCTGCAAGGTTGTTGGTTCAAGTCATATGGGTAGGCAACCACCTCATGGAAAATATTGCCAAATCTGATTACATGTGTCAATCCTATATAGATGGAATGAATGGCTTTGATAATGATGATGACGACAACGACCATATTTAATTTACTAGTCATTCATTGAACATCATTTCTTGCATAGTTTACTACTATAGTTGAATATAGAAGGGTCTAGGGTCTTATCATCAGGATCTAAAATTGTATTGAAGCTCGAAACATGATATACTACATCCATAGGTAAGTGGTTTAAGATGTTTATGCATGACAGGTGGGGCTATGCAAAGGCCCGCATTGTGGCCCATGGCACATACACCAATCAACATGATGCAACTGGCCAAATTTTGCTATCCCATGATGGAAGCCATACACTAATCAATGTGGCATGTTTCTGCCTTTGTAATGAATTCTAGGTTCAAATCACCGAAGGACCTTCAAATCACAGATCCTCTTGGTGTTCGGATCTAATGAGAAATCTAAATCCAAGTTAAAGAAATGATGTAGAAATCAAGCGAGAATCCTAATCTTGACAAAAGCTTGACTTGTTTCTCTTTCACTGGAAAAAGAAGCTCAAATCTCACTTAGGATACATTCGAATGTAAATTCGCCAACTGGGAATTAAAACACTAGATGAAAAATAAATTGAATTCTCAGGGATTTCTAACAACTTCAACAAGAAATCAACAAAAATAATTACTATGAAGGTCAGAAGAATTCAGTTGAAACTGATGTGTATTGCTACTTTTCAAAAAAAAAACTGATGTGTATTGCTATGGGCCGAAGACCCTTATTTGTACATGAAATATTACCAAAATTCACTAGAAGGGATAACCCAAACACTCCTGGGTGTCCATGCACATGTATGGCATGTTCAGTTGGCATCAATTCATCCCAATCCAGCCACATCACTTTTAATATCCTTCTCCATTAGATATATAACACACAAGCTTTGAAAATAAGCAATAAAACTAGGAAAGTCCTAGAAAAATCCTACATAATTGGCTCCACATGTGGATGCTATGTTCATATATTTACTCGAGGAATGTGTGAACAGCTGTGAACACAACGTTTGCACAACCCTTGAAGATAAGGCTTGGAAATTCATCACTCTTATTGGCAGGAATTCTATTGGGCTCTAGAATCATGGTTCCACATGGATTTTAGTGAGAAGTCCATGGACCCATGTAATTGGACCTTAAGGTCCCAACATTTTATCATTTTCTGGCCCATAACTCTGAATTGAAGCATTCTTCGAGCATTCAGCTTTATCATAAAATTCCAAGACAGTATTGATGATACAGTCCCTTTTTTTTTTAGTAAAAACAAATTGAAATATATTAATATGAAAAAACCATTACATCAACTAAAAAGAGTCTAAAAGAACTAGACCAAAGGAGCAAAAATAAAAACTACAAACAATGCAAAACGGAATACATGAAAAGAAATTACAATCCATTATCTATACAAAACCCCTATTTACTCATAGAAAGAGCACTCCTGAAACTGAATTAATGACTCCATTTTTGGCAAAGAAATCGGCCACGCCATTTGTTGTGCAACTGATTTGTGCAAAGGAAACCTTGGTCCCAAACAGAGAGCCGTAATCTCCCTTACTGTGGCAACCAATCTTCAGGGAGGTCGCTTGAGCCCCTTAGCCCATCAATTGCATTTGCCAAATCCCCCTCAATCACTAGTGACCCATGCCCATAGACTGACCATAAAGTCAAAACTTTCTTAATACTAAGAAGTTCTGCCTCATTTGAGTCCCTAATCCCAACCGACTTTGTGAAAACCAAAGTCGTAACTCCAGTATGAGTCCTAAGAACACTGTCTATCCCTGTCGGACCTGGTTTTCCCCTAGTTACTCCATCTACATTGAATTTCATGACATCTCGATTAGGGGGAACCGAAGGTCTCGCTATCCTAGCAACCTCACTCATACAACCTTCCCACAGTATAAAAAAATCGAACGGTTTTAGCCCCTTGAGCTCTTTCTCGGAAAGAAGCCACATACACAACCTCCGTTTTACCCTTTGGAAAGGTTCACTAACCTTGACTGGTTTTTCTTCAAAGATCCTAGAATTTCTTTCTTTCCAAATGATCCAAAGCCCTACAGATGGAACCGTGCTCCATGCTGCTTTCACTCTAGGTCCAAGTCTCGTTAGAGACCATGAGCCCAAAATTCCAACACGAGTTCTAGCTAATACCCAAGGAATATCAAAGATATTCGCAAAAGATAGCCACAAATTTCGAGCAACATGGCAATTCACAAAAAGATGGTCAACATCTTCCTCCGGATATCCACAAAGAGAGCAGCTAAAATTCTCTTCCGATCTCAACAAACCTTTCCTCCTAAGATCCCTTACGGTGAGAATTTTCTCTTTACGAGCACACCACACAAAAGTTTGAACTCTAGGCGATCTCTATCTTCTCAGAGATTTCCTACATCACTTTTTCTCAACCAAGTCATCTTCTTGAGGAATTTGTTGCAATGCTTTGACTTCTCCAAGTCTCAACTTGTTTTTTAGAGAAATTTTACCCTTTTTAACTATCATTTATTATTGTTTTGAAACTAAAGAAATTTACGTGATTTTGGTCAAATAATGGGGTTATGTTGATGCCTTGTCGTAGTTAAATTTCTACAGTCTATGTTTGAATATAGTAAAAAATCGCCCCCCTCCCACCCCCACCCCACCCACACACGCACCACCCTTCCCCTCCCTCTCTCCATGAAATGGAATTCACCTCAAAAGTTGGAGGATCACTATCTGTTTTAGGATTGTTTTGGTTATGAAACACCTATTTTTTTCACATGGAAGAGCTCAAAGGGATCCCATATGCTCCACTTTCCTTCTTTCTTAACCACTACTATCAACACCACATAATGTGAGTTGAAGTAACCACCTTTTGTAGTTTTGTTAGTAACTACTGGCTGACTCTACTATAGGCTTTTGACCTCTTGTTTATATGAACAAGCATGTGTAGACGTGTAAAGGCTTGATACGTAGCTTTTTATTTTTCGTATTGTGTGTGCCTTTGTGATAGTAACATTGAATGCACAGCAATATGCACTAAATGAAAGAAAATAGGATAGAAGAGGGAAAATATTAGGGATAAAGGAAGAAATGATAAAAGAACATTGGAAAAACCAAAGCACTTCCCCAGTTATCTCCAACTTGCAAAGAAGAGAGCCAATATTACATGGATCAACTACTATAGCAAAGGCACTTGAACCATCTCTATGAAGATTTGGCTTGGATATACACCAAAGTCCCTTGTAGCAATCACCCAAGATAGCTTTGCACTTCCACCAAAAGCCATAGATGGCAAAGATTCCAACTTGTCTATAAAAGACAATTGTTTCACTCCTGTTAAATACACCATAGGACTACCCTCAAAACCATTCTCCATGTGGATGAGAATTTAGATTACCTCATGAAGAATAACTATGACTTGAGAAGCATGTCAATTGAGAGAGGTATCCGCCATTGAACTTAAGAGAGATAAGAAGGACTAGACTTCAATACTGGAGGAATAGTGAAGTAATCAACTTTTTTAGCTTATCATTTGCCTGCAGCATTGGTTGGAGTAGACTCGCATAGTATTTTTTTTTTGGAATTTGAACTTCAATGAAATAGTTTTGTACTGTGTCATATCTTTGGATAATCTTGAAAGGAAATTGTGGAATTGTAAACATTCTTCCTTTTTAGATATATTTTATGTTAATTATATAATTTTTTTGCATTGATTTTTCCATTGCCTTTTGTATATCTCTTGTGACAAAAACATACTAAGATCATTATGACTTCAAACATTAGAAACTAGGATGACATGATTATGCATGAATATTTTACTAGGTATCCTAGTAGCAGGATATCCTATTGGTGCATTCTGTTATGTAGAAGTGCCAAACATCTTAGCATGTCGATCTCTTGGAGTTCTGTAAATTGGTTTCTGTTTTTTCCCATATGTTCTTGTCAATATCCATATCAGTACATCAAATTGCAACATTATTTTATGTTAGTAATCTTAGCATTCATTTTGCTGTAGTAATTAAGTTTAATTGGACCATGTCTTTTATTTACAAACTGTTGCAGATAACTTCACTTGAACCAAAGGTAGCAGGATTGCAAGAAGCATTACCAAAATCTATTGGACTGCTCTCATTTGATGGTGGTGTTGCAGGTAATGATTATCTAAAATTTTATTCGCTGGCATATTATTATTTTTTATCTATTTATGACCCTAAGTTTATAGATCCAATTTATAGTGATACTTATGTGGTTCGATTTTGAAGTTCAATCAATGCTGACTGGTACTTTCCAGATACTTGATAAAAGACAGTACTTTCATGAGACAATTTTTTCTTTATCATCACAAAATGATGTAAGCGATAATCATAGATCTTTCTGCCTCCACCAGATGGATTCCTCCAAATATTGTGGTCTACATTAAAGAGATTTCTTTGAATTAGTAACATGTCGCACTGTGATGGTGATTTATTTGCTAGAATTTTGCAGTATTGTTTAAACAATTTTCTGAGTTGATAAGATATTGTTCTGTTCTATTCTTGTTTTTATTTCTATATTGGTAATCATGATAGAACCATCAAGTATTGGGTAATCACAACAGGGCCTTCCATATTTTGCCAAACAGATGATCAACCAAGTACTTGGACAAGACAACGTGTCTCGGTCTTGTAGTGGGTCACTAGGTAGTGTAGGAACAATTTTGAACCTTTTCTTTTACCTACTTGGTTGACTTGGCGACTGGCCACACCTTTCCTCGTTTGAATGAGTTATTCGAGGGTCTCCATTAAGGCAATATTGTCTTTTATGAAACTTAAACCTAAATAAAGGTTTTCTTTTAAACGGCAGCAAAATTTCATTAAGAGAAAAAGGAGTACAACCAAGGTAACGAGATGAGGTATGAGAGGCTTATACAACAACCCAGAAGTAGAAAGTCATACAAAGTAAAGTAAGAAACCCATTATAACGAGGAGGAGCCTAATGTGACCTAGCCTGGAGGGCCCCTCCAAGAGTACAAACCTTCGTGTGGTGTGTTCTGAATGGCAAAGTATTGACAAGGGAAGCATTCAACAGGAGGGTTACTTGGGTGGACAACAACTCCACTGCATATTTTGTGGCCACATGGATGATGATATAGATCACTTGTTTGTTGATTTCCATGTGGCAGGAAGTTGTGGGCAAGCCTTATAGATATGGTGGGGCTATTATGGGTGTATGATCAAACATGTGTAGGAATCGTCCGATCATGGAATATTCGTCATTCTAATCCCAAGATAAAGGAATGCTAGGATATTCGAACTACAGGAAGCAGAGGAAAACGATCTTATCTAGAAAGGTAAGTGGAGGCTTTACACATGGTTACTATCTGGAGTAGAATTCAAAGGTTTCAGAGCGGTAGACTTTCTCACTTCTTAGGAAGGTTGCCTTAGTAGGGGGCCAAAGAAGCACAGAGTCCAAACTCCATAGCATCCCCTTCAAGCATGTACCTTTAAATTTAATATCGATGGGGCTCCAGAGGTCTTCATAGTAATATAGGCCATCTAAAATATGAGTCTTCATCCAATAACCTTCTCCCTTAGTTGAAATAACATCCATCAAGATGCCTCAATTTGAACCTTTGCCTTGATCAAGATGATCTATAGATGACACAACTCTATGGGTTATTTGGTCTTTGCAAATATGGCCAACATCCAACTTTTGCATTTGTGCTTGAATTTCGCATCTCCTTTGGCTTCTTTCTTTTGTACTTCACACTCGAATGATTGTGAACACTATTAAAGATGGAATACATATGGACTATGAATAGCCGAGGTCCTTCATGATGACAGGGGTAGGATGAGATTGATCTTCTCTGAATCTGTAGGGGTTATGGAGTCTAATGATGTGAAGTTGAGGGTGATTAGGCGAACAATTTATCTCTGGGCTAGTTTTGGGAATGGCAACCTTATCATCAAAGGTGATTTAGCTAATGCAATTTCTTGGGCTAGTGGGAAGTAAAACCCTCCCTATGAACTGGTAAACATTTTTAGATACATTAGGAGGTTGTGTGGGAATGGACTCATTTGTTTTGTGCATTACCGCCTGCTCGGTGAACAGTGTTGTTGACTTCTTAGTCATGGTTTGAGTACAAAAAAGTTCAGCCGGCAGTAGAAAAGTATGTCATCCTCAGCCACCACAAGAAGTAGGGGTTTGAGGGTTAAGTTCCTCCCCTCAGACCATGTTCCTCAGGTTCTAAATGCAATGAAAATTCTTTTTATGGTCTATTATGACCCGAATTTAATCATCTATGAATTCATCATGATTATTTATCATTTATTCTTTATCATCACTTTCATCTTAAGTTGGTGGTTCATCCCATTTTACCTTTCATTCGTCTTTGTGATTACTACAATCTTCCATTTTTGTAGACCTGGACTGTCAATCGTGTAAATAAAATGGTGTGGTACTTCTCCCACCAAAAATTGATGCTTCTTTGTTATTTTCTTATGCTAATCACATATGTTTTGCTAACTTGAAAGTAGAAAAGTAAGTGTTTTTTTTCTTTCAAATTTACGTGTTTGAAAATATTTAAAATTAATTAAGTGGCCCATCGAGTCAATTTGACCCACTAACCATTTGAGGCCTTGCCTTTGTCCCGTTTGGCAAACCATGAGACCATCTTCTTTTGGCTGTTCATGGTGGGACCAATCTAATGCTGGTGGTCCACAGTCGTCCCATCTATTATATGTAATCTAGTGGTGGTCATTTAATGTTGGTAACTGCAATGCCTATGGCCAGTTATAATCATCAGCCTGCCCATTATGGTAGTGGTGTCCAAACCATTTGGGCCTTTTTATATGAAAAAATAAAACACATGCTAACAAGATGAAATTACATTGCAAGGAGAAATACATGTTAAAGTGCGAAGCACATGTACAGGTATCCCCCTACATATCCACAAAGATGACATTATCCCACCCTAAATAGCCCTCACCTAAAGCCCATTTAGATATTCTTTCCCATCCCTACTATAGCACCCCATAAATCTAACAAATCATGCCTGCTACCTTAATTTCCCCTCCTAACTCCCCTTTTTGCCCCCTTTGCTTCTGAACGAAGGAGAACCAAATGAAAGGCCTGAATAAAGTTGCAGGTGGCATTTTCTTTCTTCCCTTATTGCAAATTGGAAATGAACAATGTTCCTCCAACCAACTCAGGATTGCTTCTATTCTATCTGTCCTTGAAGTGGTGTCCCATCATCTTGCCTATTCTCAACATCTTAATTGCCGATTTTGTAGAAATGCCCTTCTTTTCAGTGCTTGCTGCCCCAGTTCCCTTCAGAACTTTGTCTATTGATTGTTCAGAGTGCTTGTTTGGAATGATTGTTTGATAGTTTAAATCTGTCAATTATGTAGATATTTGATGTCTTTAGATTGATTAGATGATGGCTTTGAAGATGATGATGATTTGATGTCTTAACATCTTATTTCACTTTTTAGATCACAATATGATTACTAACTTGCATTCTTCTTATGTCCAGGCTGTCAAAAATTTGTTCAAGAACAGCTAAACTGGGGATCAAAATCAGAACTCAAAGCAGAGATTATTCATGACCTTAAGGAGATTGGAAGTATATTATATTGGATGGGGCTTCTTGATATTGTAATGGTGAGAAAAAGAACTATTGATGTTAGCCACCAGGAAGTTGTTGATGTTCTTATATTAAGTAGCATAGATCTCAGAAGTAGTTGGAATTCATCTGTGTTGATAACTGGCTTTCTGCTTCTGGCAATAAAGACAATTGATTGCATTTTGTAAATGGTCCAAGTTCATGCCTCTGATTCTTACAATTATGTATTTGCAACAGAGAGAAGTTGAAACAACACAATTTATGCAGATTGCCCCATGGTTGGGGTTGGTTCCTGGATCTGGAGAACAAATTGAACAAGCACAAGACAACAATGATAGCCCTATCATCAGCCTATTCAAATCAGCTACTGAAGCAATTGTTTCACATCCCCGATGTCCAAGTCCATCATCTTTCTTCACCATGTCAAAACAAGCAGAAGCTGCAGGTACAAAAGTAACAGGCCAATTGTGCTTTTCCTCGAAGAAAGATGTGATTGGAGTCCCTTTTTTTAAAAAAAAAAAAAAATTGATATGATTTAAGCCCACAAACTTTAAAGTTGTGTAATGAACAGTTATCAATTTTGCTACTACTTTTTTTTTTTTTTGAAAGTTACTACTTACTCTGTATTTGAAGTTACCTTTTGATATATTGTGGATATTACTATGTTGTTGGGGCCAAATGCAATACATACGAAACATTTAAAATAAATATAAAAGATACAAGTGAATTAAATTTAAAGTGCATGTTAGGTTTTATTTGTAGTAATTTTTTTTTTTTTTGAGCGGTAATAGAAAAGATTATATTTAAAAAATGAAACCAATACAAGAAGAAGTTACAAAAGGCCCCAAGAGAATTAGGCCAAGACGAAAATAGAAACAAACAACCAAAGAAAACACAAAAACACCCCTAAAATAACAAAAGAGCTAATCTTCTGGAAGATGAAAGACGCCACAAACCAACCCTTCGACTCCATTTTTAGCAAAGAAATCCGCCACTCCATTGGTTGTATTGTTGATGTGCATAAAAGAGATCCCCGGCCTAAGACCAGTTCCTTAATCTCCCTTGCTTAGGTGATTAATCTCCATGGAGGGTGCTTCACTCCCCTAGCCCATTTAATGGCATTAGATGAATCACTTTAGGTAACTAGTTTAGCTCCACTAAGACCCGCTCTTATAGTCAAGGCTCTCCTAATACTAAAAAGTTCCTGCCTCATTAGAATCGTTGATCCTCATAGATTCTGAAAAAACAACCCTTGTGAATCACAAGTCATCCTGGAGAACTCTCCCTATCCCAGTCGATCTAGGTTTACCCCTTGAGGCTCCATCCACGTTGAATTTCAAAATACCACTTGGAGGAGGGGACCACCCAACCCATTTCTTCCATCCTTAAGGAATACCTTTCATACAACCCTCTCATGACTGTAAAAGATCACCAACCTTCAGGTCTTTGAATTCCTTGCTAGTACAAAGCCAAACACACAATCTCCATTTTGTTTTTTCAAGGAGATCACTAAATTCTAGTGATTTTCCCTCAAAGATCCTAGCATTCCTCTCCTTCCAAATAGCTCAAATGATCGTTGCTGGAATCGTGATCCACGCTAACCTTCTTCTTGCGCCAAGACTGGAAAACACCCAAGACTCCAATAAACCATCCCATGAGCCGGGGTAAACCCAGGAAACTTCCATTAGATTCGAGAGATAGCTCCATAGTTTCTAGGTCACGGGACAAGTGGCCAAAAGATGATCTATCGTTTCATCAGCCAACCCACAAAGGGGACAGCTAGAGTCTCCTTCCGAACTCATCAATCCGTCCTAGTCAAAATCCTCCTTTTAGCACAACACCATGTAAACAGTTGGACTCTAGGAGGGGCAAGGCTCTTCCAAATGATAGACTGAGAAACTAGTGAGCCAATGACATTCCGAGTTGCAACCTCAAATCATGGATTTAACTAAGAAGATCCCTGACGGATCACCCTTCCATACCATCTCATCGTCGACTTCTAGATCCAACGGGAACTCTCAGAGTTGAGCTTGAAGTTAATTTAAGCTTTCCACCTCGAAAGACCTCAGATCTCTCCTAAAATCGATGTGCCAAGAAATACGCCGGTTTCCTTCTGAGTAGATGTCCTGAACCAAAGCTAGTTTGTTCTTAGCTGCCCTGAACAACCTTGGAAATCTCTCACATAGAGGACTATCCCCCAGCCACAAATCCTTCCAGAAGAAAGTCCTATTACCCTTTCCAACCAAGATACGAAGCCTCCCTCTAAATAGCTCACCAAACCCCGTTTTATTTGTAGTAGTTATTTTAATGACTGACGTTAGTATGCATATATTTGTCTGATTCTGCATAAGCTAGTAGCGTGATAATTAATTATTTAGATCTGCTTGGGCTGATTAATCATGTCTTGGACTTGGTTGTCATTAAATACATGGGGTCAGATATTTCCTTGTACAACTAAATTGGCTTTTACATCTTTTTTTTATGATGGTGAATGAGTACGAGTGTGTAGGGTAAAACTAGGGATACACGAGAGCTTTTACTTATTCCCAACAGATAGACATTCTTTAAGCTTTTCTTACTTACAGCTTTTAAGCAACTAAATGTATTTTCATTTCATTGCAGATCTTTTGTACAGAACCAACATGCATACAGGAAGTGTCCTAGAATACACTCTTGCATTTGTAAGTGCTGCGTTGGATAGATACCGTAGTAAATGGAGTGCTGCTCCTAAAACTGGATTTATTGACATTACGACTTCAAAGGATTTCTATCGCGTTTTCAGTGGCCTTCAATTTGTAAGTTGCAATTTCTCATTTCCACAGATGTTACTTAAAATGATTTTTTTTCCTTTTCCCTAAAAGAATTTAGTTTAGGGTCTGAGTTTCCCTTTGTCATATGGTTGGGTAAATAACTAAATATCTCTGATTGTTAGAGTCAGCATTCCAGACCTGGCAAAATCCGACTTAACCCATTAATACCCGAACTTGATCATTTAAAAGCGGTACGGGTCTAGGATTTTTAACCCATTTATTAAATGTATGGGTCCAACGGGGACCCATTTGTAAATGGACAGGTAATGGATGGGGGAGCGTTGGAGAATGGAGACACAACCCAACCCGACCATTATCATGTCTATATGCAACACATCCAACTATTTGTGGTTTGAACACATTTTTGGAGTAAGCATTGGTATTGATTCTCACTGCAAATGTCTCTTAGTTGATGAAGGTTGGTGGTTGAACTATAAGGAATCTCACAAACCTTCCAAAATCCTCTCAACTTAGATAGAATTTAGATCCAAACTTTACAATCCAAATCAAGGACCAATAATAGAAACCCCAAAAACCCAACTCTCAATCTCGCTCCGAAAAAGAAAGATGATTCAACAAATTATCCAATGACATTTGATTGTTCAAATGAAATCTCAATTGAATATGGAATTGAAATTTCAAATGCAATGGTTAATGCAATTAATTGAGATTCACAAATCCCAACTTGGCTTGGGCGAATTTTAGTCCATGAAATATGCTTGGTTTGATCCCAATTCGTTGCTTGATTTTGCACCCAAAATCCCTCCAAGTTTGATCCACACACCCAAGCAAAGAATGCATTTTATTTTGATGATTTCTAATTTGAATGATGGTCCCCTCTAAGCTCCCATGCACCCAAGATTGCTATTGTTGGTGAGATTCCTTCCATATTGCATCCTACATGGCAATAACTAGGCAATGATGGGGATGATGATGTGGAATTCACCACTTCAGCTCCCTAGTAGCATACGATGCTCCAAAAGTGAGCTTTCAAGGCCCAACTCATGCTCAAACAGGCCTTGACCCATAACACACTCATATGGGCTTATAACAAGATGTAAGTGGGTCCATTAGAACCCCCATTGGGTCCTCTCTTGCCACATTAAGTGGGTCCATTAGAACCCCATTGGAGTGTGATCTCATCAATTTGATCTAATTGGATCCCATCATCTTCAATTGGATCATTTGATCTAATTGGGCCCATCATCTTCAATTGGATCATCTAGGCTTTGGATGGCCGCATCATTAGTTAACAACAATAACATCAACAATAAGATAAGTTTTGTGATGTTAATCATGAGAATTTTTGAAATATAATATGCTACCAATGTACCTATGAAATGAGTGGTTAGCACTAGTTTGCCCATATGTTCGAGGCCAAAATAATTCACTGCCACAATTGCAGATCAAAACAACTATAGACCAATTCAACTAATTAGCAAACTTAGTATTCATGTTTTTTTTTTTTCCTTTTTTGAGTTTGAACATGGTAAGAGATTCATACTTCTTGTTAACTTGTGCATTACTTGTCAAAATGGTGATGTGACATATTTAGACTACATTTTTTTTTTTTGAAAGGTCATATTTAGACTACATTACTCTACAAATTGTGCTTAAATTAGGGGTGTAGGAGCCCAGCGTTTGGCACATTTTTGTAATTTATTGGATTTGTAAGTATCTTTATTTTTTATTTTTGTGATTTTTAAAATCAGCTAAATGCCTAAATGGGTGTTTGAAAATATGTGTAGATTCATGGATTTGTGTCCTTTTATCTTTTTTTTTTTCACCATCACTACATCCCCAAAGTACATTATATAAGCATGCACTAGTATAAATTTAAGTTACATGGACACTTCGAAATACCAAAAGTGTCTTGTTTGAACAGCTACAGACCACGGGTACAGGTGACACAAGTAGAACATGGCTGGACACACAGGTCAATCATGTCTGATAGAACGTGGAAGGGAATGGAGCTGTCAGGGCTCCAGTTTAATTCGCCCTCTGTTAAAAAATGAAAATGGAGAGAGAGAGAGAGAGAGAGAGAGAGTATAATTTTCAGTTACATGGACACTTCAAATTACCAAAAGTGTTGCGTTTTGACAGCTATAGGCACGGGTACAGGTAGGACATGACTGGACAAGCGAGTCAATCGTGTCGGACAGAACCTTGATGGCAATGGGGCAGACAGGGCTTCATTGTTAAAAAATGAAAATGGGGAGAGAGAGAGAGAGAGATTTGCAGGAACTTTGTTATATCTTATTAGCAGTAAATTTATAATAATAATGGAGTATATTCAATAAATTACTGTGCAGTTCGTATAGAATACACTTTAACAAGGACGAGGTTCATCTCCATGGAAGTGGAAATGGTAATACTGCTAGTAAATAAAATAATGATTTACAAGTTTATCAATGTCAATAATTAGTAAAATAATGAAGTTTCTAAAATAAGGATTTATTTCTTGAATCTTCTAATTTTCTTCCTTTCCATTTTAATTGTACCCAAGCCTTCTATAAGGGCCAGATTGAGGGTGGAAAGCGTATTAGAAAACTTCCTCAAGATTGAGCTTCAACTTTGAGGTGCATTCTCTTCTTGAATTGAAACCAAAAGATTTGTCTTGTAGGTTTGATTTCTCCTCAAATTGAAATCCCTATCCCTAACGTCCTTGCTTTCTCTTTTTTTTCTATTCACTCTACTTTTATTGTTTGGGTCCATACCAGTAGTCCATCATAATTTCTACAATCGTATCCATGTCATGGAATTTGGAGAGATGGGAGTGTCTCCCCTAACCATGTATGTACTCGTACTCATGTCTATGCATCACTTTCATGCCAAACTATGTTTAGATTTCCACACAGTATGGTGGGTTCCTTTCAATAAATGTGAAACTTTTTTTCCCTTTTAAGGTAAGTTTGATATTCATGACATTTTAGCATAGTTATTATAAAATTACATAGGCAAATACGTTGACACTCTTATCATCTAGGGATATTTGGAAGAGTCCGTTCGAGAACCATCAAACAACAGAGAACTTTTGGGTGATTCAATAGCATGGGGTGGCTGTACAATAATATACTTGCTTGGTCAACAGCTACACTTCGAGCTTTTTGATTTTTCTTACCAACTTCTCAACATCGCTGAGGCAGAAAGTGTGACAATTGTGCCCATGCCATCTGAAAGGGCAAAAAATGCTAATTATGTGCAGGTATAAGAACATGGTATTTACAATGCCTTGATTATTTGAGTCTGTTATATTAGTACTTGAAATAAATATATCTCATTTCTTTATGAAGGTCCACTAAAGGAATATGCAATTATGCATGCTTATGAGTTTTGTTTACTCTTCTTTTAACAGCTATTGGAATAATACAGTTGCACAGTGATAATATCCTGTGGACTGTGACAACAATACATAAGTTTTTCACTATGCATCTCCTAGATTCATGGAAACACCTTTCATGATGATACCTTTTACTCCTAATTAATCAATATTAGCTAGCAAACAAATATTTTTTGTTATCATCTTCTTTCTGATTTCATATATATATAGTCCTTTTCAAGTGCTCTCTAAAGCATGATTCTCTTTTTCCTTTACAGGCAATGTCAAAGGGTAGGGCCACTATTTAGAGTTGTTGTTATGGGAGATGTACATTAAATCACTTGGATGTTCTGCTTGCAAATTATGGCACCTATTTGACCATCCTAACCCTTGATCTTAAGATCTAAAATTTCAACTGTTTGATACTGAATATAGTAAATCCATTGATTAATATTACTTGGATGTTTTGAAGGGTGTTCTTGATAATTCAAAGTAGGTAAGGTGTATGGAAGGTTGGGATTGACCCAAAAAAATGGGTCCCACCTTTTTAAATATGCAAAGATTATACATTCTTGTGTGTTTATAGAAAAAAAAAAACACATGCAAATGAATTGGTTAGATTTTTTTAGTTTGAAGTATTTACTTTCATTCATCAAAGAAGAGAATGCATCAATAAAGTTAAACTAACAGAAGGCTCAAATCTAGCAACACCTAACTTAACTTGTGGTCAGCCATCCATGTTGATTGGGTGTCAATAAACTTAAACCAAAACTTCATGCTTTCTTTCTTGGAAGAGATCTTCTCTCTTTCATGCCACAATTACTCATTAAGTTTATGATGCAGTACAAGCTCTAATTTCGGGCCTTCTAAAATAGCCCCAAAATGAATCTAACCAACCCAAGTAGCAAAAATGGGCCTAGGGCCTCTCCTCAAATCTCTCTAAAATTCTAAAACATTTGACAGTAATAGAAACGAGAAGAAATCAAGCCAAAATTAACAAGAAACCAATCATGTGTATGGAAAACCACATGCTCTTCTTGGATAGAACCTACAAAAGTTCGAACCTTGGGACTTGCACACAAGTAAACAATAAACACCAGATTCTCTAGCTCAATGGTCTTTCGTTATATTTATCTTGTTCTATTACAATTGAAGGTCCTAGGAATAATCTGAAGCATGTGAGTGGAGATTGGTTTTAGAAGAGATCTTAGGAGTTTTTGAGCTAGTTTGGATGAGTTGAGAGCAGCGCTAGGGGATGTACCCATCTTCTAAGACGAGGATGATAAAATTATCTAGACGGGTGATGAGTCTGGATTATTTTCAGTTAAGGCAGGGGTTGAGGTGACTCTTAAGGACTCCTTGGTTGATTCCAGCCAGGTTTTTGAGCATGGTTAGGTGTTGCTCCTCCTAGGGTTCAAAATTTTGTGTGGTGTGTTCTTAAAAAGAAAATTTTAACCAGAATGGAATTGAATCGAAGGGGTGAGTTAAGCTCTAGTGACGACCTTTTTTGTACCTTGCGCGGAAAAGGATGTCGACCATTGGAAATGTCCAGTAGTTAGATGCCTTCGGTCTTCATTTACTGATTTGATGGGAGTGTCGTGGGTTCTCTATAACTCCTGCTTCGAAATGGTGGAGAGTTGGACCTAAAACTAAGTTAGCATGGAACACAATTCCAGGGGTTATCTTATGGTCAGTTTGGAAGGAAATGAACTTTAAAAATTTTGAGCATAAAGCTGTAGAGATGAACGAGATATTCCAAATGGCTAAATGGAGGCTTTGTGCTTAGCTTGCAGCAAGTAAGGAGTTTAAGGGTTGTAGCATGTTGGACTTTTATAGTTTGTGTGCGGGTTGTATGAGAAGTAAGCCTAAAAAGGAACTGGTCAAGTCTTGCATATCCACCAGCATTGGAGGAAAAAACTATATTTTAAATTTTCAGAATTCATCACTATATAGTAGATATGTAGGACCTGACCTTGTTATCGTCATGTCTCCTGCAGCTAATCATAAAAAGTGACAAAATACAAAAGAACTGTACAAACTGCACACTCAGCAACCTTGTGAAAACACTTAAGACAACAGTATCCTAAGAATATATGGACCAATCACTCCTTTCTATGAAAGATTCTTAAGACATTCACTTCACTTGGAATTTGCTACTCCACAATTTCTCCATTCCACCTCTGTCAGCATATGTATTTTTTCTAATTGTTTCTGATGACATTTTTTGATGCATGAAGGGATGGGGAAAATCTGCTTGAAGCTATGAAGAAAGCAAGAAGGCTCAACAATCATGTGTTCTCAATGTTGAGAGCACGTTGCCCACTCGAAGACAAAGTAGCCTGTGCAATCAAGCAAAGTGGTGCTCCTCTTCATCGAGTAAAGTACGAAAATACAGTCTCTGCATTTGAAACACTTCCACAGAAAGGTGTCTAAACCCCTCCCTCTGTTAACCATATCCTTTTTGTAATCTTCTTCACCACCCATTACTCATAGTTAAGGGAAATTTTCTCCATTTGTTCAATTAGTATCATAATGACCATCATCATCACCACTCCCAACTGCATGTTTAGCTAGCATGTTATGTTTCTTAATTGAAATTCATTGTAAAGAGCAAAAGCCAGAGCATCTAGATGTCAGGTATATGTTATATATGCCCTAGAGAATGTATATTATTGGTCTGTCACCAAATGTGGAATTCTCATTTGAGCATAAGGAGATAGAAATGTAAATCTTTCACTTGGAAGCTAAATTAAATAGAGAAATTATCCAAATTCATTCCACCTATATCCTGATGTGGTGTTTTCTTAATTTGGGAATCTGCTATCATGGTGAATCATAGGATTTTAGGGCCCAAACAACTTGTAAGATGAACTTGAGCATCTTTATGCATGATTAGGGGGTGAGGGGTGAGGCCGTGTGTAATCCGGTTTGTCTCTTTTACCAGCCCTTGATTCGATCTCTATGATAATCAACCATAGTGATTTGGGCCATAAATATGCTCTGATGGACGGGTTCGACCACAGTTATAGTTGTACTTATTCAAAGCTCTACGTCTAGAGGATCTGTGAATTCCTCCTGCTCATGCCAAAACTTTCCTAGGCCCGCCCCATGGCATCCAAGTTGAACGGGATTAATTGAACAAGTATGGCCATCCCCTATTGGGATGGCCATATTAAACCAAAATACGAGTTACCCTGCCAATAACTATGGTAGGGCGGTTTATGAGGTGAGTCCATCAAATACTGGCCGTACTATTTGTTGCCTGATAGTGAAGGTTCCACATTGGGAGAGCTAGTGCCCAAGGATCTTGAACCATTTTTCTCGATGGATTTAATGCTAAGTCAAATTAACTCTAGTTAGTTATTAAAAAATAAAATAAAACACGTGAATTTTGAGAAAAGAAGCAGTGGAATAGGTTGTCCTGGATTTGAAGGAACTAGTCGTGTGAGAAAACATGAGTTCGTTGTTGTTTTGTGATCTGAATGAAATTGGAGTTTCAACATACTCTTCGTTGGTTGGTTAGATAATTTAAATAAATTAATTTGGATGTGTGACTAATTCAGAAGGAACTCTTTCTTTGGGTGGGTCAATATATTCACATAATATTCTATTTCTAGACTCAAATTGTGTTCAATAATAATGCATATATGTATGCGGCCCATGTGAAAACTATGATAATTTGCAATGTTTTTTACTTAAATTAAATTGAGAAATAATGGGATATCAGTGAGAGTTTCCACAGCTTAAACAATTAAAAAAAAAATGTGAAATAATCACCCTTGCACCTCCCTTGCCATTAGCACTTAGTGCATATTTAGGGGTGGAAATGATTGCGACCTATGAAAAATTACTTTATTGATTAATCGAATTATATTTAAGTAGTCTTAAAAATTAAGTAATAAAAATTTGAGTAAAATGGATGATGAATGAAGTGCGGGATCCTACAACAACAAATGGACAAAAAATGAATTTTCCTACTGAGTCTATTTTTTTCTCTATTGCAAAAGAGCAAAAAGTTGTCTGTCTTCTTATACACCATTATTTGGTTTATTATCAATCAAAGTATTACCCTTGAAGTGAAATAGTATTACTTCGTCTATTCACATAAGAAGTTTATTATAATTAATTTATTAAAATTAGAAATATTTTTGCTAAGCAATTTTCAATATTACCTTTGAAGTGTAATAATATTACGTGGCCTATTCACATGAGATGTTTATTATAATTAATTTTATCAAAAATTAGAAAATATTTTTGTTGAGTAATTTTCAATTGAGCCAATAGCTTTGGTGGAATATGTAAAAAATAACATGAAAATGGAGTTACTTAAAATATCATCTCTATTAGATCATACTAGTCTTGTGATTATAAACTTCAAAAATTTAAATGCAATAAACTAGAATGAATTATACATGTGGGTTTCACTTTTAATCAGAGGAACCTATTTGTTCTGAATTATCCTTCACTGTTTGTCGTATTTTATGGAAGATTTAATGCTTAAGACAGGCATTTTAAAATATTTGTTATATGCATTGGAACTATAGATTACTAGCATAAGTATTTAAGATTACTATGTGGACCTAAAATGCTCTGTACTGTTCATACTTAGAAAAATAAGATTTACATTGACTGTCTTGACCTATTTAAACAACTTGTCGACTAAAAACAAACACAATTAATAAATAAGTTGGATTTGTATTGGGTTTCTATAAAGAATGATAACTCTGCACCAACTCCATACAGTAGATCATCAATGGTAATGGTGAAAATTCTCCTAAAACATTCTTAAATTTTGAGATTTTCATAATTCATCAATGGTTGCCCAACTCTCTCCAGTAGCATGGACTGCCATTGATTTAGAAGCTTCTAGATGATGAATTTAGTTTATGTTTTATTCCATAGCAATACCTACTATCAACGATCGGTGTTGTTTCTATTAGGAAGAACTTCTTTGGGGTTGCGTACAAAATGCAAGAGACTGATCATTTGAAAAGATGTTGAAATTTACTTTATTCATTTAAACATTAATAAAACGAGAGTTGCAAAATGTGAATAGTTTTTCTATAAATATTTTTTAAAACTATAAATTTATTTATGATTTGATATTGAAAGTAAAATTTCACTCCTTTTTTTTTTAAATAGCTCATAGATATTAATAGATAAAGGAGCACCAAAAGTGCAGATAGAGAAAAAAACCAATCTCATTATTTTATAGAGTAAATGGGAGTCCAGTGACTTCATATTTGATCCAAAGTATTTACTTTAAGAGAAATTGTCATTTTTTATACATTGGTGTTTCATGTTACTTTCTATATTTAGATATAAAACAAACTTAATAAGGTGGTGATGAGTTCATTAAAAGGGGTTTTTATTGAATATGTGGTCCATCAAAAATCATATTCTTTTAATCAATCAAATCACCTTTTTATTTACAAGATTAGATTATATTAATGGGGAGTAATTTAGACATGGGCAAAGACACGGGAATTGCATTTTTTGGTGGAAATTACCTCACTGCCCTTCCCCGCAGACGCGAGATAAGAACATTTTACATCCTTCGGACCATCGGATCGTTCGGACGATTATTCATGCCTAAATTCGATTCGTCCAGACGTTTTGCACTGCTACAATATGCACACATTGTATTATTTAAATAATAAAATCTTGTTTAAAACTTTAAAGTTATTTTTTTAAGTACTGTGTATTTTTAAAATTTCTCAAATTGAATATCCAGACTAATTATGATAACCTGATAAAAATACTTTAAGACTTCAAGGTCTTTTGACACTCTCAAATGCTTAAAACACAGTATTTTACAAATAAAGATATCCCTCAACTATGCCGAAAATATATTTGGGAGTGTCACAAGACCTTAAAGTCTTAAATTATTTTTTCAAGGTTATCGTAATTAGTTTGGATATTCAATTAGAAATTTTAGAAATATAGAGTGCTTAAAAAATAACTGTTTATGTTTTAAAGAAGATTTTATTATAGCATCAACAACATAGATAGTTATTTTTTAAACATTATGTATTTCTAAAATTTCTCAAATTGAATATCCGAACTAATTACAATAACTTGATAAAAATACTTTCAAACTTCAAGATCTTTTGACACTCCCAAATGTGTTTTCGGCACAGCTGAAAGATACATTTATTTGTAAGATACTGTATTTCAAACATTTGGAAGTGTCAAAAGACCTTAATGTCTTAAAGTATTTTTATCAAGTTATCGCAATTAGTCCGCATATTCTGAGAAATTTTGAAATACTAGTAATTAAAAAATAACTTTAAAATTTAAAAATATATATATATATTATTTAAATAATGCAATGTGCATTGCTGCAGCTGTGTAGAACGTCTGACTAATCGAATTTAGGCATCGTCCCAACATTCTTATCTCGCGTCCGCGCGGAAGGACAGTGCAGTAATTTCCATAAAAAATGCAATTTAAGATCTTGTCTATGTCTAAATTACTCTCCTATATTATATTGTTAAAGATATTAGATTACATCGTTGTGTTGTGCTAGCCATTTTACTATCTGAGATTTGCACCACGCCTACTTGTTGGGGCCAGTCTTATAATTAGGAACAAAAATCATTCTCAATGCAATTTGATTATGTAAAAATTAGAGTTGCACTTAGATAATTAAAACAAACTTCTGTCGGTCTTGAACAATCAAGCCTAACTTTGTAAATAATTTTTCCTTTTTCAAAAATTAAAGATACTTCTTTTACTCTCTTAAGCTATTAGTGCTTGTATATCTTACACAATGAAGAGATAACTGTGATTTAGTGAAATTATCAAACTTCAAAAAATATCTAAATGTAGCCAACTTAATGACTCGATCAAGAAAATATCTTTCACTTTTTTTCATTTTAAACGGTGGAGATGATTTAGCCCTCGTAGATCTTTGCAATCTTTTAAAAGTTGAGATTAAACTCTAAGGGGTTAGTTTGACTGGTCAATTCTCACCTTTGTTTGTAGGAAATCTTAAGGTTAAACCCCCCTCAATATAAACAGAATCACTTCCTTTAGTTTTGTACCTGATATGTGTTCATTTAAAGGTTTACACATACTCCAAGACATGTACAAATTAGAAAATTTACATATACTCTAAGAATTAATCAGGTGCAACTAGATCTTTAGATATTAAAAAAAAATTGATTACATTTATTTTGTCCTTGCCCGTTGCTACAGTAGCCTCCTTGACAAAATTCTCATTGCCGGATAATTTTCGTCCCAACCTCACCAAACCATATTAGCTTCTGATATTTCACTTTCTTAGATGACCGGATCCCGTTTTACAGCAAAAGTTACCCTACCTAATACCATTAAAAACCCAAACCAAACTCCCAACTCCATCCTCTACTAAATTCCATTTCATTTTAGGGTAGCTTTTGGGCAACAGCTTGGAAAGCTTCCAGAACAACCCAACGGTCATTGAGAGCGCCCTGTTAAACGCGGAGACTAAAGGAAACCCCACCAAGAGGAAAATGGTGAAGTAATATAATTATACTATTTTAATAAAATAATAGAATTTTTATTTTTATTAAATATATTATATTGGCCAGTGGGCCTTATCTATTCAAAATCTTATCTTGGGTATCTTGAATATTTTATAATTAAGATTAAAATTTAATGTCAATACTGAAATGAATATGAATAGTGCATTACTGTAGTACAGGAAAGTTATTTTTTAAACACCGTGTATTTTCAAAATTTCTCAAATTGAATATCCGGACTAATTACGATAATCTGATAAAAATATTTTAAGACTTTAAGGTCTTTTGACACTCTCAAATGTATTTTCAGCACAGTCGAGGGATACCTTTATTTATAAAACACTATATTTTAAGCATTTGAGAGTGTCAAAGGACCTTAAATTCTTAAAGTACTTTTATTAGGTTATCGTAATTAGTCTGGATATTCAATTTAAAAAATTTTAAAAATACACAGTACTAAAAAAATAACTTTAAAATTTTAAAAGAGATTTTATTATTTAAATAATTTACACATTACAACGGGACAAAATGGTAACCTAGAGACAGAGTTTCCGAATGTCAATTCATCTTCATATTTTCAAGACATTTATTTGATCAATTTGAAATCGATATTTATCTTTAGATTTGACAATTTATTTTTTATAAGTTGAATTATTTTTAACATATATGAGACTTGGATTCACAATTTTTAAACTATAATAATAAGTGCTTAAATAATTTTCATAAAAAAGTGTGATAATTTTATAATCTTTACTAATATTTTATAATGAGGGTGCTAATGAATCTTGTATCGCAAAATAACAACGGATAAAATGGACAAATGGTAGAAGACGAAAATTAAAAAAATAAAAAGGTAAGCGCGTGTGGGTTCGCTCCCTTTCACACTTTCACTGTGATTCAAATGCTCTCTCTTCGGTGACATTAGTCTCTACTGGTGTCTCTTTCAAGTAGCATTTCTCTTCTATTTTCCATTCTTGTTTCAGCAGGCATCCTACTTCTTATTGCTTCTTCTTCAGTACCTTTCTCTTTGGATTCATCGAACTGTAACAAAGCTCAAAGCTGCATTTCGAGGTTTCTCTTCATGCATTGATTAGCTCAGATTTTGTAATGTGCAAAAAGTGAAATCATGAAATACATTTACTTGATACTCTTCCGCCCTTCACGACATTACCCACTAGAGGAAACCAGTTGTCATCTTTCCGTATTGATTCAGTCCTAAGTCCTTTCACAGTCCTCTCTCTCACGTTGGATGACCTGAAGATTTTCTTTTGGCGTTCGCCTGGTGCTTATATTTCCAATAGTAGCTGGATGAAGCTGTGGTTTGATTGTATTAGAGTGCTCTATTACTTCGGCAAGATTATGTTTTTGGTTTCCACTTCTGTTGAGGCCTTATTGTTTTTTCCTTGGAAATTGCATTTTGGGATGGTTCTTTTCTTTGATAAAAAAAATGACGAAGCCTGTTTGTTATTTGAGAAAGCTGCAGTTCAAATATTTCTTCATGTTTTTATTCCTTGATTTTTTTTCTTCTATATATTTTTTTTTTGGCCATGCTTTGGAGTTCAAATTCTAATCATGTTGGAATTTTGTCCTCTATTTCATGAGGCTATTGCTTCATTTTGCTGCATTTTGAATTGAGTTTCTCTGTTTGACTGGAAAAAAAAAAAGAAGCTGAGGACTATGAGGAAACTCTGTTCTTGGCCTAACATTTTTATTTCCTGGATATAAGGGTGGGCCAGATGATGCTATTCCAATTAGTCTTTAGGTCCTGATCTCTTGTCTGGGATATGACAACGGAATTGTGTACTGCAGAGCAGAAAAATGAAAATCCATCCAATGTTGCTTTAATAACTTTGCGGCCCTAGATATTTTGTGTCAACACTCCTTCCAATTTCTTGTCTAAAATTGGACTGCAGGATTAGTTATCTTCAGTTCATCTGAATAAACTATGGATACATTTGTAGTCTGATTTCCATATTATTAATTTTTATGTAATTCCTAATTTTGTAGGAAAAATGAATTTAATATTTACTAGCTCAATGTTTCAATTAATTTATGCATCAATTCTTCTACCCACTCCCCCCCTCTCTCCAAAAAAAGAGGAACTCATTATGTTAACAAGAAAAACTTCATAAATGAAATGGACACCATTTAGTTGAGATACTGAATTTTTTGAGTTCTTATTTTTACCAAGGACATACAGTGGAGAAAAGTTGAAGTAATTGATTTTTTTTTATGCTTGCAATTGCAGAAAGATGGGTTCTGTTGCGGCTGCACAAAATGAAAATGCAGATGGTAATGTAGGGAGTTTGGAAATGATTCAAGTGGAAGAACCTGTATCCACAGAAAATGAGTCAAATAATTATTCTGTGGAAAACAAGAGTTCCCTCCAAGCTCGCTATGCGTATGGGTTCATCTTCCTATTAACAAATCTGATGGCTTGGTTAGTTCGTGATTACGGGCACAAATTTCTCACACTGCTGCACTGTAAGTCATGTTCTATCCACTGTACAAGCAGTCATAATAATCATCATCTAGGCCGTTTTCACATCTTTATCCATTTTACAAATGTCTGACCTTAGAGATTAGGAGAACCCTCTAAAACGTGTTTTTGTGCAGAATATGGTTCTTTATCATATAAAGCACCTTGAGCATTGATATTACCACTTGTCATGTTTTGCTCTTGATTGGCATCAAGTGAAGGTGTTAGATCACTGTTGCCTCATATGGTCATTTGTCTACTGTCACTGAAAGGAACAAGAAAAACGAAAGATGACAAATATTGTCCACTAGGTAATATGCTGAATTTTCCTAAGTTTGAAACTATATGAAGAAAATGCTCTAGTGCTCATCGTGCTCTAGTGCTCTCTCTCTCTCCCTCTCCCCATCCATCCATCTATGCTGTAGCCCTTTTTTCTTCTCCTATCCATTGATGCAGTGACCATTTTCACCATGCTCAGTTTTTCGCTGTTTGCATATTTTGAACCTTAGGAAAGTTCACATTGTATTGTTTGGAATCTACCAAAGGATATACGGTTTTCTGTGATGGTTATAACATGCCGATTGGTCTATTTTTTATTTCGTATATATGTGCATGTGGATCCATCTGTGGGCCTTTATTATGTAGGAAGTACTGCCTATTGCCTAACAGCACGATGGATGTCTGGTTGCAACCTTTTAATCCTTTCAGAAAACCAACAAAATATGGGAGTGAAAATGGCCTTTCACCGTTGATCTGGAACCTGTCCTCACAAACTAAACCATTGCTTGTTTGTCCTTATTCTTCAGCATTTGGAAATTTTGACACTTGACAGCTATAAATTTCATTTCAAACCAGAAAAAAAATGGACAATGTAACAGTTTCAGTTATTGGTCGTTGATCTATTTAATACATATGCTTCATGGTTAGTTTCAGAATCATAGCGCTCTTTCATCCAATGGTACCATTCAAGAGTTATAGCATGTTGTGCCCTTGATTTATTATATTTACAACTTATGATACTTATATTCTTGTTCAATTCATTCATTTCTTTCTTCAATATTCAGTTAGTTTCTGTTGTCCATTAGAAATTTACTTAACTACATTATTTAGAAGAGTAGAATGCTTTTTAGCAGAAAATTTGAAGAGTTATTTTGTATGAATTCATCTTTGATGACGTCTCAAATGATTTTAGTTCTTATTCAAGGTACTTCCCACTTTATCAATTTATGCTTGACAAGATTCTTTTTATGCTTATTTGCTGAACAAATATTTAGGTTCTCTTCTACGTTCATCCTGTTGATTTTCTTCTGCAGATCTAAAATCCTGTGGAAGGGGAGGAAATGACTGCTTTTATACTGAGGGGGTGCTTCGTGTTAGTTTTGGCTCTTTTGTATCTTTTAATTAACAATATGAACATGAGCTTCTTCTATGATGGTTAAGATCCATGATGATTAAGATGTCCTCATCGAGTGCTTTGCAGGATTTTCTTCTATGATGATACATATGAACAAGAATAAGACTTGCAAACTGTTTTACCTGTGAATGAAGATTCATCCTTGACAAATAATTCAGATATTTTTTATGTTTATGTTTGTCACCACATTTAGATCCCGCAAGCTGTATGGCACCTGCAATACATGGCATTCTCGACAGTGGGCTTTGAAGTCTACCATACTGATTACATCAATGGTGGTCCCATTCTTCATTCCCCTGCCTTTTATTCAACTATATGGTATGAACTTTACTTACCATCACAGATAAGTTGAAATCACCAACACAGTTTTATTTTATGAGAAATTTGCTACAACGATTTTATGACGGAGTGATAAAAATGCATGTCACAGATCACGCTTCTCCCTAAAGTAGTAAATGCTCTTACACTGGTCAAATGATGTCTACAACAGGTTCTAAGCAATTTCATTCCAGGGATGAAACAGGCCCAAACTGATGTCTGTATACTGCACCAAAATGTTGCCTAGATGCCTCTGATTATCATCCAGAAAAATTACATAAAAAATATTGACAAAAGTACAAAGAAAATAGTTCTAGAGAGTTCAAAATCCATTTCTAAAGACACTAAGTTTATGGACCTTAGCCACCCCTCCATAACCCTCATTCCATGGGTTTCAAGGATCACTTGAAAGGGTTACATATCCTTTAATCTAAAGGCACTACAGTGGAAATACTTGATTTTAAAATGACATCTCTTAGAAAATAACATTTATTTTTGAAAAAAAATAATTTTAAAAACAGTCCAACAAAATTATTTCTCATAATTTAGGATCTACCTCGTTCAGGGATCTGGCTGTCCTTTTCACTTGCCATATTTGAAAACCATTAAGTTTCCAACTTTTCGACAGTTTTCCTAGTGGAGATACGAAATGAAAAAAAGTACTACAATGTGATTGTCCTTTGTTCTTAGAATACCTAATGAGATTGTTATCCATTCTCTCTTTTTAGTCATCAACTCTATCACTGGAAACTATTGACATTTAAATGAGTGGAAGATACATGTATGACACTAAAGATTCTTGGTATAAGTTAATTGGAAATTCAGTACCTTACATTATAATTTTGATCCTTTGCTAATTTTTTTTCTGTTTTCCTCTCCAAAAGAGCATGGTAGAATAGCCGATATAACACCCATGTTACCTTTGCTTGCAGGAGAAGTTGCTCGGATTGGTGCAGGGTAATCCCCCTATTCCTCTTATATGCTGCTATGGTCAACATTGTATTCATTATAATTCGTTATATATTATTGTGTCAAAGAGGAATACCATCTAGTTCTCAATTTTCAATGTTCAGTGAATTTTTTTCACAATATAGCTAATTTCTTCGTTCTGGATCTTTTTGAGTTCGACGTCCGTTTGATTGCATTTTGTATGGAGGGGATTTTTTATAGTAGTTACCGATTTGTATCTTGTGATTGTATTTTTGCTTACTTTTTTCTTTTCTTGTTACTCTTTTTCTTTTAGGTGTATTGCTTTTAGATCTATTTTCTTTGTTGTACTTGTACCTTTTATCTTCCACTACCTTTACATTATTATTTTATATTTTTACTTTTCTTGTGCATCTTTTCATTTGTCTATCGCAAGGATTTCATAGTTTATTATGCAGAAATACATAAGATCGTAGTTTTCTTTCTTATACTAGTCATCTTCCTCATTTGTACCTTCTTCCTTTAATTAATGAAATTATCTATCACTGTTTAAAAAAAAAAAAATAGTTCATGTTTCAACAGACCAGAAAGCTTTGTGGTTAAATGTCTAGCATTTTCTAATTTCCACCAAGTATATTTAGAAAGTCTAGATGAACTGATGTACAATTTTATATAAAGATGCTATTTACGAACATATCTTGCTCTAGCTCACAGAAATGAAAGGTAAAGTATTCACGAGCAATTTTTACTTTGCTTTGTGTAGGATTTTTCTTCTACTCCAACTCATTAGTGTGATTCAGTTCATCACATGGTGGAATAACTATTGGATGCCAGACACCAAAACCAAGCAAAGGTAATTTCATATCAAGCAAAGGTAGAATGAATCAAACTGGCTTTACCAAAGACTGCGTGTAGGAACGTCTTTTGGTTTGGAACAACTTCCGATTGAGGTCGATTTGGTTCCTCCTTATTTTGTGAGGGCTTAGAAAAGTTCTTAGCACTATCTTTGCCTTCATCATTATCATAAGCCTTTTCTTGGTCAATAAAAATCATATAAAGGTTCTTCCTTTTCTCTTTAAATTTCTCTATAAGTTGTCTTATTATAAAGAGAGCTTCTGCTCTTAACCTGCCTGACATAAACTCATACTGATTTTTCGATATACTTGACTCTTATTTTTGGCGACCCTTTATTACCTTTTCTCAAAGTTTCATCGTGGGCCTCATGAGTTTGATCACTTGATAATTAGCACAACTTCGAATATCTCACTTACCAAGTATATGGTGCAGATTCCACTTGTAACAAAAAGAAGGTGAGAAATATAGATGGTAGAGATGAAAACATGAATAGAAGAAAATCACTTAATTGATTTTCTGATTAGAATGGAATGTTGTAGAATGGGTTGATTTGCCAACCCATTGGGTTAAACCATTTTATAAATGGGTTGGGTTGGATCAACCCATTTTATCTTAGTTAGGTCAGGTTAATCCATTTAATGAATGGGTTTGGTCACTCAACTCATTTTAGCTTAGCTGGATTCTTGAGGGGAGAGAACCATACAATTGTCTTGAGGCTTTATCTCCCATTTCATATGAGATCTACTCTAAAGTGGGGTTTCCTAGATATTTCTTTACATGATATTCATCTCTTTCATATTTGTGATTGCTTTTGATGTTTTGGAATCCTAGATCTTGAAGTTGTAGTCTTGGGAGGGACCCTTGATTGCATCAATTTGCTCTCATGAAAGGTGGGTCCAAAATGGTAGAAGGGATGGTGTGGCCAAAACCACTATATCGTTTCTTAATATGGAAAAAAAATAAACATCATATTCTTTCTGCAAGTCTACAGTGCTAGTATATTTTGATAGTTATTCCTTTTGGCACCAGTGTAGACACTGAACCTTGTGGATACTTTAATCGTTGATCTTAGCATATTCTCTAGTGTATTGTGGACATCTTGAATAGGTTTATTTTCTCTCACGTGTTCAATGCTAAATTGAATTATTTATCATTTTTTTTCATCATCTGCAGCAGCATCCTTGGACTATTAATGTCTACGATTTTCTACATTGCTTCTTTTTGCGGAATTGTGTTGATGTACATGCTCTATGGTCTGCGCTTATCATGCTCCCTCAACATATTTTTCATTACTTGGACTGCAATCTTACTATCAGTAATTATGGTTGTGTCCCTCCACTCCAAGGTTTGCTCCTTCACAAACTTCCTGTTGAGCTGTTATCATTAAAGCTAATATATTCGATGCTATGCTGCTCCATTCTTATTCAGTAGCATCTCAGCAGTTAGTTACTCAAAATTGGTCTCTAGCTTACATTATAATCTTTCTAAAAATTTAGGTTTATATTGCCACTTTGCAGCTAGCAACAGTCCAAAAACCCTTTTGAGATTTTTTTCCACTTCCTTTGATTTTTATCAGACAACTGGAAAAAATGATGTATTGGAACCGTACTTTGCACAATTGAACTTGTGGTACTATATTTCTAACTTCTGTGTGCACTTTGCAGAGCCTATTGTCTTTTGGGTTACAAGCAGACATTTTTAAGATTTTTATGTACTATTAACTACTAAATGTTAAATTGTTAAACAAAAGAAAAGTCCCATAATAAAGTTTCTGTGTGGATGACAGATATTCAACAGTCTTACTTATTAAGGTCTGTGTCTTTCCATTTGTGAAGTTTCCTACTTTTTTCTTGTTTGCAATATTCTACAAACCTTTTGGTACAACATTGTTAATGTTCAGATAGTCTATACTGGATCCATTGAATGACACCCATTCTTTTACAAGATATGCAAATTACTCCACTGCTGCATTCTACTCACACTTCTCCACAAACAACTCAGACTCGAAAATTCAACCTGCTTCATCAAAGGCAGTGCCCATACCAATTCAGCCACCAGCTGGTTAATGAAGCTTCACTCATGTTGTTGCATGCACAATATGCTGAAAAATCCTTTCTGGATGAACATAATTTATGGCAGAATTAATTGTTCTGCTGCAAATGTGAATTTCTAGTAGATGCACTACATGGAAATATTGTTATTATGCATTTTGCGTACAATAGTCACAGTTTAGGTACTACGTACTTTCCCCAAGTTTTTTTCTTGTACTATATATTTGACACTTGTATATGCTACATGGTTATTGGGATGCTTAGCGCAGGTTAATAGAGGCCTTTTATCTTCAGGAATTATGAGCTCATACATTGTTTTCCTTTGTTGGACTGCAATTAGAAGGTTAAAATTCCTCATTTTCTTAACTAACCTTGGTTTCATTTTTCATCTTTTGTTGGAAAGCACTTATAGAATTCATTCAATGTTATGCTCTAGTAACAGCTTTTGAACTTGATTTTTGGATTTAAGAAATTTATTTGTGACATATCTAGAGTATTTCTGGCTAACATAAGCGTGTTATAATAAATTTCACTTGGTAATATGTTAAAAATAGTATTTTACATTAACCTCAAATAGGAGAATATATTGAACATGATTGAATTTAACATACTGAATTAAAGACCTTACCACTGTGTAGGGAGTTTGTTGGTCGTTCCCTGGAGGATTTTTATCTATCAGAGTGGTGGGGGGTGTGGGGGGAAGTTTATTGGTTGTTCCTTGGACATCTCTTAAACCCATTTTCTCCTTTTTATGTTTCTTGTACTTTCATGTTTTGATTAATGAAATTTGTCCTGTTACCGCTAAAAAAAAAAAAAATAGAAGTTGAGTGCAACACAACCTTAGGACGATATAAAAAGTGATGATATTCTTGGATGTCCCATGTGATATATCGTGAGTGAAGTGATAATCAACTTCAATGTGCTTAATATACTCATGGAACAATGATTGGAGGTCCGGTTCTTTTTTTTTATTATTATTAGAATGCATTACTGTGGGGTTAGGATAGTCAAACCTTAACACAAAACAATTTTTTGAACCATAGTAATTCACAAGAAGTATTGACCATGGCTTTCATACTCAACCTCACTAGTAGGACATGCAACAACACTTTGTTTTCACTTCATCACAAGACAGTGTTGCTAACAACAGTAGTGTAATTTACTGATGTGGATGGTGGATTTTCTTGAGATATGTCCTAGCCAATATTTAGAAATTCCATGAATGTGGAGATGATCATGTAGAGTACAAAATCCTTTCTTAGGAGAGCCTTTGATGATAACAAAGAACGTGAAAGAAAACATCAAGATGAAAGGCCTAAGGGCCATGAATAAATCAGTCAAGTGACAGTTAAGTAGATGGCTTTCCTAACAATCTTTTGATAATAGCTAGGATTAGGTAATGGATCGCCAATATCATGTTGAAGCTTAAAGTTCTACTCGAGAGGAATATCGATGGGTTTGCATCCAAGATACCTTGTACTTTGAAGGAGATCCAAAGCATACTTCCATTGAGAAAAACAACAACTTTTTAGGGAGTGAACAATCTTGACATCGAGAAAATATTAAGTTCCCAAGTCCTTGATTTCGAAGACTCTAAGGAGATGAGTATTCAAGGCTTGAATGGTAGCATTATCATTTTTAGTTATTACAATGTCATCAACTTAGACAATTAGGATAATGGCATTTGTATAACATCTTTTTTACCAAAACAATATCCATAAAAATAGAATATCTCGTCCTTCCTTGTTTCACCTACTTATAGCCTTAAAGCCATAGTCAACCCTGCTATTTGATCTTCTAAAGCACCCTCCCAAGGTTGTTGCCTTCAGTTGGGTTGCTAGCCTTGGAAAGATCATGACTGGAGTTAAATCTGAAATAAGCATCAAGTTATGGTAAATGGGTACCCCCTCTGCCTCTGCGCTGCAAAATTTCTCCGGCCTTAATTTTTAGTCCTTCTGCACATGCAATACTCGATCATCCATTTTGAATCTTTGTGAGGTACATATTATGCTTTAGCGAATAGAAATATTCCAAATATTTAAACATCTGAAAAATTCAAAATTCTGATTGTTATGCATGGATTTACAGTGAACCTGCCATTAAGAAATGCATTCCACAAGAAAAAATGGCTAGAAATGGTGACTGGAGCACTGTAATTGTAAGCAACGCATTGACATCCTATTTTTTTCTAGTTTATATCAATATTCATTTTCCTCATTGAGATTGTCCCAGTAATGGGGTTTTGATCTTTGACAATGTTTATACAGAGCTTCATCATTGCTATTTGTGCAATTGTCATGGCAACATTCTCTACGGGGATCGATTCCAAATCCTTTCAGGTGAAGTGCACATTTCTTGTTAATCTTATCATTTTTAAATCCTGGACAATTCTATGATACATGTCAAAGTATCCGCTGCATTATCTTTCAGATTTTTAAATTAAGTTTAGGTGTCCTATGATGGATATACTGGAGAACCAGAAAACCTAAATCATTTGATTATTCTTGGATGTGGACAACTGTCAGGGTGGACACATGTGAATACATGGTACCTTCGAAAAGCTAATTTGTCAGTACATATGTGAAGCGTATTTGAAAAAAATTATATATTTATGTATTTTATAATTATTAATCATCATCATCAAGAAAGTCATTATTGCATATATCAGGCTGTCTTCTTGAGTCCTACCCTTCACACAACCTTCTAATTATTGTGTAAAAAATTCCAAATATAACAATGAACTTAATAATGAATATTGTGCAATAATTGGCATTACTTTACTTACTTATTTACCCTACCATTTACAGTAACTTGTATCCATTGAGGAATGTGTTATGACTAACTTGTTACATAGTTTAGAGCCTATGGCTACTGACATTTAACCAATGTATGATGGACAGCTGACTGAGCTCACTAACAAATCTTCCTAATACTCTTTCCAGTTCCGCAAGGATGAAGTTAAATCAGAGGACGATATGCCTTATAAATATGGGTTCTTCCATTTTGTATTTTCAATGGGAGCCATGTACTTTGCAATGTTATTCATCAGCTGGGACCTACACCACTCAACCAGGAAGTAAGAACCTTGTTCCTTAGAAGATGAATGCCTTTCTATTCTCATATTTGGGCAATAAAACTGGAATATGGTTGTATCCTAGTTATGTTATTCAAGTACATTGGTGGGGCTGCAACTTGGCCGAGTCGTGCTGGGTTTTGGCTCTGCCCAAACTCGGGCCCAAACTACAATTAATAAAGCCCTGAGCCAGAGCCCAGACGCTGGTTAATCTGAATTATTTTTGTAGGACCTAAGCCCGATTTTAGGCCCAAAATCTATATACGCTTACTCAGACTCATTATTTGGGCCTAAAATGAAGATCTTTTGTATTACTCTATTAAAATATAGCTGTATATTACTGCTCAAATTTTGGCTACTCGAACAAACTTGGGCTTTCATGTACTAGGCCCGGCCCAACCTGAGTTCCAATTCAGGCCTGACAGTTTTAGACCTGAATTGAGCCCAACCCAAGATCGGGTCAACCCAAACTTGATTTTTTTCTAGATTTCTCATGTGGGCTCGGTTTGTCCCTGTCCAAGTTGCACACCTATACATAGGCACATTATTGGTGTATATAGAGATCCATTGCAGATTTATTTATTCATGCATGGCTAAAAATCAGGTGGAGCATTGATGTTGGCTGGGCAAGTACATGGGTGAAAATTCTAAATGAATGGTTTGCTGCTGCCATATACAGTAAGTTTTTTACGATTATCCCATTCTTCTTTTTTTTTTTATCTTGGGAGAAGCTTTCAAAAGGAAACTATTATGCCATTTTCAAGTTTTCCTTACGGATCATGTCAAGTAGATTCGATACTGAAATTACTGTTACTTTGCAGTATGGACATTGATCTCCCCAGTTGTTGGAAGAGCCAAAATAGCAGATCATGAACAATCTGAACATAGCCAGGACTCTGCGTAAGAAAGTTGATCGGACGTCTCGACAAGAGCTATAGTTGCCAGATAAATTTAACATCAGAGATGTATTTTCTCCATTTATTTATTATTTTAATTATTTTTTATTGATAATATTGACTGCTTCATGTATTAGTTCTGGTTATGCAAGAGTTGGATGCTTGTCATTATCATTTTTACTGCTTTCTTTCTTTCCATCTCCTTAAATGAACTATGAAAGGAACTGCTAAAAGATTACACAATTTACCAACCTTGTACGATTCAAGCAAGGGGAAAAATAAATATGGGTAGTTTTTTTTTCAAAAAAAAAAATTCCCTTCATGGGCCTGGCTGATATCTTGGCCCATATCAACAAATATCGGTCTAAATTGACTAGACATCGGCCGATATTTACCAATTTTAATTTTTTTTCAAAAGCAAGCCCCCTTTTATTTTAAAATTTTTTTAATTCAGAAAAATTAAAATATGAAAAATATTAATATTTAAAAAAAAAATGAGAGATCTCCGCTGATATCTGATATCAGATATTTTCCCTTCGTCCATATAAAAAAAATATCTGCCGAGATCTCGAAAATATGAGATTTTTTGTTCTGCCTCCAATTTTTTTCGACAAGTGGTCAAAATATTCTGAAAAAATATAGAAAGTTTGAAAAAAAATTGGTAAACTCATTTTTCTGTAGTTCTGATTTAATGTCTTGGACATTTTGATGAGGAGCATCGAAGGCACTATTGTTGATATGAAAAAGTAAGTCAAAAACTGTAAATTTATTCAAAAGTAGGTAAATCAAACACTCTCAATATTATGCAAGTCACAATACAACATTCTTATTAAATTCCACTAACATCCAATGAGCTCTCATTTCATAGTTTAAAAAAGTGAAGATTATTTTAGAACAAAAACTCAAAAAAGATAAAAAAAAAAAATTAACAAAATAAGTCATTCCCACTTGCATTAATCCTTATAAGCCTCAAATGGTTAAGTATAAGAGCAAACAAGTTTTATCCTCCATTATTATTTCATAAAATTTAGAAATTTTTCGGTGAAAATACTTTAAAAATTGTAATTTTGGGTAGCAGTACTCTCAAAAAAATTATTTGGGTTAGACTGCATCATAAGCCTAGTCAATTTTTTTGGATGAAAACATTCATCATGTGTTGTGCAGGCTCATAAGTACTATATTCGATTGGATACGCTAGCTTACGTACCCTTAGTGTATTTACCACATTAGAAAACCGCTTTCCTTGTAAAATCCAATTTTTCACATATTTGAATGCCTTGGGAGAATGTCAATGGGCCAAGCCTGCGTTGGTTCATGTGAAAATTTTAAACTATTCTCATGGAGCCCATTTACACTCTTTTCTTAGGAACAAGCCCAGCTCACTGGTGGCTTTAAATTTTGGTTCAATATTATGGCTCCAGAAACAGGAATGAGTTTGGTTACCATGTTCCAGGATTGCATGAGCGTTGTGTAAGTGAAATTCATGTCTATTTCATAAGGGTGCAACTTGAGCCAGGAGTCAAATTTATTCTGAACCTTAATCTAACCCAATCTCCAGGACCCTCAGCCCTAATCCAATGGGCCCCGAATTTTCAACTCAATGAACTAAGCCCAATTTCAATTGGATTAGCTTGATTCAATCTAATGAAGGCTACTAATAGCAGTATTATACAAATTTCATGCCGCTCTACTGTACTCTACAATTGCTATAGATTGTACATGCATTTAATTCTAAATATTGTCTCAAAGCCTTTCTTTTATCATCATAAGAAACACAAGTAAATCAACTCTTTTAAAAACTAATTTCATGAAAAAAGACCCAAAAAAAAAAAGCATCATTATCGTCATTAGAGCCATTTACCCGGCTATCTTGAGTCTGCTTTTTGAATTCTCTTCCATTCTATCAGCTATCTTGAGTCTGCTTTTTGAATTCTCTTCCATTCTATCCTATAAAACGCCATTTCATCTATAACCTACAATTGACCATATTGTTCTTTACCCTTTCAAGCCAAATTTTTAGAGGTTTTTCTATTTTTCTTATCCTTTTTATTTGCATTTTTCAAGTTTAATAATAGAGGTTGTTTTTAATCTCTTACATTGATGCCCAAATCACTTTTAGATGATTTTCTTTCAATTTATTATCCATCTTTATTGTACGATATATAGAGATCATATTCAAGTCAGGTCAAGTTGGGTTCAATTAAAGCCTTCAACCCCTACCCAACCTAATTATGAATTGTCAATTCAAGTCGGATATTTCAACCATAACCAAACCCTAACCCAAATTTTCCCAGTGCAACTTAACCCAAGTTTGAGTTGGGTCATACAGGTTCAAATTGAACCTGATCCAAGTTGCAGCCCAATTTCGGACATCCATACCCAAATCACATACTCCACTTTTCCCTAACAATCCTCCATTAAAAAACTTCTAACTACATCTCGTATAACCTCTATTAGTTGAAGATCAACTAGGCCTTCTTCCTCTTCTCCAGAAGTGCACATTATAAGGCTTTGACTTTATACTTGTAGATTAGATATTGATCTGATAATCCCCTGCAGATATAGCATGACAAACCAAAAGTTTACTAGATGGGGTAACTTCAGAACTTCAAGCAACTGATTCTACATGGATGACTATTTTGACAAACAGTATATTTTTATACAAAGCCAAATTTGGATGAATATGATTTCCCCAGGTCTGAAAAAAAAAAAAAAAAAAAAGTTTGGGTTGCTTTTGGAGAATGATGAGTAGAGAGTGGAACTATCCTCATTTATATGGAGATAGTAGTGCTGTCAGGAAATAAAGTTGGTTCACGTTAAATTTCCAGGTTCTCATAATCTTTCTACGATTCAATGTTTCAAAGCATATTTTGAAAGGTAAACACATCAAAGGCCCATTCCAATATTATCCAGGCAATGCAGATAGCTGATAGCTTCATAATTTTCAAACTGGTTCTAAAACAAATTTTTGCAGCACAGAATCTGCATGTGTTCTATATACTGAAATACAGCAACTTTGTATACCAGCAGGCAACATCTCAACTTTGTACTGCAGTATACTTGTGAAAAATTGACCCTTCCAGACTCAAGCTGTTACTGGCGAAATCTGCTCGTGTGTACCAAACACTCTCAATAGGAAATTCTTGACAACGAAAACAAACTCTTCCACCCTTTCCTCATGAGGCAAGTGACCACACTTTTTTATTAATTCAAAATTAGATCCAGGTATAGCTTTCGATAGCTGCTCGGCATTCCAAGAAGGAACAATCCTATCACTGTCGCCCGTGATAACCAATACTGTAATTTATCAGACAAAACCATGAGAATCAGTGTTTACAAATGAGATTATGTCAAATACATGAGTTAGCAGGTATGAACATGTGAGAGAGCACCAAGAAACTGAAAATTCACCTAAATGTAGATTTGAGAATACATCTTAAAGATCCATAAAATTGCAAATTCTCACCTTGTTATGAGTTGAAGCACTTGAAGCTAAGATTGAAAACATATATCCACTCATGGGAGACAATCTAAGAGGTGCTTGAAAACTAACTTTATCTACAGAATCCAAAATATCCTAATAACTAAAACATATTTTCCTAATCTGTGCATCAAGGTGTGCTCCTATAGAGAATTATGTAAACTATATACTCCTCAACACCCTCAGTCCCTCCCATAATTTGCTTCAGGCCTTCTGCATTATCTGAAGACGGTTGTCTTTTCGGCAGCCATCCTCTCTACTGATTGTAGAATGAAAGAAGTGCATGCAACATGCCCTTTATGCTTGTTGGATTGGACTGCAACCTTGGGTCTGAGGGCTCATCAACCTTTTCCTGATTGAGGTTATTGGAAGTTCAGAGAGTGGTGCTGGATTTACACCTGTTGGGTCTGAGCTACAGGTAATGCCTCCCTGTTGAACTGGACCCATAGACCCTCGAAATGGATGTGGACTTGAGTTCCATAAAGAGCTGGTCTTCCCCCATTGATGTTTTACCTAAATAAGTAATCTGTTCCAGAGGCTAACTGGAGTCCTTCAGCCCCTGCACCCTTGATCCTCTTGACCTGTAAGAGCTCAAGGATCCATTTGTTCAAACCCACTGTCCTTCCCCATCCTTTTCCAGGTCCAATTTCACTTCACTTGCTTGGTCATTTTTACTTCCTACATCCTCTCCTCAGAAGCAGAAACGGGATTGGAAATGCAGAAAATCACACGAGAAGCAGCCACCCTTGACATGATATTAGTAGCTCTGGATCCACACCCTTCCTCTGTTCAAATATATTGAGATGTATCTTTCTAGTTGACATGCAGCATCATCCTCTTCCACTAATTATAGTTTCCTTTTCAGACTGCAAAAATTGTCTTTCTTCAGAATATCTTCTCAAGTACCTATTTTTCAAAAGCAGTAATCGGTCATCTGACACTGTAATAGGGTTGCCAAAGGACAGATGGTTGTGACCTTTCTCCTTAGCAGTACGGCCTCCACCCTTGCATGTGCATTCCACACACTTCTGCATCTCTCTTCATCTGCCTCATACACTAACCTTAAACATTCCTCTCCTCATGTTCATTCCTGACCGTTTCTTCCCCCAATCTCTGTTGTCAGTGGTCCCAATAGACTCCCTTGTCCATTAACATCAAGTCCCTCTCTTCTCAATGTATTAAATTATTAATATTCTCTTGCCTAAAAGTTTCTACTGAATATTTCCTTCATTAACTTTTTATTCTCCACAGAAAATCCATTCCATACCGTCATTGTTTTAGTTGCCTTGTCCTCAAATGTTAGTCTCACAAAGGAAAAGTTTCATCCTCAGATCTCTTATCCCTTCCCATAGTTGAGAAAGAACTGAGCAACAAGTTTATCCCATGGGTGGTGGATTTTGAAAACAAACAGCAGTTTGTCTATTGGGTACATCCACAACTAGAGATGCCTATGCTTTTTTTTCTTTTTATGCAATAAAGGAGAGAAACTTTCAATTATGGAAAATACATGAGTACATCACAGGAACTCTTCAAAGATTCTTCATGGATTCTTCTAATACATGTCAGATTCTTCATGATTATTCCAATGCTTGCTTGACATTGTTTGCATGATGAAAAAATATTATCAAACCTCTTCTTCTTTTGCGATCTAATTTAAACACGGAAACTTTATTATTTGATTATTTTGAGTGCATTTTATACAATGATTTTTAAAATCGGGTCCAGCCAGGGTAATTCATCATGATTCCAAAGTGCGTGTGTTTTTTTTGGTCAAAGACCAGTAGGAAGGAATGGATCCAGTTGGGCAGAGGTTTTATTCATGCTAGAAGCTTTCATGATCTTCACAAGATACTTTCAGGAAAATTTAATCATTGAAGGTGACTATGCAAATGCTCTAAAGTGGGTATGAAGAAAGAAGAGGGTCCCTTGAAGGACTGTAAGCAAGGGAAATCTAGAATAACATGGGCAACATAATATCTCATTTAAGATGTTTGGCAAATGGGGTGATAGACTTTCTAGTAAATAATGGCTTATTCGTGCACAACTTCTATTGTGATTTATCCTTCGTGTGAAGCTTTTGAGATATTGAAGCAGTTTAGGGTATTTTCTTTTGAATTGGTTGTATGATTAATTTCCGGCATTCATCTTGGATGCCAGACCTAGACAAGTTGGTGTAATCATTTCCTTTTAATAAAGGTTTTATGGTTAAGTTTCAAAAAAAATTAATTATAATATTTTTGCATTTTATTTTTAAATAATTTTTTTTAAAACTTATCTAAATATTATTCGCTTCCATGAATACTATGTTTTGGGATTTACAGAATCATACACATTATCCTATGCTAGATTCCTATGTGCACATTTATTGATGAAACTAAGAGAGTAAATATTATGGTGGCAAGTTCTCCTGACATCCACAACTTGCAATGCATAGTAAACTTGAGTCTCATTATTATACCTGGACACCTGATCTCATTGAGTCTTCTTGCTAAAGGAGGCTTTGATTCAGATGAAGAATCAGTAAGCATTGCTACTGTGTAGTCTAAGAGAGCTTTATCCCAATCCTTGACTCTCAAGGGCTGCATAGAGAACAACTCAATTGTCTTTGAGAATGACATTAGCATGCATCATAGTCTTGCCTGGCAAGAACTCTTACTGATGCAAAAAAAAAAAAAAGTAGATGCAGTTATCAAATATGACTTACTTTTGTATAACCATGTAAGATATGATCACCAATTTGATCAGCATCATACCATGCATTCCTGATAGCAGGTATCCCAAACTTATCCATGATCATCCTCAGCTGTAAACCATAAAAGAAATTATCGTAGATTCAACAAGGGACAAAATAACTTAAGTACTTTCCTAATTTCATCTGTTAAAGCTCTCCATACCATTAAACAGATCTGCCAACTTGATATTTAACAATGAGATTGAAAAAAAGTTTTGATATATCTTGGTTTTTGTGTTTTCTTCTACTTGCAGTAGAAATGTTTACAATTATATATACATTTTATTATAAGCATAAACTAGATGCACCTTCTGATTTAGTTTGAAATGAATGTGTGACCAACTTGCACTCACTACTGTTGGATCATGTTGCTGGCCCTAGTAATACATGAATATATGAGTCGAGGTTTTCCGTGGAAAATTCTAAAACCCATCCAAACTCAGGAGTGTTTGCCATTGTCAATTTCTTTTAATAATGGACAGTCAAAGGAGAGCCAAATGGCCTCCTTTTTGTATTTCGCCAGATTTCAGCACAACCAAACGACCCCTTAACCTATCCTAGTCCTAAGTCAAGATAAAAATATAAGATTGAAATTGGAAGTTAGACTAATGAAAGATAACATGCCACTCCATGCCATGAGGCTTCGATGATAAATAATGAATTTTATAGAATTTAAAAATCTTACTGTTCAATGATTTAAAACTTATGATTTTTGTTAACTTGATTTCACAATCCAATTCAATTCTTCGAAAATTGATTTTTTGAAATGGAGACAGATAATTTAATTAATTAAAATTAGAGGGTACAAAAGATAAAGTTGCCAAGTTTAAGAGAGTCATACGAGGCTACATGGAGAACATGAAGAGAATCAGCGGGTGGAGCCAATATACACAATGCTCCATAAAAACGCAAGTATAAAGCATGTATAAAGAACCCCAAAACCCCATACACTCGAGATAAATCATAAAAGGATAATATATTATTCAATCTCTTTATACATTCAAGAGAGAATCGTAAGTAGAGCCTTCCTAAATATTCTAATTCTTTTAAGAACAGTTCTCCCATGTAACATGGGATGAGCATCTTTGAATGAATTTGTTTGTTTATATTATTTTTGTGATTGAATGTTTCTGAAGCATTAGAAGCTTAGAATAGAGAGAGAGAGAGAGAGAGAGAGAGAGAGAGAGAGAGAGAGAGAGAAGACTACTGGAACATGATGGAGGAAAAAATGATAAAAGGATAAATATTATTCAATCAATGAGGATTTTGGACAATCCCCTGTTCACAACAGAGCCACCATATCAGATGTTTGTGCTTGGACTAAGTGCAAAAATATTCAAATATCCAGATCTCACAGTTTCACCAATATTCCATCTATTACGAAATGTATTCATGCACCAAGTAAGAAGACAAACATACCAATACGATTGCAAAGGCTGACCGTAGAATTGCAGATAATGCTTTTCTATACAGAGAGCTAACCATGTTCATCATCCCTTTCAGCATTTGCATTATCACTCGTGCAAAGTGCAAATATGACTTCTTTATAGCCTCGCATAACCTCATGAATAGATTCTCCTGAACATTTGAATCAGAGCCTCCATCTGCCATCTTTTCTCTTGTCTTTTGATTTTTGGGGCCCTTAGCTGAAACACGAGGAGCCAGTATTGCTGGGGCCACAAGAATCATAGCAGCAACACGTTCGGGAGACTCAAAATACGTTTCAACTGCTACAAGGCAACCAGCAGAATGCCTGGGATCTCATATTTTTTTTTCAGGTTTGGACAGATTTCAGCTGTCAGCAGAGGAGAGGTTGCAGGAAACAAAAGGCTGAGTAACATTATAACGGGGGAAAAAGGTAGGAAAAAAAATGCAAAGTCATCTAAGAAAGAAACAATTCACAATAAAATGTCAGAATTGCATTTTTCTATAGTAATGTGTAAGAGGTGGTTCATTCCTGTTGTGTTGCTCAGGGATGATAGAAAATCCACTCCGCATGAGAGCACATACTCTTGCAGTCCCCATTATTTGTAATCCTTCAGGAGCAAGGGTGTGTTTTTTAAGAAAACGTATGTAGTAAAAAACAAACATATTTAAAAGCATTAAAATTCCATCTCTACATTGAATACTTCTTCATGCTCAAGTCAATTTAATAGTAAAAAAGAGTTAATGGGTGGTTTGAGAAAGCTCCATCTTTGTACAATTGTCACAACCAATTTGGTCAATACCATGTGCAACATAAAATTCCATCTCTACATTGAATACTTTGTACTTGCACAGGATCAAATCAAATCAAGTCAGCTCATTTTATCAGCACAAATTTAAAGTAAAAATAATTATAAAAAAACGACTACGCTATCAACATTCAGAAAGAGACCCTTTTTTTTTTAAAGGCAACAAAAATATTGTCTAAATGTTTTCAAAGGGAATCAATTAGGTAGCAAGTTTGAACTGCAAACGATGGAATATGACACGAGTAGATTGAAACAATTTGGTCTTGAAATATTCAAGACCTAGTAGGCGCTACATTAATGAACTTTAAATCACAAGTAATTCATAGATGTAATCTCCACAAAACACTTAGAGAGGCACTTAAAAAAAATGCCTGAAATCAATATCAATAAACATTCTCTGTGATGATTTGGAAGTAAAAGTTCCCTAACTTCCTCATCCCCCAAACACAAAAATAAACAAGCATCCATTTTGCCAAAAAACTTCACCTACTTGCAATTTCAGGAACACTAAATGCAACCTTAGAATCAAAGACTATTTCCACACAACCAATGCATTACTATATGTAAATTAGTAACGTTCATACCCTACTAAAATTGCCTTGTCAGCCGCCAAAAAGTTGATAAAATACAGCGTTGCAAGCACGGAAAATGCCATTGAATATGGATTCAAAGGTGCAGCATCCCCACCATCAGAGCTTGAAATCATGGAAGAACTAACCCTAGATGTTAGCCCAAAGGCAGGCCGATCGAAAGAAAGAACTTTTGCACCAACCACCTGAGCCAGAGGCTTCATTACTTTATTCCAAGAGAACACAGAAGCTCCAAAACCATGGAGTAGAATCATAGGAAATCCTATCGTTTTAGCTCCACTAGAAGAAGACCAATGTTGAATTGAAAGATCAGCTATTTCTTCTTCATGGTATATCTTGTGGTGTATCTTAACTCCTTTGAACTCACAAAAGCAGCTGTCAGGATCAGCTAACATTTCTGGATCTAACAACTCATCTTGATCTACACCAGCTACACTCTGCCTTTTTTTCTTCCTTTCCATACCCAACAATTGCTCTGGATAATACAGAAAAAATCAATACAATGATGCCCAAATATGCAACTTTTGAAATGTCTTTTGATAAAAGGAAGTAGAAACTACTATGTCAAAATTTGACTTGATATGGGTAATACAGTATTCTCTCTTTTTTTTCCTCTCTATTCCTTTTTTTTTTTTTTTTTGACATGTTAATGAACCTGAAACCACAATCGAGCAGAGCATTTAAAGCGGCATAGAAATGGGAACTACATAATATGGTATATTATTCCTTCTTTCCATCCCAACTCAAGTCTTTGCCAATTTCCAATTTTTTTACTGGTAGATAGGTTGGACTGTTGGACAACACCCCACGTAACATGAATTTCTGAGATCTGTATTCTACGACCACAAAAATAAATGGTAGTGCTGTAGTAGTAATTCTAACAACAAAAGTAATAACAAAACCAATAAGGTTAGGTGCTGCGGTTTCAGCTTAGAAATGGTGCAAAACAATATAACCAAAAAAGTGAAGATGTTCTATTAATAAGATAACAACTTGCACTAATAAATATATATATTGAAAGATGTGTAATAACAATATAATATGATATATATATATATATATATATATTATCAAACCCATTACTTCCAATAAAGATTTATCAGTTCCCTCCACAAACTATTTTGTTGTGGAGAATATGAATAATCTGGCCATCCATTACTAAAAGGAAGCAGTATAATGATACTCTCCACCACTTTCGAACCTAAATATCAATATCACTCATATCATCTTATGCCATCACATGAAAGATTTTAAAGATGTGAAAAGACCCTTTCTATTTTGCATTAGATAAATCAAAGCTACTCAGGGTAGTCATGTAGTCATTAACCATATATTAGTATAAAAGCATATTCCTTCCTACCTAGCCAGCAATCTCTGAAATTTTCTTTGTATTTGGTTTGATTGAAACGGGAGAATTTCTCAATAGACTGCCAGAAATCAAGAAATTGTGCTTCTTGGAATCATCAGTTGATATGTGGGTATAAGGCTCTGTTCCTCATATTTACTTGGAGGTCCACATCCTCCAGTATACTGTCTGGAATTGACCTCCATTATCTGATCGGTATTAAATATTTGCCATCCCAAGTATGCAACTCTCAAGCCTAAAAGCTCATTTTATTGAAATCATTACTCTTTGATTAAACTTCCAGGGTGGACTTGTATTTGCCAATCAGAACAGAGAGATGTAGAACATCTTTGCTACACATTAAAGAAAGCCTGTCTAACATCAAATTATCCACAGATCACTTCCATCCACACCAAATTTTGCCCTGCAAGTTGGTATTCCAAAATATTGTGCTGCTAGGTTTGCTGCATATATCTCCAATGCCATCTTTACTCCATAGATGTTTGATCGGAACTACAATTTTAACGAAAGAAAATGGGGTGTCCCATCAATTTCCTTCCACTCACATATGACATGTCTAAATCATCACCGTCATCAGTTCATTCTATGTTTATTGTTTCATATCCTATGATGATATGGGGCAAGATTATAGTATGAATTCCTTAGCAAAAAAGAAAATGAATAAATAAATCATTGGAGAAAGAATCGCACCCGAGTATTCCGCACTAGAGGATCCGCCAAGGGAGGCAGCTCTTGGGCGAGAATTCGGCATTATCTTCGTCAGATCAACAGCTGGAAGAATCCTTGGAAACTTCTGCAAAGCTATGGATTCATCAAGAGAAAAAAATGGATGCGATCTTGGAATCTGCAGAGGTAACAAGGCAAGTCCACGAATCATGGAGGGCTTGGAATTTGGATGGTGGGAAATGGGATTTTAACTGTCAAACTTTTGGCGGGAATGGAGGGAACGGCTTCCGGCAGTCCGGAGAGTGTTGGAACTTTGGAAGAAGGAGAGGGAGGTCCAACTTCAGAGTTCAGAACCAACGGATATGGTAACGTTGGATAAATGAAAGGTTTTATTAAAAAAATCTCACAATTTTAAGAAAAAAAATCAATTGAAATTAGTTAACCTCTCAGAAATCTATTGCAATTTCAATTGATAACTCAATCACTGAACTCTCTGAATCATTAGTTACGCTAACCTGATGCTACAGTAATACACGTTACATTATTTAAATAATAAAATCTATTTTAAAACTTTAAAGTTATTTTTTAAGCAATATTTATTTCTAAAATTTCTTAAATTGAATATCCGGACTAATTACGATAATTTGATAAAAATACTTTAAAACTTGAACGTCTTTTGACAATGTTTTACAAATAAGGGTATCCCTCGACTGTGCTGAAAACACATTTGGGAAATTTTCTTTAAAATTTTAAAGTTATTTTTTAAGCACTGTGTATTTTCAAAATTTCTCAAATTGAATATCCAAACTAATTACGATAATCTGATAAAAATACTTTAAAACTTTAAGGTCTTTTGAAACTCCCAAATGTATTTTTGGTACAGCCGAGGGATACCCTTTTTTGTAAAATACTGTGTTTTAAGCATCTGAGAGTATGAAAAGACTTTAAAGTTTTAAATTATTTTTACACTATGGCATTCGAATAAATTGATAGTTAGTTCGGATGAATAAAAATGCGAGGGTATAATGATAATTTTAAGTGAAAATTCGAAATTAGATGTGTAGAAGCAGAAAATCCAGATGTATGTAAGTCTCGCCTAAAAAAATTATCAATAATAATGGTTGGACCTCTAAATTGGAAAAATTTATCCAATTTAGTACAAAATTATCACATTCAATCACCAATGCACAAGTCCTTATTACATCATGTCACCAATGGGAAAATACCATCTAATTCATAAGACGGGGTTAAAAATAAAAGGATTGGCCTTGGGCGCCCATGTGCTTGTGGTCCATGTGTTCTTTGAAGTAGAAATAAAGCGGACTGAGATTCTCTACTCCACAGTGGTATAATTCATCTTTGTCAACTTAGAGAGTTCTCCATGTAGCATCTGCTACACATACTTACTTTCTTTAATTAAATAATTTTGCAAGATCTGGGAGAGAAAACGATGTATATGCAGCAAACACTCAAGTCATCAAATATTGTATGATATATTTTGGCTCAACAAAGTGAGATCTATCCACATTAGTGAAAATGGATTTAGAATCTAACAACATGAGCAAAGGTTTCTTAACTTTAAGAGTTATTTATTTTTCAATTAATCTTATCATAAATTATATCATCAGTCATTATACAATCTAACATATTCTATATTTTTCCTTTCCATATTTTCAATAATCAGTCTCTCATCTTAATGTCTTTGATCTATAGCCTTTCAACTCTATATTTGTACCATGTCTCCATTGTTCTAACTTTGTCAATTTAGCTTTAGATGAAGGGAGCAAGGGTTTAAAAAACGCCCCGGCCGATATGCATATCTGCCGATAATTTTATCTCTCCTCCGATATCGGTATTTCTCTCTCCTCCGATATCGAAACCGTGAAAAAACTGCAAAAAACAGTGAAGAACCGTAAAAACCTCAAAAACTAGCAAAAAACCAGCAAAACTGCAAAAAACCGTATCGGAAGAACCGTTAAAAACCATGAAGAACCGCAACAAACCGTTAAAAACAGTGGAAAACCGTGGGAAAACCGTGAAAAACCGTATCGGTGATTTTAAAAAAAAAATAATAAAATAAATAAATTTTAAATACCGATATTTATTAAATATCGGCCGATATTGTGACCGATATTTCGGACCGAATATCGGCCATATCGGCCAATATCATTCGGTATTAAAATTATATGTGATAAAAGAGTCTCCCCCCTAAAGGTCGAAATATCGGCCGATAAGATATGTATCGACCGATATTTCGACCTTTGGGAGGGAGACTCTTTTATCACATGTAATTCTACTAACTTATCTACATTTACCTACCTCGTTTATATCATATTCATTATATCTAATTTACATCAAGCTATCAAGGGCCAAAATTAAAAATGAGTTAGTAAGATATGATGCTACTAAGATATGATAAAAAAAAATATTTCAAAAAGGTAAAATCATCACAAGCACCTTATTATTTAAAAGTATATATGAATTAGATAAATTAAGGTTTTAAAGATAGAAACTTTTAATTAATTTTATTTTTTTAAATCATAACTTAATAAACTCAATTGAAGTGATTCTAGTGAGTATTTTCATAAAAAGATCAAAATTAACTTTGGAACAAAATCTATAATCCACTAGTGATACAAATTAAGAAAATAGATAAAACTTTAAAAACTTAAATTCAATAGACAAAGAAAGATGTGATACAATTTATGTGAATAAAAAATTAAATCTCACATAAATAGGTAATGGCACACGATGATAATAATGACAACTTTAAAATATAGATCTTTACAAGAGACATTGTAAGTCAAAATAAGAGTATATGAAAAATAAACTTATTTAAGAACAAACTTCAAACTTAAAATATATATTCAGTTTGAAAAATAAATATATTACCTTGTTAAATTATATAGCTAAAATTGACTAATTGAAATCCTACTTTTTATACTCAAATCAACTTTTTTTTTTTTGTGATAGAAAGTTTCGGAATTGTTTGATAAGTAGTAAGGCCTTTCAGTCGGGTGGGGTTCGGGGGTGGAGGTGTTGGGTGTGGTGTTAAAATATTGCAATCCGCTATTGGTTGACGTACCTGTAGGGTGGTGGGGGTGGTGGGTGGTGGGGGAGAGGGGAGAGGGGGGGACGGGTGGGTGGGTGGTGGTGTGGTGTTAAAATATCGCAATCCGCCATATTGATATATCGATGATAAAGATATTTTTCTTTTTTTCTCTTGATTTTTTTTTTTAATTATAGAAAGTTATGAACTTTATCGATATGTAATTTTTTTATTAAATATCGTTCATTTACATATTCAAATATTATTTCTATCCGTTTTGACAATGTTTACATTAAATTTCCATCGATTTGGAAAATGTCACCATTCATTTTCTATGAATTTTTTATTAAGCAAAAAACGAAAAGTCACCATTAATTATAGTCATTACTCTCACCATAAATTTCCATGGACTTTGACTTCTGTCACCATTAATTTTTCAACTGTTTTGAAAATTTCACCATTAATTTTCCATCAATTTTTTATTAAGCAGAAAATGAAAAGTCACCATTAATTATAGTCATTACTCTCACCATAAATTTTTATCCATTTTGCAAATGTTACCATTAATTTTCCATCGATTTTTTATTTAGCAAAAAATAAAAAGTCACCATTAATTATTGTCGTTACTCTCACATGGGTGTAGTTCAGCTAGTTACCTCCCACTTCAAGAAGTGGGAGGGCATGGGTTCGAGTTTCCATGGTCTAACCTTGGTGTGCCTTAGGGGTAGGGATTCACCCGTTGAGGTTTTACGCTAGGTATCCCACAATTTTCCATATGTAAATTCAAAAAAAAAAAATTCCATCAGTTTCAATTTTTGTCACCATTAATTTTCCATTGATTTTGAAAATGTCACCATTAATTATTGCCATTATTCTCGCCATATTGATATATCGGTGATACCGATATAGTCGACCAATATTTTTCTTTTTTCTCTTGAATTTTATTTATTATTTTTTTCAAAAAATTATAAAAAATTATGGAGTTTATCGATATGTAAAAGTGGTGCACCATAGTGAAAACTCAATGTGCAAAAATCATTATTCTAAAATAAATTTGAAAATAAAAAGTAAAATAAAATTGTTATCCAATTCTAATAAAAGTACATACCTCCAAGTCAATTTCTTTTAAAGCCTCCACAAGAGCTTCCCAATTTGGCAATTTTTATAAAAGTTGTTTCTCTCATAGTACTGCAGTTTTTTTTTTTCCTTTTCAACCGTCTATTTACGGTGGCCTGACAAAGGTGATTATACCACAAAAAGTTTGGGGTCCCCTTAACCTAAATTTTATATGTAATATCTATAATATTTTTCTTTCATAAATTCAAATCTAAGCAAATACTCATTGTCGACACCACTGTGACTTCCACTTTCAATGGATTAGGTGAAGTAAATCCATATGATCTGCACATACAATAACCAATAAGGGTAACACCACGGGAAGTTTATGCAGAATTCACATGGGTCACCCAAATAGATTCATTGAAAAGATATTTTTAATAAATATTTTTCAGCTATATTTTTTAATATCTTAGACGATAGAGTTCAATTGACAGTCAATAAGTTCAAGAATCAAAGGCCTTTGACTCAAATTTCGTAAACACCTGATATCCACAATTTAAAAGAGGTTGCGTGTATCTAGAGTTTTATCTAATACCCTCATAAAAAAGGTGGAATCTTAAATTTCTTTATTATTAAAAAGCTATATTTTATGAGATCTATTCAAAATAGCATCAAATTTAGTAAAATTTAATCCATAAAGTAAATGGGTATGAGAGTGACTTGAAGAGTAGATAAGCCAAAGTGAGCTCTATTTGAAGAGGGTATCTTTGTGCTTATAGATCATTTATACATAGATACATGACAATGGCTCATTTATAGGCCTCAAAAAATGAAAGTTAATCAGAGTAGATGGGATCTCATTTTGAAAAAGACCCATTTCACATTATTTTATGTTTATTCAGTGTATTTTATGTTTTATAAAGCAGGATTCACCACACACCATGGCAAATATAAGAAATAAAAATGTACTCCCTCTGTTTTATTTTAATTGTCTCATTTGAAATATTTATATTTTTTAAAAAACTCTCTATATAAGACCAGCACTCTATGTAATTTTATCATTTTTCAACACACTTTATGCTACTTCAATATAAACGAGACAACTATTTTAGGACAATTCCAAAATCCATATAAGACAATTAAATTGGGAGAGAGGAAGCATTAATTTAAACCTATGATGCAATTGTCTTCTAACATTATCATCAAGGCTTTGAGCCTTCCAATATACTCCCTCTGTCCAAAAATATTTATCCTATTTCAGAATTTTTTATTTTTTAATAATAAAGTAAATATAGTTTTGATTTAATGGAAAAAATAAAGGAACAGGGAAAATAATTTGGGACAATCTCAAAATCCATATAAGACAAGTATTTTGGGACAGAGAAAGTATAATTTATATGATCCTGAAGCAACTTCCATCTCTTGTCATGTTGGATGAGAAAAATCCTACATTGAGATTGGTTTTTTAAATTAAATGAATATTTTTGTCATAAATCATACATCGCATGCTCAAAATGGGGTAATTGGAGGGATATGGACTTTAATTCACTTCTTTTTTTATTTCATAAATGTTATATAAAAATACAAATTGTATAAATTGAAAATAAATTTGGTGATATATAAGTGAATCAAATTTCAACCACAAAATCAATTTTTAGCTATTAACGTTGATATAGACAATAAAAATCATCATGTGTCTTCAAATTGAGTTTAGAGTTAAATTTTCTTTTACTTGTAGCTCATTAAATCTAATTTTAATTTATACATTTGAATTTTAATAGAATAAATGAAGATAAAAAAAACTAATTGGATAATATAGGTAAATTTCTTCGACTAAGGTTGCTTCTTTGCTTGATCTCTTTCAGTTTCACTATTATTTCTACCACCGTGTTTTCTTCTATACATTCTTATATTTTCTTTTTTTTTTCTTTTTGTTTTTAAAAATCTTAATCTTAAATATTTTGTATTTAGGTGAGAAGATCAAGATTAGATCAATAAAAGTGTTTCGATATGATTATTGAATCAATAATGTTTTTTACACCTTATATTTTTTTGCAAAATAAGAAAAGGGAGATTCATATTAGTTCACTCTAATTTGGAAAAGGCAAAAAAATATATAGAATTTATATTTTTGAAGAATAAAATGATAACAAGCACCTTTATTAAAAAAGGCGATGGAAATTTGAATAATAATTTTATTTTATAAATATTTTTTATTATTTTTATGAGAACTTTGATTAGTGGGGCCCAATCACTAAATGATAACATGCTTGAAATAGTCGCCTCTTGAAATAGTCGCCTCACCTCCAAAGCAGGTGCATGCATTATGCTAGTGGATGTAAAGCATGACAAAGGTGTATGTCAGACTCTAAGTCTTAACTATAATTGGTAATTGGGAGACTTTTTCCAAATTATAGCATGAGATATTATGACAAAATCTACCTACAATGAGATATTTTTATTAATGGATAGATTTTTCAACCAAGACTAAATTAATTATTGGATTAAATCAATCAGATGAATTAATTTTCTTTATATAATATCATATATCAAAGAGAGAGAGACAATCACCATCTTTTTACATTTAGCACAATACATATATATATATATATATATATATATATATATATATAATCATTTAGAATTTCATGTATTTTATTTTTAAAATTAATTATGCCACTAATTTCTATATTATTCATTTCATATTTATTGTTATATTTTGAAAGTTGATTGTCAAGCATTGAATTAATCCTCTCAACAATAACACTAGATAAAGAGAGTGAAAAAAGAATAAATAGTTATATATTGAAAATCAGTTTTATGGAAAAGGCATAAAATTCCTATTATAAAATCTTCAAAATAATGCCAAAGAGAACAACGGCAATTGGGTATCCTTGATGTCCTCATTTGCAATTCTTTAAGTATTTTCTAAATTTAAATTTTGATTAAAGTTTACTAAGCTTGATCTCTTAAATTATACAAATCCACCACTCGAGTTTATTGAATCAAGCTTAAATTGGAGTTTGAAATACGAACCTCTTAGTCCAATAAAACCTAATAACCAAGTTAGCAACATGATAGATTAACTAGACTTATTTCTTAGTTGTTCAATGTATTTTAAATATATAATTTAATAGTCATTAAAAGAGAGAGAGATTCACATCATTAGAATTAAGAGGGTGCATCTTAGGGAAAAGAGGATCCTAAGATAAAAAATATATAATTTAGAGAAACCTCTCATTACTCAACTTGAAAAATTCTCATTATTTATGTATTTAATTTTAAATTATCAATTATAAAATGTTAAAATAAAGATACATAATTTATTAATTTAATAACTCATTTAAAATGGAATAAGAATGACTTTCATCTAAAATAAAATTATACTTTCTTTTTCAAAGTAGCTTAAATCGAACATAAAGAAGAATAGCTTCTTAATTATATTTTTAGAATTATTTTGGCCATCAAACACACTATATTTTTAAATCATTTTTATTTTAATAATTTTTATTATTTAAATATCATATAACAATAAGAGTTTAGAGTTTATCTTCTTTAAAAACTCACATTTATTTATACACTTATAAATAAAGTATTATTTTTTTTTAATTTACGTGTGGTAAATCACGAGAAATATAACGTAAAATCTCTACGACTGATATTGACTACCTTTAAAGCACACTAGTTGTTACGGGGCTCGAACCTAACACCTCCCACCTCTTAAAGTGAGACATTACCGGTTGTCCACAGCGAGCAAATGTGGAGGCATATTTTGTGTGATAGGGCCAGGATGCACCTGAATCAATGTTATCAAAATCAGACTGAACTCGGTTCAACGGGAGCCGGCAAGACTGAGGTTCGGTCAGGTGAAAAAAATCGTTTTTGGTTAAAACAGCATAAAATCGGTCAGACTCGTGGTTTTATGCGATTTTGAGTATAAAACCGTAAACCTTAAACTGTGGCTCACAAATTTTTATTTATTTTTTTAATTTTCCCTTTCAAAATATCAAAAATTAATATTAAAAAATGGATATATTTGAAATATAAAGGTTTCTTACCATTTCTATCTTATATCTTTCACCGTTTTGGTATATTACTCAGAGTTTGAATGTTATTTCTAATATTTATATTAATTTATTTGTAAAAGGTCTCTTACTTAATATAATATGTAATATTTATATTATATTATTTATTGATCGGCTTTGACTGCGGTTTAACCCGGTTGAACCCAAAATGCCTAGAAGATGGTTCGTTAGACGGTCCGGTTCCGACAACATTGGCATGAATTCCATTTCCGTCTCTCTCCAGCAATTGGACACCAGTAAAAACCTCTGAAGTTTATAATTTCAATCACAAGTATCTATATTTTAATTTTCAATTTTAAATATAAATCGGTGGATAGAATCAATAAAATAATATTATATATCTATAAATGAAAAGAAAAATAAAATCCATCTGAAAATCTCCTCATTCGATTTAAAGAAAATAAAATGAACGAATATAATTAAAATTAACATTCTAATCCGGTATTCAATTAAATCTTGCGGCTAAAAATGTGTTATAATTTTTTTTAAAAAAAATTTAATTTATATTATTTCTACTTTAATTTGACAGCGTAAAAAATTCAAATACTGTTATCCGATTTATAAATGAAAATTGTATTACGAATTGTAATACCAAACAGTGGAGTGTTAAAATTTTCCGTAACTCACGCGCTCGGTCCGAACGATTCAAAGAAGCAACATGAAAACCAACTTAGCGTCATTTTCCTCACACTGGACGCAATGAACCACATCAGACCAGGGCTACGTTTGGATGAGGGTAAATTTTAGAGAGGTTACCCCGAGTAAGGGTCACTCTTGAGTGCGGGTGACCCTTGAACTAAGATTACCTTTATCTTATTTGGTAATTGTAGTGGTAAAGTAAAAGCTTACCCTAAGGGTAAAAAATCTTGATCGGTAACTACAAGCAAGGGTAACCTGCTATATTAATATTTTTTGAATTTTTTTTTATAAAATATAATTATTAAATAATATTTATAAAGTAAATTCTAATAATATAACTTATAATAATATTATCTATTTTTTATAAATTATTTTTCATAATTATAATTTAAAATGAACAATTGCGTTCTAACATTAAATAAATAAATAAAGATTTTTTTTGATATTATTATTTAAATCCTAATAAATGAATAAAAAATATCAACATATCTCTTTATAAAAAATTATAATTTTTATTTTTTATATTATATGAATTTAATAAAAATATTAATTCTCATAAAAAAATTACTATGTCAGGTTACCCCTGCTTACAATTACTCCTACTCAAGGGTAATATCGGATAACCCCTGCAAAATTTACCCTTCATCCAAATGTATCACGTTGAAAATATTGACAAATTTTTAAAATAAACATTCAACAAAATAAATTGCTAATTAACCCAAAAGAGATTACGATGAACCTCAAATTCTTTCGGAGTTTCGAGACCCTTTCGAAATTTGGACAGAATCACCCCTTAAAAATAGGATATTTTGACAATTATGTTTTGTAATATTATTTATATTAGATAGATTTAATAAAAAAATATTAATTATCATAAAATTGTTAATGTTTCAGTTTACCCCTCCTTATAGTTACCCCTACTCAAGGGTAATCCCCTTAAAATTTACCCCTCATCCAAATGCATCGTGTTGAAAATGTTGACACATTTTTAAAATTAATTTCAAACAAAATTAAATTGTTAATTACTTGAAATATATATTATTTTTTAATTATATAATATATATATATATATATATATAAATTTTTTTTTTTTGAAAATTTTTAATTTTATAATATATAATTGATAAAGAGAGGAAGGCAAGGAGTATTGAGGGGTAGGGTATTGTGAATACCCTAACCCCAAAGGAGTATTAAAAAATGGATAAGAGGGGTAAATTTTCAAATTTTTATCCTCATCCTATTACCAAACAAGGGTAAGAAGGGGTAATGGGGTTACCCCCTCTTACCCCCATCCAAACGCAGCCCAGGATTTCATTCTTCACATTTTCTGCCCCCGTCACTCTCTCCTCCCTCCCTCCCTCCCTCCTTCTAATGGACTCTACAATCCCATTTATAGATCTAAATCTCCTTCCGGATTCTCCTCCTCCACCGGTAACTGCGACTTCTCTTATCCCCAAAACTGAGCCCAAACTCGAACCCTTTGACGAACCCTACCAACCCCCAACCCCCAACCCCTACCAACCTTAACCCTAGCCCCCCTGATTCCAATTCCTGTTGCAATTCGATTCCTGAAGCAACCTCTATCTCTTGTCACGTTGGATGAGAGAAATCATACATTGCATGCTTAAAATGGGGTAATTGGAGGGATATGCACTTGATTCACTTCTTTTTTCTTTTATTTTATAAATGTTATATAAAAATACTAATTGTATAAATTGAAAATAAATGTGGTGATATATAAGTGAACCAAATTTCAACCACAAAATTGATTTTTAGCCACTAACGTTGATATAGACAATCAAAATCATCATGTGTCTTCAAATTGAGTTTAGAGTTAAATTTGAGTCTACTTGTATCTGATTAAATCTAATTTTAATTTATACATTTGATTTTTAATAGAATAAATGAAGATAAAAAAAGATTAATTGAATAACACACGTCAATTTCTTCAACTAAGATTGCTTGTTTGCTTGATCTCTTTTCACTATTATTTCTACCACTCTGTTTTCTACCATACATTCTTATATTTTCTTACTTTCTCTTTCTTTTTTTAAATTTTAATCTTAAATATTTTGTATTTAGGTGAGAAGATCAAGATTAGATCAATAAAAGTGCTTCAATATGATTTTTCAAATCTATAATGTTTTTTATACCTTATATTTTTTTGTAAAATAAGAAAAGAGAGATTTATATCCGTTTCTCTCTAATTTGGAAAAGGAAAAAAATAAAATGTAGAGTTTAGATTTTGGAAGAATAAAATGATACCAAGCAACTTTGTAAAAAAAGGCGATAGAAATTTGAATAATAAATTTATATATAATAATTTCATTCTATAAATATTTTTATTACTTTTATGAGAATTTTGATTTATGGGGCCTAATCAATAAATTATAGGCTAGTGATTCTCATACGGGTATTTTGTGTATACAGATACGGATTTTACCGTGATGCCCAATTTGTCATCCACCTGTCTTACCGAAGAAAAAAGAATGCCAAAATTCATGAACAGTGCAATCGGCTCGTCGAAATTGCAAATCGGTTCACCAAAATTCATAAACAGTGCAAATCGGCTCACCGAAATTGTAAGCCGGCTCGCTAAAATTCATGAACAGTGCAATTCGGCTCTCCGAAATTGTAAGTCGGCTCGCCAAAGATCATGAACAGTGCAATTCGGATCTCCAAAATTTCAAATCGGCTCGCCAAAATTCATGAACAGTGTAATTCGGCTCTCCGAAATTCACATGAACAGTAAAAATATCCCATTTACTGTTCATGCGAAGGATAAAATCGATAATACACTAGAACCTGTATCGCTAAAAATAAAATACCCATGGGAGGAACGGTGGCCTAAATTATAACATGCTTGAAGTAGTCGCCTAATTTACAAAGCAGCTGCATGCATTATGCTAGTGGATGTGAAGTATAAAAAGGGGTATGACAAATTCTTAACTATAATTGGTAATTGGGAGATTTTTTCCAAATTATAGCATGAGATATTATGACAAAATCTACCTACAATGAGATATTGTTATTAATGTATAGATTTTTCAACCAAGACTAAATTAATTATTAGATTAAGTCAATCAGGTGAATTAATTTTCTTTTATATAATATCATATATAAAAGAGAGAGAGAGAAAGACAATCACCATCTTTTTACATTTAGCACAATATATATTCGCGATCATTTAGAATTTTATGTATTTTGTTTTTAAAATTAATTGTACAATTGAACTCTATATTATTCATCTCATATTTATTGTTATATTTTGAAAGTTGATTGTCAAGCATTGAATTAATCTTCTCAACAATAACACTAGATAAAGAGAGTGAAAAAAGAATAAATAGATATATATTGAAAATGAGTTTTATGGAAAAGGCATCAAATTCATATTTAAATTCATATTATGAAATCTTCAAAATCATGCGAAAGAGAACAACGGCAATTGGGGTATCCTTGATGTCCTCATTTGCAATTCTTTAAGTACTTTCTAAATTTTAATTTTAATTAAAGTTTTTTTTTTTTGAATTTACATATGAGAAACTGCGAGATACACAGCGTAAAACCTCCATGAATGAGCCTACTACTCATAGAGCACACCAAGGTTAAGCCATGGGGGCTCAAACCCGCAACCTCCCGCTTCCTCTCGCTTCCTGAAGCTGGAGGTAACCAGATGAGCTAAACCCATGTGGGTTAATTAAAGTTTACTAAGCTTAATCTCTTAAATTATAGAAATAGGAACCTCTTAGTACAATAAAACCTAATAACCAAGTTAGCAACATGATAGATTGGCTTGACTTATGTAACGACCCGACCCGATTACAGGGCTTAGGACTTGATTCAGTGTGATATTGTCCGCTTTGAGCCTCGCATACAAGCTCGAATCAGCACGGTTTTGTATTTGGGCCCGGGCCCACGTGGCCCGGCCCAAAATGCCTCACACTTGAATCAACATGGGGTAGCCACTAATAAACCCTCCTCTCTCAATCTTCCTAGCCGATGTGGGACTTTTCACTTTTCCCACATCAGGTTGGGGTGGGTATCACAATCACTCCCCCTAAAGTCTCGAGCCGTCCCCGGCTCGACTCCGGTCCAGCTCAACAACTTTAGGGAAGGATGATAGGCCCACACAGTCCGAGTGTAGAACCTCGGCTCTGATACCATATTTGTACCCGACCCGATTACAGGGCTTAGGGCTTGATTCAGTGTGATATTATCCGTTTTTGGGCCTCACACACAAGCTCGAATCCGTACGGTTTTGTTTTTAGGCCCGGACCCGGGCCCATGTGGCCCGGCCCAAAAAGGCCTCACACTTGAATCAATATGGGGTAGCCACTTATAACCCCTCATCTCTCAATCTTCCTAACCGATGTGGGACTTTTCACTTTTCCCACATCAGGTTGGGGTGGGTATCACAACTTATTTCCTATTTGTCCAATACAGAAAGAGATTCACATCATTTGAATTAAGAGGGTGATCTAAGGGAAGAGAGGATCTTAAGACAAAAAATAATTTAGAGAAATCTCTCATTAAGCAATATTCAGTTACTTGAAAAATTCTCATTATTTATGTATTTAATTTTAAATTATCAATTATAAAATGTTAAAATAAAGATACATAATTTATTAATTTAATAACTCATTTAAAATGGAATAAGAATGACTTTCATCTAAAATCAAATAATACTTTCTTTTTCAAAGTAGCTTAAATCGAACACAAAGAAGAATAGCTTCTTAATTATATTTTTAGAATTATTTTGGCCACCAAACACACTATATTTTTAAATCATTTTTATTTTAATAGTTTTTATTATTTAAATATCATATAACAATAAGAGTTTAGAGTTTATCTTCTTTAAAAACTCACATTTATTTATATATTTATAAATTTATATTTTTTAAATTTACACGGGAAAAATCATAAAAAATAAAACATGAAATCCCTACAAGTCATATCGACTAACTTTAAAATACACTAGTTAAACTGATGAAGTCACTGGGCTCCACCTAACACCTCCCATCTCTTAAACTGAGACATTACGGGTTGTCAATGTGTGAGGCATATTTTGTGTGACAGGGCCACGATGCGCCTGAATTCCATTTCCGTCTCTCTCCTGCAATTCGACACCAGTAAAAACCTCTGAAGCTTATAATTTAATCACAAGGATCTACATTTCAATTTTCAATTTTAAATATAAATCAGAGGATAGAATCGATAAAATAATATTACAGATTTATAAATGAAGAAAATTAAAATCCATCTCAAAATCTCATCATTAGATTTAAAGAAAATAAAATGAACGAATATAATTAAAATTCACATTCTAATCTGGCATTCAGCTAAATCTTAAGGCTAAAAATGTATTATAATTTAAAATATTTTAATTTTTAATTTTATAATATTTCTACTTTAATTTGACAGCGTCAAAAATTCAAATACTTTTATCTGATTTATAAATCAAAATTGTATTACGAACTGTAATATCGAACAGTGGAGTGTCAAAATTTTCCTTAACTCACTCAGTCTGTCCAAACGATTCAGAAAAGCAAAACGAAAACCGACTTAGCCATTTCCCTCACAAACCACGTCACATATCTCCTTCTCTCTACAACCGAAACGACACCAGGATTTCATTCTTCACATTTTCTGCCCCTTCTTATGTATAAATCCCATCCGTATCCCCACCTCCTTCTCTCTCTCCTCCCTCCCTCCGTCCCTTCCTCCTTCTAATGGACTCTACGATCCCATTTATAGATCTAAATCTCCTTCCGGACTCTCCTCCTCCACCGGAAACTGACACTTCTCTTATCCCCAAAACTGAGCCCAAACTCGAACCCTTTGACGAACCCTACCAACCCCCAACCCCTACCAACCCTAACCCTACCCCCCCTGATCCCAATTCCTATTGCAATTCGATCCCTTCCACCCCTCTAGAGGTCCCACCCATTGCCGAAATTCGAGCTGAAGATGCTGACGATGAATTCCTCCAAATGTCACACGTTTTCCGGGCTGCCTTCGCTGAGCAGCTCCGGCGCCGATACCGTGACGTCGCTGTTTTGGACCCAGCTTCCCTCTCCATCATCCCATCCAACCAAGATTCTCCAGCTCCCTCCCCTTCTACCAGTCCTTCCACTACTGCTGCTGCAGCTTCTGCCATTGCTTCTGCTGTGAAGCCCAAGCGGCAACGATCTGGGGAATTGGTTAGGGTCTCGACGCTTGATGCCCATGACAGAAGTTACTTCAACAATCTGGTGAGGAAGACCCGGATGACGTACGAGTCCCTACGGCTGTTCTTGATCCAAGAGGAGGAGCGTGGAAGTGGGAATATTGGGTGTCCGAAACGGATAAGAGCTGATCTGAAAGCGGCAGCAGCGATGATGGACCGTGGGTTGTGGCTCAACAGGGACAAGCGCATTGTGGGCCCCATCCCAGGTGTGCATGTAGGTGATCAATTCTTCTTCCGGATGGAAATGTGTGTGATAGGATTGCACGGCCAGGTCCAGGCCGGAATTGACTATGTTTCTGCTGCCCGCAGTGTCTGCCGCGAGCCAATAGCCACCAGCATCATTGTCTCAGGTGGGTATGAAGATGATGAGGACCGTGGTGATATGATAATCTATACTGGGCATGGTGGGAAGGAGCGGCATTTCCTCCGGCATAGTGTTCATCAGAAGCTTGAGGGTGGAAATCTTGCATTGGAGCGGAGCCGTCATTATGGGATTGAGGTTCGTGTTATTCGAGGTATGAAATCTGAAGGAAGCCCTACTGGCAGGGTTTACGTCTATGATGGCCTTTATCGGATTCTTGAGCATTGGTTGGACACTGGACGGTCAGGATTTGGTGTTTATAAATACAAGCTTATTCGGATTGCTGGGCAACCCGAAATGGGTAGCATGATTATGAAATTCGCAGAGAGTTTGAAGAATGATCCATTGGCTGCTAGACCAGTTGGTTACTTGAGTCTTGATATTTCAAAGGGCAAGGAGAAATTGCCTGTATCTCTCTTTAATGACATTGACAGTGATCAAGAACCAATTCACTTCAGTTACCTTGTCAGTCCAATCTACCCACCCTTTGTGTTTCAGCTAACAGGTGTAGGCAGCAGTCGTGGGTGTGATTGTATTTCAGGTTGCTACGATGGTTGTTACTGTATTGAGAAGAATGGAGGTGAGTCAGTTTATGGTAGCAATGGACTTCTTTTGAAAGGGAAACCATTAATATATGAATGTGGCAGTTCGTGTCGCTGTCCCCCAAATTGCAGAAATCGTGTGAGCCAGAAGGGAGTCAAGCATCGGATGGAGGTGTTTAGATCAAGGGAAACTGGTTGGGGAGTTAGGTCATTGGATTTGATTCCAGCAGGTGCCTTTATTTGTGAGTATGCTGGAATTGTGCTCACTAGGCAGCAGGCAGAGATAGTGGCCATGAATGGCGACAGTTTGGTCTATCCAAATCGGTTTCCCAATAGGTGGGTGGAATGGGGAGACATATCTCAAGTCTTCCCTGAATACATGCGACCATCTTTTCCAACTTTGCCACAGTTGAGTTTGGCAATAGATGTATCGTCAATGAGAAATGTCGCTTGCTATTTCAGCCACAGTTCTACTCCTAATGTGTTGGTGCAATTTGTATTATACGATCACTGTAATTTGTTGTATCCTCATATCATGCTCTTTGCAATGGAGAGCATCCCCCCTTTGAGAGAGCTAAGCATTGATTATGGGGTTGGAGAGCCATGGACACCAAAGCTTGAGATTAATTCTTCCTAAGAGATGGTGCATTCTTCATGTGGTGGAACAGTTTTATGGGACATGCTGCTTGGAACTGACTCTTATTGGTGCCAGCATTCTCTCCTTGGTAACACTGTATACTGTTTTTGTACTTTAGACTTACAAATACTTGCTTTTCATATCACTTCTCTGTTATCCATACATAACATGCTCCCCTGGTGGATGGGATGCGTGCTGCACAGAGTGATCTATGACAATAACGAGTAGAACTTGTTTTTGTTTTTTCTGACCTCGTGGCAGAAAAAGGCAAGAAAGCATAATTTCTGTTGCCTAATTTCTAGATGGAACCCGTCCTTTGACCCTGTTTTGGGTACTTACCCATGTGCAGATGAATTCTTTTCTGTCTGCCTGTGCTATATGTTATTTGATACTTAATGTGGCACCTGTACAGACTGCAAATTTCACAGCAGGGAAAAAGAAAGGAATATTAGTAATGCATTGATTCAACATGTGTATTATTGAGAAGAGTAAACATTGCTAAAGTTCTTTGATAAAATGTATCAGAAGGTAAACCTTTAAGCTCATTGGAAAACAATTTATATCTCTGTTACCTATGTGATGTTCTGATTGGATTATCTTGAAACAGTGTAATAATTGGTAGACAATTGAGATAAAGGTTGTTTCCATGAGGGGATCTGTGTTGTGTTTAGGTACCAAATTTTCTTTTTGAGAAGTTGAATAGAATGAAATTCTGAATATCCCATGTTGTCTCCAAGGCATGTCGAAACTACAAATTTAACATTCAACCTGTCATATGTAGGTTTAACCCACAAACAATAGTCAAAGGCAAACTTAGGCTTCAAACCTCTTCTTGCCTCGCCTAGCTCTTCGCAGGCCTCCTTAAATAGTCTTTGTTTTTCTTCAAAAATTTTCTATAATGAGTCTATTTTTCTGTTGGATGTAATAACTCCATGATATTCTAGTTGACATGAATTAGTGACTATGTAGTTATATTTCTCTTTAATATGCATGTCTATAATATACATTTTTGTATGATATGTCTGGAAGTTCAATACCCCCTTATTTTGGTGCCAAGGCTCGCAGGTGTCGTAAACTACTATGATCCTGCATTGCCCATATTTGTTTAGAAGTTTATTTGATCAAAGCATCACAATAGGCCAAAGTCAGCTTTGGGTGTTTTATTCACTTACATGAGATCCTTGTAAGATTCTTTTCTCTAATCAATGTTTTGTCTTGCCGTTATTTGCAACCTGTTCTCACTTGTCTTTTAGCTCCTATTTTGCACGAACACTTAAATGTAGGCAATGTGTCTGTGAGATAGTCACATATCTGTGTCAGATACTTTATTTTTTATGTGCAAAATCCATCATCATCATAAAATTCTCAATCCCATGTATCCAGGGTCGGCTTTTCAAGCTCTATTTCTCTATTTGGCAACATCGAAATCCATATTGTTCCGTCACTCCACTACCTATCATATTTTCTTTATCTCTTCCCTCTAGATTTTCATTGGTCTACCTCTCCTCCATGTACCCTCTCAACTTTACGTGTTGGGGCTGTCTTTGGCATTCTACTTAAATTGCTAAAGTACTTCAAACGAGTTTCTCTCAATTTATTATCTATTTGGGCTATTTTTGAACTATCCTTGATGTGGTAATTTCTAACTCTATCCTTTTGAGTTAATCCACTCATTCAATGTAACATGCGTATCTCCGTCTCCCTAATTTTGTCCATTTGTCATTTCTTCATTACCCAACATTTCGTTGATTTGCTCCATAGAGCATCGCAGGTCTGATACCTATTATATAAAATTGTCCTTTTAAGCGATGCGGGTCTCTCCTATCACACAAAAGTTTACTAGCTTGTCTATATTTTATCCACCCTACTCTCATCCTGTTAGCTATATCTAGCACCACTCGTCCAAGACATTCTACTTTAGATCCCAAGTATCTAAACTTACGTTAGTGTGCTACTAAGTCATTTTCAATTTTAATTGGTGTGCCCTCTCTATCCATCTCCCTACCATATCGATGGTGTGTCCTTGCTGTATCCATGGCGTGTCCAGGCATCATAGTGTAGCTCCCATTTTTATGGAATTTTGGCAATATGGATGGGCACCATCTGTAGTTGAATTCAAAGTCTAAAGTGTGAAATCTTCAGTGTCTTGACTCTTGGCCAAAACTAAAACAATCATAGAGGTGCACACATTATTGGGAGAGGCTGATTATGGGACATTTAAATAATGCTCCTTTACAATGTGGAAGAGAAGAAAACAGAAAGCTGACTGCTTAGTGGCTATTATGAATCCATCTTAGTTGGACCCATTTTACACTACTACTTGCTAAGTTCTTCTGTAGTTAGATAAGTATTATCTGGTTTCATTGTTCTCTTGCACTCTACCTTTGTTTCGGTTTATGCACTTTAGTCAGATCAACCGTTGATCCTCACTGCCTGCTTAAATAAATAGATGATGAATTAATGATCCACATTTAGTAGGAAATCACAATACGTTGTTTGAAATCATTATTGGCCTGGGATTCATACTTTTGCAGGGGCAAGGAGGCCAATCTGGACTCCAATATTCATTTCAGCCCTGGCTTAGCCTGATCTTGGCTGTCGGTACTCATGGTAACTGTAGCTGTGTGTAATTTTTGCCTCGTTTCCCACATTTTTCTCTTGTAATTACCCTCCTAAATGTGAGGCACTTTTGGGATGTTGAACGAAATTATTGTTTTCATTATTGTTGTTGCTGTACTGTTATCTGTGACATCACTATTATTCCTACTAAAGAGTGCAATAGGAGAAGTTGTGCAGTATGGAGACTCTATAGGAAAGTTCTATCTGCAAAAGTTTACTTGCACCCCTCACCGTTTCTTTTTTAATAAATTTTATATCACCAGATGGCCACCCAACTGTCTTATTTTGCCTAATGTAGCAGCTGATCTCCAAGTCACCCTATCATTCTCATCACCCGTTACAGTTAGATGTCTTGATACCCATTCTCATAATCATCATCAGTGTTGCCATTGTCATTTTTTTTAAAATATCGTCGTTGTCATTGTTTTAGTATTGATTTGATCATCTGGCAGACCAAGATTACTACTGCCAAGCAGTATTCAAACTCTTGATCCCAAGGTCTGCTTTATATTGGGGATGCTCAACCGACACACTATTTGTGTTCTTGGCATACCATTTATGGAATTTGAAGAGCTAAGAATCCATCAGTAAGAACCGGCTTAATCTATTACTTGTTCATAGAACATGTTGTGTGGTGTTTGTAGGACCATGATACATGCTAGCCTCTAATGGCTTATGCCCAGTATACATTACCTTAGGTATTTCCAAGGTCTGTTAGTTTACCGTGAAAAGTTCTTTCAACTTGTAACAAGACAGCTGCTGTAGTTTTAACTGGCAGAGATGAGTGCTTGTGCATGCACAAACATGCATGAGCAGGCATAAACAATTGCTGTTTGAGTTGTTGGAAAGTCCTGTATTCATCAAGTGTGCAACAGATGTGCAGGCAAAGTTGGATGAGTGGGTACTGATGGAAGAATTTCAATTAATGGAAGGCTTCACCAAACCTTTGGAAGTACTTGGTCAGTAATGTAATTTTATTTGGAAATTTTGCGGAGGGACTGCTTTAAAAACGTTTTTCTATGGTGTTCCTCGGCATTCAGCACTGAAAAAAGAAAGCCATTCAGCTAATAAGCTGAAACATGAACATCATGTTGTTACATTTTCCTTCTGTTAAAAAAATGATGTTTCCTGTGTTCCCAAAATTTGTAAACAATGTTCTTATATGGGGTCAGTTCATTTGTGTTCCATCTGAGTTATCTTCTTCAGATGAAGTTGAAAATAAAATATTTGTTTGATTCTTTGAATCTCTAAGATGGTGGCATTATATTATGGAAGGATTTACACTACCAATGTATGCTTCCATATAGATGGGATTCTGGCCTTTGATAATGATGATGATGATTACACTACCAAGCATGCTATTTTTAGATTTATGTTTTCTTGTTTCCATTGTCACTCCTTTTTCCTATTATATACTTATTGTTGTTAATTTTTGGTGAACGTAATTATTTAAAGGACCTTGGTCTCCTCATTAGTTGGGAACTGCATGAGGGGTTCTCACCGTAAGCACTCCACGTGAGGCCCAACTTTGATCATAGGGGTGAGTTTGTTGGAAAGGTTTATACGGTTATAATGCTTACAAAAAATCAACTGAATTGGATGACACTAGGTATGGTTTTAAAGTTCCCAAAAATTAACACTAGGGAGAGGTGCAATTTTATTGTCTTGATCTAGTGGTTGGTGTAACTTGGGTACTTGACCCAATTGGGTCTAAATCCAGTTCACGGCTAGACTTTTCCTTCTTCCCTTATTCTCCTTTTTGTTGAGAGAGAGAAAAGGGGAGGGGTTGGGTGAGAGAGTGCAAATGGGGCTTAGGTTTGCTGTACATTAGGGTTCTTGCCACGAGTTCCTGCTAAACATTTGTATGCATGTCTATCGCTTGATTTCAAGAAACATTCTATGTAAACTATTCTTAAGTAGAGCATCTTAATGAACATGTCAAGTGCACTTGCCAAGAGGATATGTTGCAGCGGTTGAGAACAGATTTCGTTCCTTTCAGTTGAATATCAATAGAGCTCTTTAAACATGGATTGCCTTTTTTAACGGACGGAACGGCGGTCGATCACCTTCAGTGCAGATGTGCCAAAAAAGATTCCAAGAATGCGGAAAGGGCGAAGGGCTTGCATGTGGACAAGATTGGTACTGTTGAAATTATGACCAAGTTGTCAACTGGCTATATGGGTGGAGATACAGATGAACGAGACTTTTCTGGGCTTTTCATGTGGGAAAGACATTGGTCTTTGACATGGGATTATAGGAAAGTAGTATTGTATGCATGTTGTATGGAAACATGTAAATGTTGTATAATATGATGTATGAACCAAAATCAGAACTTGCAATGCAGTTGTCTTTTGATATTTCTCTCAATGAGCTGTTGTTTTACAGAAGAAGATTTAGATGAGAAGCCAATGCCATTTGGTGATCTTTTTCTTTCATTCAACGGCCTTGTGTCGCAATGTTTAAACTTTAAACTGTAAGATCAGAGCAAATCAAAAGGCATTGTCACAACTCAATGGGCACTCGATCAATGGATACAGGCTGGTATGTATTCATTTGTTATTTTTTCTACATGGTCACAGGCCTATAAAAGACCAACGTGGTCAGTGAGAAGCCATCATACTTAAAAATGAGCTGAAATTTAAAAGATTAATGAAAATACTTAAAATAGTCATATAGAGTCCACCCTGTCTTGGCCTATATCGCACAAAATATCGGTCGATATATCACTCAGTAATTTTTCTTGAATTTTAGAAAAAAAAAATTGCGAGAAGAGAAAAATACTGGCCAATAATATCGGTCGACCGATTTTTTTACCTCTGATGTGAGTAATTTAAATCTATTTTATTCTACTATTTTAAAGAGATTGTGTATTTGGTCAAGTATAGTGGACTGGGATATGTATGTAGAGTTTTCATGTACAACTTGTTAGTAAAGTTCTACCTAGATTCCATCTTTTCAGCTATGTGATTAGGTCTTCAAATTTTTAATAATTGATTTATAGATCAAATGAATATAAAGCATGATGAGATGATATTGAAATTTTATTTTTATATTTTAACGTCCCTATTGGGAAATTAGGAATCGATTCATATTCAATGAACAATTTCTTTTAGGTATTCTCGCTTGAGTTTGCACATAAAATATTGTTTTAGTTAACTAACGATTTAAAAAAAAGTAGTAATAATAATAAAGAATGCCCAACTGGAAAATAAAAAAGGTGACCATATCGTATCGGCCGATATTAAAAGCCCTGCAGCGATAGTCCTTGACCCTCAGCAGCCATGTGAAAGGACAAATGATGCACCTTAAAAGAGGATCCTAAAATCCTATTATACCTTGTTTGTAGTAATAATAGAAAAAGTTTAAAGAAATTACACTTTAAAAAAGATAAGGAAAAAAGAGAGAGGAAAAACTAAGAAATTATAATAAAAAATGTCAAATATTTAGGTCTAACCATCTAGGTTGGTAAAAGATTATTTGAAAAATAGAAGTATTATTGTCATCATCAAAGTAATTTATTTAATTTAAAATTGATCTATTATATTTAAATTTAGAATTTGATTTTATAGATCGACTGTCTAATTGAAAATAGAAATATAATATTTTTTAAAATATTTGAATAGAATAAAGAATATCTAAATTTCTAAAAAAATGGAATGAAACATGATTTTTTTTAAATCTTGACGAATCTAATGACTCCAAATCTTATGAATGATCTACTTAAAATCAAAAGAAATAATAGAAATATAGAGATACATGTTACTTCTTAAATCTACATTTCTTTTCCTTACCAAATAGGGACAACATTCTCGAAGTCCATTGTCTTTGTCTGATCCTATCTTGACTATTGCTCATTCCAATACATTTTCTTTTGCTCTAACATATCTCCACCTACTCCCACCCACATCTTCAGAATAAAAAAAAAAAAAAAAATGATTATAAATTTATGAGATATAGATTACAAAATTATTTTTATAATAATTAAAATTTGTTATACGAGCACATTCACACTTTGAATTTAAAAAATTAAATGGAAAAAAAGCAGTGTAATTTTAATAAAATATTTAGCTAAAAATTATTGTTTCAGTGGCTCAAGTTTATATATTTTGATTTCAGACTCATTTTCACTCATTTGGGTTGAAAATTTTCCTTTAAAAAGTTTATATCTTAACAAAAAGGTCTACATTCAAATGGATACAAGTCCTTGTTCATTAAACAATTGACTGAGTTAAAAGCTAAAGGATAAGAGTGGAGCAAAACAAGGAAAAAAAATTTAGTGCAATCCTTTCCATAACCTCACCTTCCTTTTTTTATTTTATTTTTTCACTTTGATTAAGATATTTGGCAAATAATTGTTAGGAAGAGAATTTAAATAGCACACATGAAACTCTAGAGTTGATAGAATGAGGTGTAATTTAATAGTCATATTTTATTTATCATTTGATATCTGATTTACATAAAATTAGATTCATTTAAAAGATTATTCAATAATTTTTAAATAAATCTAAACTTGTGTGATTTCGAGATGCATAGACAAAGTTATGGTCATTTTGTAATAAAATATCCTAAAATAATGAGAAACATGTAAGGTTTAACTTTGTTAATTTTACACCCTCCAGACACTATAAATAAAGACCCTTTGGTGGACCATATGTATCCTATTTTGAGTTTGTTCAATTTATCTTATATAATTATTTTTATTGAAATGGTACAGATTTATCTGATAAAAATATAAAATTACTCAAAAAGTAATTAATAAAACATCAAAATGAAGTTATTATTGATAATTAATTGCATCACCAAGATTAGTTCGTAGAGTTTGAACCTAACACCTCCCACTTCACAAGACAAAAAGGTAACCATCCAAGTTAACTCATCCGAACTTGACAGGATAAGCAAGAACTCAGCGTATTGAGTTAAAAAATTGACCTTTCTACTTTGACTGTATTTAGTGACTAGATTTGTGTCAACTTGGTGAATTAACCAATCACAAATTTTCTCCCACACTTTAAAATCATAATGCAGGCCATTTTTTCATGAAGAAATCATCATCATAAATTCATAATTAAGTGTCAGGTTGTTGTTCGTATGGATGACAATTAACCGAAATAGAATCCTATCCATTTATTTAGTGTGAGGTAGTTTTAATCAGGGATTAAAAAATTGGTTTAACCGATATATCGGCCGATATGCGATACGGACGATATATCGGCCGATATTTTTATCCCTCATACCGATATCGGAATTTTCTCTCTCCTCCGATATCGGAACCGTGAAAAAACCGCAAAAAACCGTGATGAAAAGTGATGAACCGTGACAAAACCGTAAAAAACCGCAAAAACCGCAAAAAACAGTGAACACTACTGAGAACCGTAAACCCTGAACCGCGGAAAACCGCGAAAAACTGCGAAAACAGCAAAAAACCGTGAACCCCCCTGAGAACCGTAAACCGTGGAAAACCGTGTAAAAACTGCGGAAAACCGTATCGGTGTTTAAAATTTTTTTTTTTAAATACCGATCTTTATGAATATCGGCCGATATTGTGACCGATATTTCGGACCGACATATCAGCCGATATTACTCGGTTAAAAAAAACCGATATATATCGGCCGATACGATATGTATCGGCCGATATTTGGACCTTAGGTTTTAATCTCTTCTGTCTTAATTTATAGAAACCTAAACACTAAGTTAACCCTACTTTTAAAAAATATATATTTAAGAAGTGTCCTCACTTTATAATGCCCGTTCCATATATCAGCGGAGATTTTTTCTTTCTCCTCAATTTTTTTTTTAAAATCTCTGTGGCTTTTTTAAAAAAAAATATTAAAAAAAATAAAAATGGCTGTTTTTTTTTTAAAGAAAAAATATAAATATAAATGTCGGCTGATATCTAGGCCCTCATGTGTTGTTGTGTCCTTCGATTACACGTGCAGACTTCGCACGTGTGCAGCTATGCCTACACGCGAAACTTGTTAAGATACTATGTTAAAAAATCATAACTTGATAATATTCTTAAAATAGAACTCACTTTCAAAAATTAGCCATTGAGAGAAATATTTCTCAAGTGTTATATAGAATCATTGGTTTTACAAATTAACTGATGTAGGATTTTTTGTTACTTCACAATTGACCCTTGAAAGCATAAAATTATTATGAGCCATGAGATTAGAATGTGATCTGAAAGTCTAGTAAGCATTGATAGTTGGTGATAGGTAGCACTATAAATTGTATGGTACAAAACAACAAAACTTCTTTTATGCAATATCGAGAACTATACTGCCAAGTGGACCACTAACCCTTTGATGTTCAATCAGAGTTAGCCATGAATCAAATTTTTGTAGTCCTCAAGAGGTGGGAAGAGAAGATTGCATGTGGTTGTGAGGGCCCGTGATCCATTGACAAACAAACAATAATAATTATTCAACATTCCATTCATAAAAAACTGCATTACATGGCAATAGAGATGGCTATATAAGCCATGACATTTATCATTCTAGTGGCTTTTAGAGGAAAAGACAGACACCCATTTTAGAAACAAAAACTGGAGAGAAGAATCAAGGGAAAATTAAATAGTGACAGTCCTAGGCAAACACACTGTGGAGCACAACAGTCTCAACTGTGAGCCCAGGCCCAAACCCGAAGAGCACACCCCACTCGAGCCCTTCTCCGGTCGTCTTGCAGCCCTCTTCAGCTGACTTCTTCCTCATATCATCCAGTATGAATAGGACACAAGGGCTAGCCATGTTTCCGTACTCACTCAACACATGCCTCGTTGCTCGTAATTTTTCGGGCTTGAGGCCCAACTTGGATTCCACTTGATCCAGGATTGCAGGCCCACCTGGGTGTGCAATCCAGAACAGAGAGTTCCAATCAGATTTGCCCAGTGGTTCAAATGCCTCAACAAGGCTCTTCTCTATGTTCTTTGAAATGAGGCCTGGGACATCCTTTCGGAGATGGAATGTAAGGCCCACCTCCCTAAGGTGCAAATCCATGGCACCATCACTGTCTGGGAGAATTGTCTGGGCTGCTGAGACGATCTCAAACATTGGCTTCTCAACTCCCGGAACAGGATCAGCGCCGACAATCAAGGCAGCCGCGCCATCTCCAAAGAGAGCCTGGCCGACAAGGTTGTCGACGTGCGTGTCACTCGGGTCTCGGAAGGTGACGGCAGTGTTCTCTGAGCAAACAACTAATACACGGGCACCTCTGTTATTCTCTGCAAGATCTTTCGCCAAGCGGAGCACCGTCCCACCTGCGAAACAGCCTAGTTGGTACATCATCAGACGCTTCACGGAGGGGTGGAGACCGAGGAGCTTGGTGAGCTGGTAGTCGGCGCCAGGCATGTCGACACCACTGGTGGTGTAGAAGATTAGGTGGGTGATCTTAGACTTGGGCTGGCCCCATTCCTCGATGGCCTTGGCTGCTGCTTCCTTGCCCAACCTTGGCACCTCCACCACCACCATGTCCTGCCTAGCATCCAATGATGGTTCCGTGTAGGCACAGATATTCGGGTTCTCCTTCAAAATCTCCTCAGTTAAGTGCATATAACGCTTCTTGATCATCGATTTTTCGCCTGCATTGCCATCCATGGTTAGTCACTATTTGTGTTTGGACTTTGGACTCAAGATCTAAATTTGACCCGATCTGTCAGCCTGGGTCAGATTCAACAAATAATTGTTGAGACTAAGATCTAAGATACTTTATGTATTCAATATATAGTCAATTTCTTATTTTCTGATACATATTGATAGGGGGCCAAGCCAGATCGGCACAGTCTAAAAACTCAGCTGACTTGGTCGATTCGATAAGATTTTGAGTCGAGTCTAAATTTTGAGTTTTTCAACTATGGTCAGGTTAGATGGAATTGGGTGGGGCAACATGAATTCAAGTCTTGCTGACAACTTCTACCCCAAGTCTAGTCCAATGCTAATGATCCCAAGCAGCTGCTGAGGTTGAGTTGGGTTAGTTGGTTCAGCTTGACTTTAAGTTATGCAAATTCAGAATTCTAGGCTTAGAATTACATAGCTCATAAATTTCAAATTTAGAGAACTTATAAATTCCTATCTAAAAGTGATATTTTGAAAATTTGAAGTTTGAATCAATTAGATAATGTAATTACAGTTTCTAGAAACTCAAGGAAGGGGTATGAACTCCCTAAATTTCAAAATTAGATGAATTTGCTAATTCCAAATTGTAAGAATTATAATTCAAATCTTCTCAAAAGGGTCTCTACTGAATCGTTTTTCTAGTGGATATAAAGTTATGTGGAAATCCTGTGAATTATGTACATTTTGTATTAATTCTGCTCTAAAGATGGACCTAAACATAAAAAAGACTCCACAGGAAGCAAGGTGATCGGAAAGGACTCGAAATGACCGGAAAAAAGACTCGAAATGATCATGAAAAACAACGCGCTAGACATTATAGATTATACATACATATACGCTTGAACTTCTCTTTCAGCTCAATCTTGTGTTCGCTGTTGGTGATACGAAAATAGTAGTCTGGGTAAGTGCTCTGATCAACCATGTTCGGTGGCGTCGCGGTTCCAATGGCCATGATTGTGGCCGGCCCAGCAGCCCTCTGTCTCCTACGGATGTCATCCACATTCACCATTTTTCAGAAAGACTTGTATATCACAATTCACAGACTTTGAGATTGTTGGTTGATTTGGTTTACGTTCTTGCATGGGAGCTTTATAGCATTAAAGATGAAGAATCTCTTACTGGTTGAAGAACCAGGACATGGGTAATGAGTCTCACATGTGCTTGACCCTACTACATTTCAACCTCAATTCCACTCTCTAAACACCTCAACCACTACCAAGGACCCACTTGCAAGTGTGAACAAATGAGTTGGCTGCTATCTGACCTCTTTTTCTGTTGTACCTAAATCCATTGGAATGGAGGATCGATCACTGTAGAATGGAACAATAGAAAGAAATTATGACAATCGATTGCTGCAAATAGGGGTGTAATTTGGACTTAGATTCATGTTTTTTCTCAACTCGATCCACTCGAATTATCCTATATACTTATAAATACACTGTCTTCATTTTTTATATTATTATTTGATAGTATTTTAGGATTAATTCTTTACGGTGATTATGTTTTAGTGATGTAAAATTGTTTTTTATGGATGTATCTTTGTTTGAAACATATGAATATAAGGGAGCACTTACACACACCCAGATTTCCTGCCTCTACACACCCGCACTTACACACACCCAGATTTCCTGCCTCTACACACCCGTTTCTGAAATTTTGGGTGAAATTACGATTTTACCCTCCGATTTTCATTCATTCGAATGAATGCCCAGTTCATTTTGGTATTCATTCGAATGAATGCCCGTGTGTAATTTCAATTCATTCGAATGAATGGGCTGAGCAATAACACGGAATACTGCTCAGCCCATTCATTTAAATGAACATTCATTCGAATGAATGAGACTAATCATTTGAATAAATGAGGCTCATTCATTCGAATGAATGTTCATTCGAATGAATGAAGCCCATTCATTCGAATGATTAATTCATTCAGCCGTTCATTCAGTCAGCAGTAAACATAATATTATTCAAATATTTTTTTTTAAAACTTTAAACTTATTTTTTGATCATTGTGTATTTCCAAAATTTCTCAAATTGAATATCTAGACTAATTAAAATAATCTGATAAAAATACCTTAAGACTTTAAGGTCTTTTGACACTCCTAAATATTTAAAACACAGTATTTTACAAATAAGGGTATCCCTAGGGTGTGTCAAAAATACATTTGAAAGTGTCAAAAGACCTTGAAGTCTTAAGGTATTTTTATCAAGTTATTTTAATTAGTCTAGATATTCAATTTGAAAAATTTTTAAAATACACAGTGCTTAAAAATAACTGTCTATATTTTAAAACATAGATCGTTATTTTTTAAGCACTGTGTATTTTCAAAATTTCTCAAATTGAATATCTAGACTAATTAAAATAACCTGATAAAAATACCTTAAGACTTCAAGGTCTTTTGACACTCCTAAATATTTAAAACACAGTATTTTACAAATAAGGGTATCCCTAGGCTGTGTCGAAAACACATTTAGGAGTGTCAAAAGACCTTGAAGTCTTAAGGTATTTTTATCAGGTTATTTTAATTAGTCTAGATATTCAATTTGAGAAATTTTTAAAATACACAGTGCTTAAAAATAACTGTCTTTATTTTAAAACATAGACCGTTATTTTTTAAGCACTGTGTATTTCCAAAATTTCTCAAATTGAATATCTAGACTAATTAAAATAACCTGATAAAAATACCTTAAGACTTCAAGGTCTTTTGACACTCCTAAATGTGTTTTCGACACAGCCTAGAGATACCCTTATTTGTAAAATACTGTGTTTTAAATATTTAGGAGTGTCAAAAGACCTTGAAGTCTTAAGGTATTTTTATCAGGTTATTTTAATTAGTCTAGATATTCAATTTGAGAAATTTTGAAAATACACAGTGCTTAAAAAATAACGGTCTATGTTTTAAAATATAGACAGTTATTTTTAAGTACTGTGTATTTTAAAAATTTCTCAAATTGAATATCTAGACTAATTAAAATAACCTGATAAAAATACCTTAAGACTTCAAGGTCTTTTGACACTTTCAAATGTATTTTTGACACACCCTAGGGATACCCTTATTTGTAAAATACTGTGTTTTAAATATTTAGGAGTGTCAAAAGACCTTAAAGTCTTAATGTATTTTTATCAGATTATTTTAATTAGTCTCAGATTATTTTAATTAGTCTAGATATTCAATTTGAGAAATTTTAGAAATACACAATGATCAAAAAATAAGTTTAAAGTTTAAAAAAAAAATATTTGAATAATATTATGTTTACTGCTGACTGAATGAACGGCTGAATGAACTAATCATTCGAATGAATGGGATTCATTATGAATGAGCCTCATTCATTCGAATGATTGAATGAATTGAAATTACACACGGGCATTCATTCGAATGAATACCAAAATGAACTGGACATTCATTCGAATGAATGAAAATCGGGGGTAAAATCGTAATTTCACCCAAAATTTCAGAAACGGGTGTGTAGAGGCAGGAAATCCGGGTGTGTGTAAGTGCTCCCTGAATATAATGTATAGTTTGAAATCAAACAAAAATAAATGGCCCCACATTTAGACACCAGGGTTTTTAGTCAGCAGACATCTGTTTTCAAATTTTTTGATAAATTATCCTTTTGCCATCCCGCATTTTATCCTTCGTACGATTCTTCAATTGATTTTTCAGATCCTTCGAAGGAATGAATGTTGATGCTACAGTTAAAAAAAAATTTAAACAGTAAAATGTCTTTTAAAATTTTAAAGTTATTTTTTAAGCACTGTGCAGTCGAATCATCCGAAGGAACTGAAAAATCAACTGAAAAAGCGTCCGAAGAATAAAATGCAGAAGGGCAAAAGGGTAATTTACCTACAAAATTTGAAAACGGTGTCTGCTGACTAAAAAGTCTGGTGTCTAAATGGGCGGCCAAAATAAATATGTTATTAATATTCATTTTATCATAGGAGTATGCCCTTTATTAATAATAATAAGAATGAGAGATTTATACGGTAGAAGAAGCAAAGATAGAAAATTGGTATGCATATTAAGTTCTACAGAGAGAGACTCACTGATCAAGTTACTGAGAATTTCAGAAGAGGGAAAATGGAGGACACAATCTAGGCAACCTTAGATCAATAATGTAAATGGCGCAACCGGTTACTTCCTACCTCAAGAAGCAGGAGGTCACTAATTTGAATCACAATTACGTTAACTGGAGGCATTTTGTATAGGTGTAGAACGTCTCCCCTAAGAGTCTCCCCTAAGAGTTTTAGGAGAACTAGACAAAGCACCACAAAATTATAATCTCCTAATTTAAATGGATTGAATTGATGGTTAAGAATTTCTTTCAAGAAGCACAAGTCTAGAGTTCAATTCTCACTCAACTATTGAGTTAATCACTCAATTACTTCTTCATTTGACCCTATGGTAAATTATAGAGTTAATCACTCAACTGCCTAAATATTTTTTTATTTGTTCTTTTATCTCCGTATTCTCTGTAGTCTACCTAATATGAGTGCTTTATACTTCTTTATGTCATACTTCAAATAAGCATAGATCGTGAGTAGATCATTGGTTTGATTGAAATTACAATATGCAATCCACAATCTATATTATGCATTTTTTAAATGCATTAGTATAAACTATAAAAATGTAAAACAGAAAATTAAAGAAACAAAAGGGAAAAAATCTAGATACACTAAAGAACATTTATAACATGTTAGATTGGATAATCATTGTTTGGGTTGATGAATTCCAGCTCCCATGGTTTAATCTGGTGTATTCTAAAGACGTGGTATCCACTGTAAAGATTTTACATTGGGTTTTTCGCACTTAATTTTTTTTTTTTTTTTAAATAGCAAGAAAACCGGTCTATTGTCATTTTCAATTTACTACTGATTGTACCAAGTGGGCCTTCAATTTTGTGGCTTGTGGCCTGTGGCCAAGAAAGGAACAAGTCATGTAACATCAATGTGTCACCTGTAAAGATTTTCTAATCTGGTGTATTCTAAAAACGGTCCTGTAAAGATTTTACACTGGGTTTTTTGCACTTAATTTTTTTCTAAAAATAGCAAGAAAACCATTCTATTGTTATTTTCAATTTACTACTGATTGTACCAAGTGGGCCTTCAATTTTGTGGCTTGTGGCTTGTGGCTTGTGGCTTGTGGCTTGTGGCCAAGAAAGGAACAAGTCATGTAACATCAATGGAACAAGTCATGTAACATCAATGTGTCATCAATGTATAATGCTGTGTGTAAAACTTCAGAAAGGGAAGCATTGATGAAACTCGTTGGGCCTTGAGGCTGCACCAATGTCTCTTGTTTTGGCTCTTCATATGGGCCCACGAGATGGGAATCAATTAAAAATGGGAAAGAAAACAGGAAAATAGAGATAAACAGATGTCTGTGTGGCCACTATTACTCAAGACACAAGAGGACAATGTCAAGCATGTCGTGGGGCAGGTTGGATTTTTTTTTTTTACTTTTTAGTGGAAAAGATAAGAATTTAGAAGAAACTTGAGCAGCTAATTGTCAATTCAGTAATGTTTTAATTCATAATTCCATAAATGAATCGGCATAGCCTGTTAAATCTCAGTGTTTTCTAAGGGTCGGTTGTTGTGACCTTAAGGTTGTGGGACAAAGTCCTATAGGTGTCAGATATGAAGTCGCCTCACAGAAAAAGCTCTCACAGAAAAAGCCCATATTAAATAGGGAAAAATAAATAGATAAATTTACAAGAATAGAGAACTGGGAGAGAAAAACAAAGAGAACATAAAGAAAAATTGAAACCCAGATGCATACAATTCATTAAAGCTTATAATTTGAACATAATTTGAGCAAAGGCTTACTGAATCGAGTTCGCAATAAAAACATGCGTCTCTCTGTTACTCTTCTTATGTAGAAATATGAGATTTCAAATAAACACACCCAACAAATATCTAACGGGAAAAATAAGCACAAATCAAAACAAAAGAATTTACGTGGTTGACTCCATCCGACCTACGTCCAAAATTTATATTAAGAGAAAAAAGAAAAGAGAATAAAGAGAGTACAATAACCCAGAATTTAAGAGATCCCCCTCTATCGTCTCTCTTTATGCCACAATCCTCTATCACACAGCTGGCTGCCCTCTTCGCTACAGAGCGTTTGCTTTCACTAGAACTGGCTATTTTAAGAAGCCAGACAGTTCTCCAAAGTCTCACACACGCCGTACACAAACCTTCTAACCCACCGTCCACACTGGGTTTTCTGTGGCTTTTTGACACCCACACAGCACTTCAGTATGTACCTCAAGACCTCTTTAGCAGTTTCCAAGTTTTATTATCCTTTTATCTCTACAGAAATTTTAACCCATACACGTATCCTTTTAATATTAGCAGTTGCTAACTAGGAGTTTCCATGCCTCATGTTGAAATAGCAATTGCTTTAGCCTAACTATTGCCGTGTACCTCAACAATAATAGTAATTGCCATATTATTAGATTAAGCAATTACTAATTTCAAGTGCCCTCTTAAATTTGGAAAGTCAATTGCCGTACGACTTAGTGGAATTGAGCCACCGCTGACAGGGAGAAGTGAATAAATTGGGTTCCAGAAAAGGAATTTGTTGGATACTTGGATGCATAAACAAGGAAAAGGAAGCTTTTATTTGAGAGTTGCGAGAGCAATAAATGATCGAGTAGGATTACCTCAAACTACAAATTTTACTTACTTTTTTTTTTTATTAACTTGTGAGAAACTCAGACATGGTCCTAGTAAAACTTCCATGTATGAACTTACTACTCTTAAGGCACACCAAAGTTAGACTATGGGACTTGAACTTACAACCTCTTACTTTCTGAGACGGGAGAAAATCAGTTGAACTGTGAATACAAATTCCACTCTACCAGTGGTTTGCATTCATTTTTAAAACCCGTTCAACTTTTATTTGGGCAGTGGACTGATCATTTGAACAAGTTCGAATGTTGTTCAAAATCTTAGAATGGATGTAATTTTGCACAGGCCTTTGAATTGTAGTGCCATTTGGTCAGGACCATTTTTTACTTTACTAGTGTTGTCTTAAAATTCAATTACTCTTTAGCAGAATTACAAGTCTATGCATCAATCTGTCATAGTGCCCTTTAGTCCTTTACTACTAAAGATAATCCATCACCCATGTCACTGCTCAATAGTTGATTTGATTCGCTTCCATTGAGAATCATGTGTTGATATTTTTGAAATGGGATCTCTGTGAGTTACTTTTGTGGGGGTCATAATCGTTTTTGTCTCCCTATTTCAACTATGGTGCCATTTTCTACTCATGATTATTCAATGTTACTAACTTATTTCAAACAACAATTGTAAATGAATGAGATTTCATTTAAAAGATCATAATGGAGAATCTGAAGGAGTTGTTCTTACGGTCAAAGTACCCATTTCAAGAAGTGGAGTTTTGAATTTGATTCACGTTTAACCCCAACTAGGCACTCTTTGAAGTTACTTATTTGGTGTGTGAGATTGGGAGGCTAACACGTGCCACAAGGACCAGTTGGATTAAAATTACCCCCTGTCCCTATACAGGTGAGACGTCTAGACACCTTATTTGGTGTGTCTGATTCACAATAGATGATTTTCCTTTTTTTATCCAACTATAGCATTGTTTTAAAAATGCAATAGTAATAGTAGTAATGAATACTAATGAATAATTAAGATGATCTAATTTACAAATTTAAACCCAAAAGCCAAGGTTTTCACCCATTTGTTTTTTGCATTCGTCAAGAATAAAACATATCAATTTGCAATATCAATATACTTTTGGAAGACCTGTACAAGGCATATTTGTCTAATATTAGATAGATTAAAAATAGAAATGTCAACAAATTTCGGCTGAGATCATTCACTCTCCTACCGAATTTTTTTTTAATTTTTTATTAGTCACAATCCTCTGAATTGAAAATATAAATTAATATATGTGCACTAAATTTTAGTTGTAAAATGATTTTGTAATTCTTTAATTTTAAGAGACAAAATTTAATCTACTTTTATTTTTTAAACACAGTTTCAGTTCATATGGTTAAGTATTTATTTAATTATGAATAAAATAAGAAAACTAAAAATAATAAACTTGTATAAAGAAGAAACTTATAAAGATATTTATTATGTATTGAATTTCACAATATTATTATATGTGTCTAGACATTGGATTCATCAAATAAGTAGTGACATACTGGTTGAAATCATTTTTCTTTAATATATTATTCACAAAAAATAATCATAATTAAATTAATTAAATAGTATTTTTAAATAAAAAAAATTATATATAATTCCTGACCGGCAAGCTCAGGTCAGTGGATCTTTTATGCCTACCCTCCTCTCACTTTCTTAGAGACGAGAGGAAGAAGATACACTGAAGAACATTTATAACATGTTAGATTGGATAATCATGGTTTGGGTTGATGAATTTCAGCTTTTATGGTATAATCTGGTGTTTTTCGCACTTATTTATAGCAAATTAGGGGTTTATGCATAAACCCCTTATTGATAGGCAGAGAAACCTCACAAATCCTAAAACAGGGGCCACAAACAATTGCTTAGAGTTTGACAAGTGTCAAAACCCAAAACAAGGGCCACAGGCAAGAGACAGACAAATTAGGGTTAGTTTGACAAGTGTCAAAGCCCTAGACACGGGCTACAGAGAAGCCACCGACAAATTAGGATAAGAAATAGTAAAGTACAGAAAGTGAACAGTGATTGAATAGTAAAAGCCAATAAATCTGGCTAAAAGACGAAACTGCTACAGTGTTGTTACAGTGTCGGCCACTGCGCGGGGCTCAGGAGAGTTAAATCCAAGTAATTTTTATCAGTCATATTGGTATGAAAACTCGATATCCTATAATTCTTCACAGAGAGTAAGAATTTATAAATTGTTTGTATTTTAATAATATACACTATGTCCAAGAAAACTTTATTGTTTTTTGTCTGTAGTTTGGTTGATAGGTGAAAAGTCTCTCAAATGTTGGTGGTGGAAAAATTACTAGCGTGTATTCGTACATAGGGTAATTTCTTAAACTCATTAATAGTGATACAAATATGTTAATTGAAAGGTCTAAAATTTATAAAAGTATTACTATGATTTGATCAATTGTATAAGTTTCATAGATGAGCCACTACTATATTAATTTAACCAATATTAAAAAAATAGATGAATATTTGAAAATCCACAAGATTGTACATTCAAGTCCTATAGGTGTCATATGGGCAACTGGCTTATCAAAAAGTTTGACCATGTCCAATTCTGACTACCAACTCTCGATAGATTAGCTAAATGGCTTTGTTAGCGTTGATTTTATGTGGACTAAGTTGCTCTGATGATGATGATGATAAGTGCCAACTTAGTTAAATGAGCTAAATAAGATGTTGATGTTGTTGTTGATGATGTATGGACTAAATGATTCTAACGATGATGATAGTACATGTGTGATAATGCTCAGGTTTTGTGGTTTGAGATATTCTGGCATTTAGATAGTTATCAACCCAGCAAAAAGTTTGCCAAACCCAAATATGAGTGTGCTCCATTTGGAGGGGTTTATTTCGACCAAAATGACAAGTTATGTAGCTTTATGTGTTTGTCTTATCAGATTAGGTTTTATCTAGTGTTGATGTTTACTTGGTCCAATTTTCAGATTTTGTAATGTGAAGACATGACGCACTCCACCACCACCAGATCCAAATGAGCCTTCTAATGTGGCTAAGGCAATTGCATCATGGGGTCTGGACTATGTGGTGATCACAAGTGTTGATCGAGATGATTTGCCTGATCAAGGAAGTAGTCATTTTGCAGAAACAGTGCAGAAGTTGAAAATTCTAAAGCCAGAGATGTTGATAGAAGCACTTGGTATGAATTTTGCTTGTGCTTGCTCTTTATTTATCATCAGCTTTTTTTTTTTTCGGATAATTTTACATATTAGGTCTTTAGTTAGCAGAGAATTGAGATTTCCTCTATATTGGATAACGTTGTCATGTTATCTTGTCATTTAATATTATTCTATGTGAGTTTTGTTCTTTGTTGGTGGAGTTGCATTTTGTTGTTGATAATTTTACCTTGTTGTTCATTGCTGCTGCGTTTGGATGATGAGAGATGAAAAGTTAGGGTTCTCTAGAGAAAGTCAAACCTCTCACTTGATTCTGCTACTTTGTCATTGCTCTTGGTTGGTATGAATTGGAGATTAGCTGGGTGAAACCCTTCTCTCTGGAAAAAACCAACGTGTCGTTTGGATATAGAAGTGGAGAAGATATTCCTCCTAACCATTGAATCATCACCACAACAATCTATGTTGTTAACTGATAGGAAATATTGTGGGTCCCATTATTCACTGAAGTTGATGTTCCTTTAAGGTGATTTTGATCATCTTTTAGTCCATTAGTCAGTAAATAAATAGAAAATCATTTCAAACATTGAAAATTCCATCACATAAATGATTTTTTTTTATAAATGGTCCTCCATATGTGTGTTGCACATAGATAGAGAGAGAGAGAGAGAGAATGGGGTCTTTTTTTCCTTTTTGCCATTGTTTACAACAATTCAAGAAGAGAAGAATGCGAAGAAAATGCATTTTCTCCCTTTTTGCCATTCTTTGAAAGGTGTGTTGATCAAGTAGGGTGGGACCTATCATTTACATTGATTCTTGACCAAAATCTCATCTAACGTTGGAAGGAGCCTATTTGAAGTTGGAAATTAATTATTTGAAATATCTAATATGGGTTGTCACTACATAAAGTTGGAAATCATGGTCTGCCTACTTAAACAAAACCAAATTGTTTTAATTATAAATTTCCTGTCTCTCACTCTCCCATTTCTCACAATGTTTTTGTTTTTCAAGCTGATAACATAAATATAGAAAATTTCCTCTTTTTTTGTTTTTAATGTTGTTTAGTATACATTTTTTGACTGAGCTGTATTGTAATACACATTAACTGAGAAAAAAATTTATTGTTTGCAATAAAAGTGCCAATGTAGTATCGCTTCATCTCGTACAGTCTAAAAGGCTCTCCTGCCAATCTTCAGTGGCTTGGTCAGGTTTTACTCTTTCTATGACGTGGGTGGTGAGGATGAGTGTGGGTGGCTTCTTATTGTCTCCTATTACCTTCACCTATTACCATTTAAGATCCATACAAACCTTCTTACAGTAAAAATAATGCTTTGAGTTACTGCTGCCGCTCCATCATCATCTGTTGTGAATTATAAACTGCAAGTTTTGAAGATGTGATGAAGTAAAATGCATCTTACTTCCATCATTTGTTTTGCTTATTTTCAGTGGGTATTGATTGTTATATAATTTTTAACATTTCAAGCACCTATGCAGTTCCTGATTTTCGAGGAGACCCTGCCTGTGTGCAGAAAGTGGCCAAATCAGGATTAGAAGTTTTTGCTCCCAATATTGAAACTGTTGAAGAGCTTCAGAGGGTTGTTCGTGATCATCGTGCTAATTTCAAGCAATCTATTGATGTTCTGAAAATGGCAAAAGATTATGCTCCCACTGGGACTCTCACAAAGACATCGATAATGCTGGGATGTGGGGAAACTCCTGATCAAGTTGTGAGAACAATGAAGAAGGTGAGAGCCGCTGGAGTTGATGTGATGACATTTGGTCAGTATTTGAAACCGTCAAAGCGGCATATGCCAGTCTTTGAATACATCACTCCAGAAGCTTTTGAGAAGTATCACTCCCTTGGCATGGAAATGGTAAGCTCTAATCATTTGGCTTCATTTTTGCTGTTATATGCTAGGTAGCTTTTATGTTAGCAAATTGTGAAACCTCTTATTTCCAACATTCAAAATCTTGTTCAACATGCCCGATTCAATGGAAGTTTGGGCAGAGTAGTACCCAATAAATATGACTTGTTAATTCTGGATTGGAGTTGACATTTTCAACCAAATTAATGGTCAGGCCAGGTTTGGTTGGCACATTTAATGATCAGATCAGATTTGGTTAGATCAACACATGCAATGCCATTCCTGACATGACCAATTAATCAGACACATTGATCTGTGTTCAAATAGCATTTGGGATATGGTCAATAATCAGGCTAGATTTGAGCCATTTAATAATAGACCCACCTCAGGTTGGGCCAATGTACCTATCATACTTGGTCAACCAGACCCTGCTCGATGTGATCAGATATTGCCACCCTTCAAATCAAAGGGCAAGGAGAAGTCTTGCCTGATCTATTTTACGGTTGGCTTCATTTGTTTTACTTTCTGTTGATCCATATTTAGGCCATGATGGCATTTCACAATTGAGGATGTCAGATCAAACTACCCTCCCAGCCACAATAGTAAATGGAAAGCAAACAGCTTTCGTTTCTGTTCCTTGAAACTTCTTCCAGGGGATTTTTCAATCTATTCATTCCCTAACCTTTAAATGACATTTTTTATTTGTTTTCTAGTAGAGATACTCGATTCTTTTAGAGTGCTTTGCTGCTATTGTATATAGATTGAACCCCTCTCATATTCCAAGGTTTGGAAACTCGACAAATGCTGACTCAGATGAAGCACATGCCACACTGAAGGTGTGTCTTGTTTTATGTGAAGCAGGGACTAGTGACCAACGACGTACCGATTAGTGACTAGAGAATACTTTTCAGCTGATCAGTGTTTTCAGTGGGGTACTCAAAAAGCTCAAAGTTTAGGATGCAAGAAACTGAAAATCCTACATTTTCAGTTTCCTCCCACAGTGTACTCTATTCCATATCTTTCAAGGTGCATAGACCTTGTTGTGGGATCCATTCTGGATGCTTTTTAATTGTATTCAAGATTTTAACATTGTTTGCAAGGGTAGATCTGGCAGATGCCTGGGTTAAGAAGCGCAGGTGTTCTGATGGACCATGTCAGATAGTAGGTCCCATCTGATTATCACAAAAATTGTATGGATGGATAGATTGTCATGAGGGCTTTCGTATTGTAAGAAAATGGGACTTATTGAATCGTGTTAGGCCATATTTTGTGAGATTAAAAATCAATCATTGGATAAATATTTTGACCTATCATAATTAATTTCACAGTTGAAAATGCATCAAATGGAAATTATGGAAGGTTGGGTCTAAGTTTTAAAAAGGAAAATATAATTTTAATTGACCAGATTGGAAAAACGCACAGGAAGGTTTTGTAATAATGCTTTGTCTGCAATTGAGCGTTGCCTTATAAATGAAGGTTGGCAATTATTGGGATGTTCTCCATGAGAGAGCCATATTCATTGTAGGCTGAAACACCAAACTGGAGGTCCTGTGTTCATTGAAGGGAACCCTTTTTTTTTTTCTGAGTAGAAACTGTGAATTTCATTAAAAGTGAAAAATACAAGATGGAAAGCTATGATTTATATAAGAGAGTTATACAAACAATTGGAAAAGCAATAAAGTACAAACATGAGTCCCATATAAATAACAAAAGAAAAGTAACTAAGCTCCTATCGCAGTACTACTGATTTGTGCAAGCTGGTGACAGAGATATCTTGAAACACACTTGCTATTCAATTCTTCCAACTTTGCTGGTCCCCTCTTACATCTCATACCCTGTTACCATCCCAATTAAATATGCCCAAGTGGCAATTGAGCTTCTTCACTCTTTCTGCTTCTTTAGTTAATTTGAACTGTAAAAACCATTATCCAACCCTATTTTTGAAGGATAAGGGAATTTTTTTTCATTTTTTCTACCAACTCTTTCTAGATCTATTATGACAAGATCTGGTGGTGGTGGTGTGTTTTGTTAGAGAGAGAGAGAGAGAGAGAGAGAGAGAGAGAGAGTTTTTCTATAAGTTCCACTATGCACAATGCAACCACAGCTTTTTTTCAAAAATATATATATATTTATGATAACCATGTTCTGAACTTCTGACAGTGATAAGCATTTGTAGCATTTTTGGGCATTCTGTCAAAAATGTAAAATGGATTATCATGATCAAAGGAGTGAAGTATGAAGGGTAAATGCAAAACATAATCTTGGTAATGAAATTGAGCATTTTGTTTTATCAGAGACATGGGATTTATCGTTCTTTTACCAAGTACTTCGATCTGGAGAAGTGATTTTGCTATATTTGCTCATTTAATGATTTAATGTGTTTTTCTTCCTTTTTCAGGGTTTTCGTTACGTTGCATCTGGGCCTATGGTCAGGTCATCCTACAAAGCAGGTGAATTTTATATCAAATCCATGATTGAATCTGATAGAGCGACGTTTACTCAGGCCTCAGACTCCTGAATTAGATGCTTTTCAGTTCCTCCCACCATGTATTTATACATTTCTCAGTTCTCTGCTGCTTCAGTTCATCCATTTATACCTCTACACCTCTCTCTCTCTCTCTCTCTCTGTATGTGTACACAGTTCAACTTATTTCAACCTTTGCAGTGTTCTGGTGCTGACATAATTCACAATAATGGGCCTGCAGAGGTATTGTTTCTTCCATTATTTTATGATTTATTTGACTACCTTTTACTTTTAAAGGGGGGACACCTTACATTTTTCACACAAAAGATGCATAATATATTTGGTTTTTTGAACTTTTTTTTCTTCAATTTGTATTGGTGAAGCCCACAGTTTATTGATGCGATTGGTCCTATTATAGATAGGCTTGGAAAAACCAAGTGATTTTTAGTTGAGTTTGAAATGAAATTACAATGAATAGACCTTTAGATCTTGGTCCCATCAACCATGGTTGATTTGTGGTGAGCAACGGGGACCCAAAAGTTGTTCTTGTTTTATAAAGTACCTCTTAGAAATATATGGAATTCAAGGTTGAACATGAATTAAAGTATGTATAAAAAATATGTTTTGTTTGGATTAGTCATGTGAAGATTTTAGAGGAGAAAATGGTTAAATCAAAATTTAAAATGATAAAAAAATTATGATTTAAAAAAATATTTTTTATGATTTTAAAAAATATCCGCTAACTAAAGTAATTCTTTATTAATTTCTATTAAAACATGGATTTTTTCTATGTGTCTGTCACCATCGTGTCTCACAGCAAAGTGTGCAAAGCGTTAAGGGTGTTCATTTGTTCGAATGTAGTTTGAATCCAATTTAAGTAAACGGAATTAGGACAGGTTTTTGTCCAACAGATTGGAATTGGACTTATTTTAAAGTTCATTGAGACTTGTTGTGTTTTCATGCTCATTTATTTTTTTACGTACTTTTTATTTTTTTTGTTTTATAAATTGAAAATCTAACAGAAGACTTAAAAATGAAAATATCTTAAAATTTCATTTCAAAAATTATGTTTTACTCACTGGATCCTAGTGGTTAAAATTACTGGACATCATTTTTCAAAGATGTTTGCCAATTTTGACGAGATTTAATTAATGATATATTTAAGTATGTTTTCAATAATGTACTGCTATATTTTCAATTTATACAACAAATTTTTTAAAATAAAAATTATACCATATACAAAATAAACAGATTTTAATTAGACAATATCAAACTTTAGTAAAAATAATCAGGCTTTCGATCTGAACTCAGCTCGTGAACACCTCTAATGGGGTTCTTGAAACCATGAAATTTGATTACTAAATAAGTGACCCAGGGTTTTAAATATCGGATTTCACCGGTGGACCCGATTGATATCTTGGCTGATATTTATGTATAAAGATTTTTTTAAATGTCTTTTTCAAATTTTGTTTTTCATTTTTTAAACTTAGAAATTAAAAAAATAGAAAGAGAAATTTCACGGCGAGTATTAGATGAAACTAAATTTTCAACTCCTGAATCGACCCACTAACAATGAATAGGTAGTGAGTTATTCTCATTCTTTTGTGGAAAATGCCGTACGTACATACTTTATTTGAGAAATTGAAAGTCGGTTCTAAAGCACTTCACTCGTAAGAATGGGCTGTATTTGAATATGCAAGAATGAGTGATTTTAAAGGTCTCTTGGAGTGTGAGGATCAAGAAGTTTCTCTCACGAAGAGAAGTCTTGAGTTTTATTTACGCTTAAATTTCTTTCAGTTATTTTTCGCAGGGTTACTTTTCTTTAATTTAATTGGTGTATATGGATTGGAAGGTTTACATGTACTCATAGAATTAGTCTCACTTTCAATATAAGATACAGATACCCATGTTCCTTAAAAAAAAAAAATTGCCCAACAACTTAAATTATATTATTTAAATTTCCTAATTTTGAGGATTCATTCAGTCAAGTCAATAGTCTAATAAAAGTTGGACTAACGTCTAACTGAAGATGCATGATGCATGCAATTTATATACGAATTCGAATCTCATGAGTTAGCTTGTTACAATGCCATCTAAATTTGATCTTCGAGGCTGCCCATCTTAACACGGGAATTTTTTTTTTGTTAGTGAACCTGAGTTTTTAAAAATTTGTGTGAAAAATCAATTTTACGCTTCATCTTTCGTAATTCAAAAAACGTCCAAGTGGTGCACTGACTGGTTTCAAAGTCCAAGCAGTGCACCACATAGTGAAACAAGCAGTGCACCACACTCCGAAAATCTCCTTTAATTAATTACATGGGTTGGGCTGTGCCTCCATATAACCCGACTCAAATCGATTTGCTTAAAGTGGGTTGGAATTTTTAAGAAAGGATTAGATTATTGCAAGTTGGAGGAGGCTAAAATATGAGTTAGATTGAAAAATAGCAAACGACGAGTTAAAATCCCTAACCTAAATTGCACCTCTAATTGCAAATTTGATAAGTACCTTTTTTGTAGATTTATTACGAAGCACCAGGATGAATTGTTAGAAATATCTATATTCAGATAGAGCACATAAAAATCAACTTTGAATAAAATACTTTAAATATGATTTATTTTAGAAGATTACAAAAATTCAAAGGTCCTTAATCCTTGAATATGATTTAAACAAGAATGTATTTTAAAATGGATTCGAATTAATTATTAATCCAATTAAGAAGATAATATAAAGAGAAAGGGAGCAAGAGTAAAAGTATAGAGTAAAAAATAACGTAAAATGAACTGATTCTCATTACATAATTCTTCGATGGGAGTGGACTGAGCTTGTAATGGCCAGATGTGGCCTGCCTTACAACAAGCCCAATTTTTTTGCTTATCAAGTCCTTTGGTCTCTTGGTCAAAAAGCCCAATTTCCCATATTCTAAATTTCGAATGATGGGATTACAGGGGTCGGTCGAGATCTCGGATCTACTGTTTTTTCGGCCGATATGTCGTTGATATTGGGTGATATTTTTTTCTCTCTTTTTTTTTTTTTACAAATCTCGGCAGTATCTGCGATATCGAAGAGATTTCACCCGTACGACCGATACATCTCATATCAGCCGAGATATCTCGGGCATTTTTTTAACCCCTAAATGGGACTGGATGAATGCTCGCACATGTAAGGCTTATGTCAACCCCTGTTTTGCGGACCAGGGCTCACTGGACTTCTAATCAAGTTGGACATATTGTCACTTCACAATTGACCCTTGAAAGCTTAAAATCATTATATGAGCCATGAGATTAGAATGTGATCTGAAAGTCTAACAAGCATTAATAGTTGGTGATTGGTAGCACTATAAATTGTATAGTACAAAACAACGAAACTTCTTTTATGCAATATCGAGAACTATACTGCCAAGTGGACCACTAACCCTTTGATGTTCAATCAGAGTTAGCCATGAATCAAATTTTTGTAGTCCTCAAGAGGTGGGAAGAGAAGATTGCATGTGGTTGTGACGGCCCGTGATCCATTGACAAACAAACAATAATAATTATTCAACATTCCATTCATAAAAAATTGCATTACATGGCAATAGAGATGGCTATATAAGCCATGACATTTATCATTCTAGTGGCTTTTAGAGGAAAAGACAGACACCCATTTTAGAAACAAAAACTGGAGAGAAGAATCAAGGGAAAATTAAATAGTAACAGTCCTAGGCAGACACACTGTGGAGCACAACAGTCTCAACTGTGAGCCCAGGCCCAAACCCAAAGAGCACACCCCACTCGAGCCCTTCTCCGGTCGTCTTGCAGCCCTCTTCAGCTGACTTCTTCCTCATATCATCCAGTATGAATAGGACACACGCGCTCGACATGTTTCCGTACTCACTCAACACATGCCTCGTTGCTCTTAACTTTTCGGGCTTGAGGCCCAGCTTGGATTCCACTTGGTCCAGGATTGCAGGCCCACCTGGGTGTGCAATCCAGAACAGAGAGTTCCAATCAGAGATGCCAAGTGGTTCAAATGCCTCAACAAGGCTCTTCTCTATGTTCTTTGAAATGAGGCCTGGGACATCCTTTAGGAGATGGAATGTAAGGCCCACCTCCCTAAGGTGCCCATCAATGGCACCATCACTGTCTGGGAGAATTGTCTGGGCTGCTGAGACCATCTCAAACATTGGCTTCTCAACTCCCGGAACAGGATCAGCGCCGACAATCAAGGCAGCCGCGCCATCTCCGAAGAGAGCCTGGCCGACAAGGCTGTCGAGGTGTGTGTCACTAGGGCCTCGGAAGGTGACGGCAGTGATCTCTGAGCAAACAACTAATACACGGGCACCTCTGTTATTCTCTGCAAGATCTTTCGCCAAGCGGAGCACCGTCCCACCTGCGAAACAGCCTTGTTGGTACATCATCAGACGCTTCACGGAGGGGCGGAGACCGAGGAGCTTGGTGAGCTGGTAGTCGGCGCCAGGCATGTCGACACCACTGGTGGTGCAGAAGATTAGGTGGGTGATCTTAGACTTGGGCTGGCCCCATTCCTTGATGGCCTTGGCTGCTGCTTCTTTTCCCAACCTTGGCACTTCCACCACCACCATGTCCTGCCTAGCATCCAATGATGGTTCCATGTAGGCACAGACATTCGGGTTCTCCTTCAAAATCTCCTCAGTTAAGTGCATATAACGCTTCTTGATCATCGATTTTTCACCTGCATTGCCATCCATTCTTAGTCACTATTTGTGTTTGGGCGTTGGACTCAAGATCTAAATTTGACCCGATCTGTCAGCCTGGGTCAGATTCAACAAATAATTGTTGAGACTAAGATCTAAGATACTTTATGTATTCAATATATAATCAATTTCTTATTTTCTGATATATATTGATAGGGGGCCAAGCCAGATCGGCACAGTCTAAAAACTCAGCTGACTTGGTCGATTCGATAAGATTTTGAGTCGAGACTAAATTTTGAGTTTTTCAACTATGGTCAGGTTAGATGGAATTGGGTGGGGCAACATGAATTCAAGTCTTGCTGACAACTTCTACCCCAAGTCTAGTCCAATGCTAATGATCCCAAGCAGCTGCTGAGGTTGAGTTGGGTTAGTTGGTTCAGCTTGACTTTTAAGTTATGCAAATTCAGAATTCTAGGCTTAGAATTACATAGCTCATAAATTTCAAATTTAGAGAACTTATAAATTCCTATCTAAAAGTGATATTTTGAAAATTTGAAGTTTGAATCAATTAGATAATGTAATTACAGTTTCTAGAAACTCAAGGATGGGGTACGAACTCCCTAAATTTCAAAATTAGCTGAATTTGCTAATTCCAAATTGTACGAATTATAATTCAAATCTTCTCAAAAGGGTCTCTACTGAATCGTTTTTCTAGTGGATATAAAGTTATGTGGAAATCCTGTGAATTATGTACATTTTGTATTAATTCTGCTCTAAAGATGGACCTAAACATAAAAAAGACTCCACAGGAAGCAAGGTGATCAGAAAAGGACTCGAAATGACCGGAAAAAAGACTCGAAATGATCGTGAAAAACAACGCGCTAGACGTTATAGATTATACGTACACATGCGCTTGAACTTCTCTTTCAGCTCAGTCTTGTGTTCGCTGTTGGTGATACGAAAATAGTAGTCTGGGTAAGTGCTCTGATCAACCATGTTCGGTGGCGTCGCGGTTCCGATGGCCATGATTGTGGCCGGCCCATCGGCCCTCTGTCTCCTACGGATGTCATCCACATTCACCATTTTTCAGAAAGATTTGTATATCACAATTCACAGACTTTGAGATTGTTGGTTGATTTGGTTTATGTTCTTCCATGGGAGCTTTATAGCATTGAAGATGAAGAATCTCTTACTGGTTGAAGAACCAGGACATGGGTAGATGAGTCTCACACGTGCTTGACCCAACTACATTTCAACCTCAATTCCACTCTCTAAACACCTCAACCACTACCAAGGACCCATTTGCACGTGTGAACAAATGAGTTGGCTGCTATCTGACCTCTTTTTCTGTTGTACCTAAATCCATTGGAATGGAGGATCGATCACTGTAGGATGGAACATTAGAAAGAAATTATGACAATCGATTGTTGCAAATAGGGGTGTAATTTGGACTTAGATTCATGATTTTTTCTCAACTCGATCCACCCGAATTATCCTATATATGTATAAATACACTGTCTTCATTTTTTATATTATTATTTGATAGTATTTTAGGATTAATTCTTTACGGTGATTATGTTTTAGTAATGTAAAGTTGTTTTTTATAGATATATCTTTGCTTGAAACATATGAATATAATGTATATAGCTTTGATTATCTAATTAATCATGTGGGTTGGGCTGTGCCTCCATATAACCCGACTCAAATCGATTTGCTTAAAGTGGGTTGGGATTTTAAGAATGGATTAGATTATTGCAAGTTGGAGGAAGCTAAATATGAGTTAGATTGAAAAATAGCAAATCAAATTATCTATAGATGAGTTAAAATCCCTAACCTAAATTGCACCTCTAGTTGCAAATTTGATAAGCACTTAATTGTAGATTTATTATGAAGCACCAGGATGAATTGAGAGCACATAAAAATCAACTTTGAATAAAATACTTTAAATATGATTTATTTTAGAAGATTACAAAAATTCAAAGGTCCTTAATTCTTGAATATGATTTAAACAAGAATGTATTTTAAAATGGGTTCGAATTAATTATTAATCCAATTAAGAAGATAATATAAAGAGAAAGGGAGAAACAGTAAAAAATTAACGTAAAATGAACTGATTCTCATTAGATAATTCTTCGATGGGAGTGGACTGAGCTTATAATGGGCCAGAGCCCAGATGTGGCCTTCCTTACAACAAGCCCAGTTTTTTTGCTTACCAAGTTCTTCGGGCTCTTGGTCAAAAAGCCCAATTTCCCATATTCTAAATTTCTAATGATGGGAATGGATGAATGCTCGCACATGTAAGGCCTATGTCAACCCCTGATTTGCAGACCGGGCTCATTGGGCTTCTAATCAAGTTGGGCATATTGTCATCCAACAATCCATTGAAAGGCCGGGCTCCACTTAAGATTAGGAAACTCAAAATTTGAATTTGACTTGAAATCCCATCAAGCCGAAAAATTGGATCGAGTTTAAATAATGAAAAAATTCAGATAAATAAATTGATTCACTCGACTCAAAATCATATTGAATTGACTCAGATTGACTCACCCATATCTTATTTGAGTTTTTAAACAATGGGTTAAGTACACCATTTTCATGGTTGAGTGCCACCAACACAAGCTCAAATTTAGGAGTTGCATCATTTGAATGCATCAAAATGGCTGATCCTATCTAATGATGATGAAGACAGTAATTCTACCTAATAATGTTACTGTTGGAGCTGGACAATTTCCTGCAGACAAAAGGGCCTTTATTAATGTACCAAAGTGAAAGTAATTACATGGCGTAAGAAATTCTTCCACTTAAATAGTGATATGCATACAAAAGAAATTCTACTTTAACACCAAAGATGAGGCTTTTTTAGAAGTTTAAAAGTTCTATAAACTCTAGTTATCGTTAATTAGAAGTGCACAAAATAATGAAAGAAAGAACAAAACAGAGATTAATACACACAAAGATAGAAAGATTTACTGGAGTTTTTCTTTGGTACATCAACATAGGTTCAAATCAGATCCACTATATTCAAAGGCAAAAAAAAAAATGAAGAAGAGACGATTTTGCCTATTACTCTTCTCTCACGAAAGGAGACATTATATACTGCTTTAATTAGGGTTATAACATATGTAATGAGAAAACTACAAAATTTCCCTCTATTAAAAAAATCGACTCGGGGCCTCCGCCTCCCGTGCCCTAGACAAGGGGGTGCTACCCCCCTTTGACCCTCCGAGAGCTCAACGGAGAGCTAGACCACTAAACGGGCCAGTGGAGATGGAATTACCTATAATAATAATAAATATTTGACAATCAAGCTCCACAAACTTATCACTTATAATAAAAAAAAAAACTATAAACTTCCATATTAGACCTAAGTGTATTTTGAACTTTTTCCATGTTAGAATAATTAAAATGTGCATTAGAGCACAGCAAAGCTTAGTCACTCTATCATGGTGTGTTACAAGCCCTAACATGAAATTCGACTAGCACAATAATATAACAATACCATGCGGCAATAGTACCAGACACTAAATTAGAGTAGTCACCCACAAGTAATAGATTTTGGGAAGAGAATGTTTGAATGACAATATTTTAAATGACATTTATTCAGTTTGTTCACTATTTTTTTTTTTTTGGGTTAAAATAAACGATTTTCCATTGCCGCACTCAACATGGAATTTTTCTTTTTCAAACAACAAGAAGGAAAACTACACGAGGTCACAAACTACTCTCCAGGCCTGGCAAATATTAGAAGTTGAGGAACCCAAAAACCTTTATTGATAGATGCTCAAAAAGCCACACAAAACATGATCTTTTCAGCAATAATATTTTTCTTCAGCAGCAATATTTTCATCACAGGCATTGTTTATGAAAGTTCTATTATTCCTTGTCAAAGCGCAATGTGCAATTGAGGCATCAGGGGTCATGAAGTTTAAGGTGCAAAACACATGACTGGGTGTGGCCTGAATTTGTTGGGCAAATATATATTTGTTATTCTCTCTGTAATACTGACATTAATAAAATTCAATGGTATTCTTCCAAAACACTAAAGTATATGGGCAATGGGGGCTTCTACATGTGTTATATATGTATATAAAAGTATATTATTTATACATTTATAGTAATTAGAGTTCCAAGTTATTATCCACCAATGCATAATAGCCACAGTAATTGATCATTATTGATTTATTGAAGAAAAAAGTCTTATTAAAGAAGAATTGGAAGAAAAAAAAACTAGGCTTGGGTTGAGCTGGCAAGATGCAAATGGGTTTAGCTGCTGTTACTGCTATGCTTCAGTTGGTCGGTCAAGGTCAATGAAGATCAACCTACTTGACCTAGTGATCTTTATTTATTACAATTTGGAAGTAAGTTATTTTACGATGTAGCAAACATTTGAATTCAAATGTTTGAAATCAAATAATAAGATTAGGATTAGTTTTTTGAAATCAAATGTTTGTTGCGCGCCCACTTCCTTCCTGCCGACTATGAACAGATTATGTTCGAGCAATATCAGGATTGTCGATAGGGAAGCCAGCCGGTTCATGACTATGCAACTGAGTTTTATCGCCTTTCTACTAGGAACGACTTAAGTGAGACCGAATCACAACAAGTCTCATGGTTCCTAAAAAGCCTTCACACAATGGTTAGTATTGGCATTGGGTTCCAGCCAGTTTGCACCTTGAGCGATGCGGTTCAAATGGCCACAAGAGTGGAGGACCAATTGGATCAACCAGGGAGAAAGAGTGCACCGATGACTAGACCCACCCCTCCCTCGACAACTTTGGCGCACCAGCTTCTGAACCGGGTTCTCAACGGGGTATACTCCTTCTACTTGGCATACTCCCAAAACCAACAACTGCAATACCAAAGGTTGCTGATAGAAAAGACACTGGAAAAAGACAACCCTAATGCTCCTCCCATGCCTAGTAGGTGCTTTCGTTGCGGGGAAGTAAGGCATTGCTCCAACCAATACCCTTGTCGTCAAACGATTGCCCTCACAACCAAAGATCCAGCAATGGACGATGACCATGTTGAAGGGCAAGTGGAAGATGCTGATGAAGATGATGAACATGATGTTATATATGAGGACGAAGGAAGTGCTTTAATGGTCCGAAAGTTGCCAAATCAAAATCAGCCATTGACATTTTTTGAACTCAGTGCACCGTCAATCAAATGATTTGTGATCTCATCATCGATAGTGGTAGCATTGTCAACCTCATCTCTTAAGTAGTGGTAGATAAGTTGGACTTGCCAACTCATGCACATCCATCTCTCTATTCCATTGGATGGATCAAAAGCGTGGGAGAAACAAAAGTGACAAAATAATGCCTCATCTCCTACTCCATTGGCACGACAGACAAGGATGAGAGCCTCTTCGATGTCGTAGATATGGATGTGAGCCACATCATTCTTAGACGACCATGGCAATATGACATTGACTACATTCACAGAGGTTGTGAAAATACCATCACCTTCTACAAGGATGGAGCACAAATCGTCCTCACTCCTATACAAGAAAAAAATCATCCTCCTCCAAAGCCCAAGAAGAATGAACCTCTCCTCCTAGTCAGCAACATCAACCAGAAAACACACTATAAAGAGACCCTCCAAGAAGAATGAACCTCTCTTCCTAGTCAGCAACATCAACCAAAAACACACTATAAAAGATACCCCGAGGAGTTTGATATCCCTTAACTTGAGGATGAGTCCTTTCCAATGCTGGGGGACTGATTTAGCACATATAATGGAGGAAAATCCTTATCAGATTGAGATTAGGATTAGAATTAGTTTGTTAATTTTTTTTGAATTCGTATTTCCTATCATTTAATTATTCAAAGCATTGTAAGCATTTAGTTTTGACACAGATGAATTTGAATACAGATTGAGAGTTTACCTCTTATTTTCTCCTACATCATCTTCCTCCCTACTACTACTTCTACATCTTTTTCTCTCGTCTTTTCTAAGAAACAGCTGCTGCTGTCTTCTCTCTCTTCTCAGTTCGTCTCTTATCCTTTTCTTCTTCTTCTAGATTCTCTTCTTCTTCCTCCTTATCTCTCTCTTTCTTCCTCTGCTGCAGATCCGCCCAAACACTGCTGCTTCAGCAGAGCCATCGCCCGATCGAAGACCACTCCTGTTGCTGCCGTTCCACCATCTCTCAACCCCAGGTACACCGGCTGTTTGATCCCCTTTTACCTATCTTCTTCTACCTTCTCCTCTTTCCCTGCTACTTCTCTTGTTCATCCTTCACCCTATCTGCTGCCAACCCACCTTCTTCTCTCATACCCAACGCCTCCTCCTTCTGTCATTTACCCCTTTCTGCTTGCATCCATTAATCTCATTACCCATATTCCCACCCACACCATCTTTAATTACTAAACCAGGTTGACCATTTCCAAAGTCCTAATTGACCAACGGCCATACCCGATTATCCCATTTTCTTCATTTACCTATTAAACCCTACCAATTTTCATTTATTTATACCATTCTTTTCCAATTAATCGAGTCACCCGTCCATCCCTTTAATACCCTCTGCGTCATTTTATATATGCTTTATCAGGTTGAAGATACATATTATGTCAGTGGTTACTGTTTAGTCTCATGTGCAGTGGGCTTTTACTCTTGAAACATTTTGAATAAATTCAGACAAATGGTCAAGCTGGTTAGTGTACAAATTTGTCCAACTGGCTGGCCTGTTGGTGTTTCAAAGGCTTTTACCCTCACCTGGTTCTTTTTATTCCCTCTTTCAGTCTGCTGCATCTCTATTCACTTTGCATTTACAGTTTGCATATGTTTAACCTGTGATCATTCTTTGTTCAAGCCTTGTGAATTTATATCTATGTATATCATGTTCATTTTCCTCACATATCGTTTTCTTTTAGTGAAAATAGGTTGAATGCAAGATGAGTTGCAAATGCTACATGTACATATGATCTTTGAAAGAAGACTTTCTGTTATAACAGTTGGGTGAATCCTCCTCAAACCATCATGCGCAACTTAAAGATGTAATATCTTCATCACTAGACACTGTCAAATATTTATTTATTTTCTATTGTTATTGCTGCTGTTATTATTATTATTTGAAATCTGTGTTTCATATCTTTATCACACTTCACTATATTTCGTAAGCTATTTTCTGCTGTCACTTCCATGTGGCTACGTATGGCTAAAACATACCATTAATGTTTTTGGTTGGTAACAGGAGTTTTTGTCATACTTTGTGGGTGATACTGATTTCATATGTTCTTTTAGTGGAAATAGGGTAACAGCACGAAATGTTGCAACTGCTATCTATACCTTTAGGCTTCCAAAGAGGACCTTTTGTGATGCATCAATCAGGGAAGGATCTTGTGCGAGTCAGAATGCACACCTTGATGATGTAATTTTCTTGTCACTAGCTACTGACTTTTCTTCTTCTTGTACTTCCTCCTTTTCTTTTTCATTTTTTTTTCGGGAAATGAAATGAAACTTTCCATTTACTACAAGCTTTTGTTCCTTGATCTACTCATTGTTTCCTATAGTTTTTACTACCAGCACTATTTACACCTCTCAATGCTATCTTGCAAACTTCTTGATTGGCAATCATTTGCAATCTTGTTTTATGAGCTATATTTGACTTCATGAGTAAATATTTTGACTATTAGTTTGTTGCCATTTTTAACTGGTTAGCTGCTTAAAACAAACTGATTGGCTGCTACAATCTTTTAGGATCACCAGGAGAAAGTAGATATGACTAATGACATTGATCAGTATGACGTTGCGATTGTTGGAGGTGGCATGGTTGGGATGGCTCTAGCTTGTGCTCTATGTAGGTATTTGTTAGATTGTAAAATGTCACAGCTACTCTAATCTCTATCTTGTTTAGTGTTGTAAGAATTTGTTGGCAGTCTTATTGTCAAATATGTCTTAGATTATATATCGTATGTTGGACATGCAATGATATAATAATCTTAACACGTTTAATGAAATAAGTTCCATGATCTTCATGAGTAAGATCTCATTAAGCTTTCTTTAGATCTCTTCATGAATTAGCAGGCTCACTAAGTCATCACAATCTTCTCTCTCTCTCTCTCTCTCTCTCTCTCTCTCTCTCTCTCTCTCTCTAAATTGACATTTATGGCATCAGTTAAGAAAACACATTACTAATTATCCAAAGCACCCAAAAACAATATTGAGCTCTCATGCACGTTATATAAGCTTGTATTGCATGCATGCACTTGTATACTTTACTATCTAGTAATTATAATTTCTAATAAATATTACCAACAATTACTTCATCTTAAGCCTGGATGGGTAGCTCAATTGGCTTGAGCTTTTAGGAATTAACTAGAGGTCGCAGGTTCGACTCCTCCCGGAGTAACCCGATACATGAGGTTTGCGGGCAGCTTTGTGTGTCCATGGGATTAGCCTCACCTCTACATGGGGTGGGGATACCCATGTTATTCAAAAAGGAAAAAAAAATCATGTTTACTAGCTATTAAAAAAATTGGCTTATTATAGAAAAAAAAAAAAAGTTTCTAAAAGAACGTGGTGAGGCTCAAAATGGGTTTGGAACCTAGGCAAGGGCCTCGGCGCAATTAAAGTGTGCCTTTGACTACTATTCTCAAGTAATGAAGAAGACTGAAATCAAATAAAATAATTAGAAACTCATAATAGACTCTAAAATTATCTGAGGACCTATTGTTTTTTTTTTTTTTGGAGTGGTAACAAAGATTAAGTGTATTAAAATCATATAGTACAAGTACAATGGAATGGGTCTAAAATTCTTAAACCCAAAGCAAAGGTAAACAAAAGAGAATGTACACCCTCAAAACCAAACAGAAACTACATCCGAATAGCAACCAACAGGATATAAGTGGAAGACCATCCCGTTGCCTCAAAGATAGAAAAGACTGATGGTTGGGGAGTCTACCCCACTCTTAGCGAAGAAGTCTACCACTCTGTTGGCAGATCTTCTGACTAGAGCAAAGGAGATCTCATGACCCTAACATAGAGCCCTTTTATCTCCCGCACCGTAGGTGATCTGTCTCCAAGGAGGTTGCTTCTACCCCTTAGCTCACCTGATTGCATTTGCCGAATCCCCTTCTATGACTAGTTTTCCCTTGCTCGACATAGTTCTATATGGTTAAGGCTCTCCTAATACTAAGAAGTTCTACCTCGTTTGAGTCTCTATGCCCTACCGGCTCTGAGAAGACAATGGTAGATTTACCATTATGGTCTCTCAGAACAACACCTATTCCTGTCGGTCCCGGTTTTCCCGTCACTGCCCGATCAATGTTGAATTTGTGGACACCTTGTAGTGGAGGAGACTAGATAACTAGGGGTTTCGTCTTTCTCGGATTTCCACTCAAACAACCCTCTCATGAGCTATAGAAATCAATACTTTGAATCATTTAAAATCTTTTCTAGATAGAAGCCAAGCGCAAATCCTTTAAAACATGAGGACCTATTGTTAATTATGCCATTTCTAATTACTCAAGAAACTACAGTGGACCATGTACAATAAGTTTAGGGTGTGTTATGCAACTAGGAGACTCTAAATTTAGGAATTTTGGAAATGCAAGATCAGAAGGAAATCTATTCAGAATGAAATACTGTTGTTTGGCTATCATCAGAGGAGGGAGAGATTATTCATTGGTGGAGTGAGAATCATGGAAATGAGAGAGGGTTTCTAACAAAATAATCAGTTTGAGGAGAAAGAAATCTTCTATATGGGTTCCCTTGGTAGCTCAAAATCTCTCATTTCTTCACATATTTAAACCTAACCTATTGCCTACTGAATGCTCAGGTTGTAATCTTTTGATTTTTGAAGAACCTCAAATTTGGGATTGCTTGGAGGTCTCAAAAAATCATCATCATCATCAACAACCAATATCCCATCTATGTGGGATCGGCTTTGTGACTTCTTCTTTTCCCATTGACCCTATCATAAACCATATTCTCAGTCATTCTACAATCTATTATATCCTTTTTTATCCCTTCCCTCCATATTTCAAAGGTCGCCCTCTCCTCCTAGTGCCTTCAATCCTTGGTCCTGACAACTCTATGCACTGAGGTTGTGTTTGGTCTTCTAATAATATGACCAAACTATCTCAAACGGATTTATCTCAATTTGTTATCTATTGGAGCTATCTTTAAATTATTCTTAATGCATTCATTTCTAACTATCCTTTAGGGTTAACCACTCATCCAACATAACATGCATATCTTCGTAGTCCTAACTTTGTTTATTTGTCTTTTTTTCATCACCCAACCCTTTGCTCCGTGTAGCATTGTAGTTCTAATAACTATCTTCTAAAATCATCCTTTTAGGCGAAGGGGAACTATTGGTCCAAATATTTTAGGATTGTCTGTAACTTCTGGTATTCATCAAGTATACCATCGACATCATCCTTCTTTTTTCTTCGCCTATTTTCTTTCCTTAAAAAAAGGCAAACTAATATATGTTAACATTAAAAAGGGACTAAATTCAATATAAGGTCACTTTCTTGTTTTACTCTCTCCTTCTCTCTCTCTCTCTCTCTCATATGAATAGTGGAAATACTATTTTCCTTTAGGGTTTTTGAATCAAAATAAACATGAGGCATTTACCTATATGGTGGGAGATACAGTAGTGGGTATGTTTCAAAGGGTGATGTTGCTTCAAGTATCAAGTTGCTATCGAAGAACTGTAGATTGTTTAGCTCCAATTCCAAGATTAATCAACAATATGTTATAAATTGCCCATCTTGTGATATTTTAAAGCTTTGAAAGCAATGTTGTTAAGATCTCATGATACTCAATCCATATTTACCATTCTATGATTCAGAATTTGTGATGCAATACATATGATTTAATTCCAGAACAGTGTTTATAAGCAATAGGAGATATAAAGAAATAGAACCATTTAATTTTTGTGTGGTTAAGTTTTAGACATTCCATCTTTTGTTTTGGATCCAGTGGAAATGATGTTGAGTTTGGAAGATACATTCCAGTGATAAGTCTGGTAATGATGAATTGATTCTTGTTTGAAAATTTGAGAAAGACCATTTTGACTGTTGTTCTCAATGGTCGTAACTTTAACCTTTTCTACATGGTGCAATATAACCAAAGTATGATATTGTTTCTTTCAATTTATGCAGCAAGTGCGCCATTGACAAAACATTTGAATGTTGCCATCATTGATAGCAATCCTGCCTTGGGGATGAAAAATTGCATCAAGAAAGATATTTTTCCTGATCCTAGAGTCAGTACTGTGACACCTGCCACTATTTCCTTTTTCAAAGGTATTGGGGCACTTACTTTCCTATGTAGCTTCTCATATCGTGGGCACTTTGTTGCTGTATTATGCTGACAGGCCAATTGTCAGTTGTGGTTTTATTGCTCAGAAGCCAATTCTTCTTTAACCCATTCTTTTTCTTTGTTCTGATAAATTGTTTTTCATCCATTTGTATTGAATGTAGTCTGTCCAGTGTGGAAACTGCATCTGATGTCAGAATGGCATTTGAATGATTTATATCAGGTTAAGGCCATTTGTGATTTATATACAACTCCATGTATTCTATGTATGAAAATCATATGCTATACTTGAGAGTTCTATGTTTCTGGCCATAATTATTCTGTTATTGTAAGCAAGACTATCTATGGTGCACACTACCCACTATGGTTTGATGGCAATGGTTTAATGTCAGCTCACAATTTACAAACACCCTTTCATTTTACATTGTTTTCTTAGTTTATTTAGCATTGTAGAAGAAAATCCTCTCCAGCTGAATGGGTGTCAATTTTTTTCCGCTTGATGGACAGGATTTTTTTTCATCAATGAACATTGAGAGGTTCTGCAATAAAAAAATGTGTTAAAATGGGTCTATAAGGAACTTGTGTTTGGATTGCTAAACTTTGATATAACTTGTAATAAAGAAAATCTCATATAATATTCAAGATATCATTTGAAATGGGCCATACTATGTCTTGATCTTGTCAACAGAAAATGATTTGTTTCTATGGATGTAACATTTTTTAAACATCCTCCTTATTTCAGCCAATTTACTTTTGTAATTACTGCTTCACCTCCATTAGTTGTTCCTGTCCTGATTGATAGTGTTGACATTTCTTCTGGCCTTCATTCGAGCCTCTTATTGTGTATCAAGATAAAAAAAATCCAGGCCCCCTACTCCACTCATAGTTTGCAAACTAGGACTAGAACCAAGACTTTAGTGGGTTGAGTCCAGTAGGCGACTTGTCGAGTCAAACAAGCAGGTGAATAAATTTATTTTTAAATAATGATGTACAAATTAAATTTAAAAAAATAAATTTTACAGTAAAAATTTAGATAAATTTAGATAAACAAAATATGAATGTACAAATTAAATTTAAAAAAATAAATTTTACAGTAAAAATTTAGATAAATTTAGATAAACAAAATATGAATCAAATGAAAAAAAACATAATCAACTCTAATTACTTAATCAAAATATCCAACATATCAATGGCCAATCACTAAATGTGATAAAATATTCAAATAATTAATAAACAAGTGATTTACTGATTTCTATTTCTATTTTGTAGATAGGAAAGCATCATAGAAAGCGAGGGCCACAGTTATTGCATGTAAAAAAACACTATGAACAATAAAATTTGGATGTGTTTGAGAGAGAGAGAGAGAGAATCTGAGAAAAGAAAAAGGAAAAAAATAGAAGCAAGGGAAATTTCCAAGAAATGAAAGAGAGAGAGAGAGAGAGAGAGAGAGAGAGAGAGAAACAGGAAAAAAAGGAAGACATTAGGGAGCAACGAGAGAGGAGACTAGAGTGTGGAAGTATTAAAAAAATGGTGTATGAGAGACTACACATTGACTTCTATTTCTCACCTTCTTCTCCTTCCTCACTTTCCATTGGTGTGCATGGTCTAGACTCCTGAGAGGGAAAAACAAGTGGCTAGGGCAAATGGAAGTAGAAGGGGTTTTATTTGGTTTTACTTCGGCACAAACACAAAGACAAGATCAAAAGATCCTTGGCTACATCAAGACCCTATTAACTAGTTTTTCTTTTGATTCAAACACCCTCAAATTCCATTCTCTCCACACGGACCATAAAATAAAGGAGGAATTAAATTCCAAGCCATCCTCCCTCTACCCCTAAAATCCGTACACCACCAAGATGTGAGGATATCAACAATGGAGTCACCTAAAACCCAAGAGCAGCCCATTAAGTTCAGAAACCTATTCCAAAGTATTCTCAAAAAAGGGCAACGATAGAACAGGTGGTCCACAATTTCCATGTCCACACTGCATAGGGGACACACCGCATCGATTTCCATGGATAACAATCATCACCTCATTAGTTATGATCTTGTGAGCACTCAACCTTTGGCCACACACCAACAGAAACACTGAACTTTTGATGGAGATTTACCTTTCTCGATGATGTCTAAGTGAGGTGGGGTTACCACTCCCATGTGCAAAGGATCTTATGCCTACCTTCATTGAATACTCTCCAAAATCCCCATCCCAAATTCTAAATGTCCCTCATTCTCTCTACTCATATTAGCCTCACTAAGAAACTCTAGAGTTCAATGTACAAGTTTGATTCCCTTTCCCCCAAGGCTTTAAAGGAAATTGACCACACAATGGACTCTCCTAGCACCCCATAATTATTAACGACCTTGTCAATCCAATTCCAGTTTCTATAAAAAGTTTAATCAATGAAAGTTTCTTGGTTCCTTTTCAAAAAAAATTCATAGGTTTTATACCCCCAGCTATAACTTTTTACCTATTCGTAATTTATCTTCATCTTCGATTAATCAAAAAAATGGTTTTAGTTCTTATTTATTGTGAAATAGTAGTGTTGCTTTATAATGCTGCAAATGTATTATATTTTTGTGATTTCATAGTTATTATATCTTCCAATTGTTACGTTTTTTTAGCGATGAATGCATTTCTCTCATTTGAAAATATTAATTGTCTAGTAGTTACTGGAGTAATTAAGTGCTTTAAAATTCTATGAGTTAATAACCAATTAAAAGTGTTGAGATTTCTAGAAGAAAAAAATTCAAATCTTTTTTATAAAGAAAAAAACATTGTCTGATCTTCTTTATTTTTTTCGGGAGGGACTTTCGCAGAGCTTGGTGCTTGGGACTATGTTCAACAACAGAGACATGCATTTTTTGATAAGATGCAGGTGAATGTTACCTTTTTATGGTACCAGTCTAGCATATTCTTTTGAATGGGACATGAACAAATTGTTTTCATTGGATTTCAACTACCTTCCTATGATAGATCCTGAATGTTGATGCTCGACAATGTGCACTAATAAAACAAGTTTGTTCAATTTTATTTTCGCCTAGAATTTTTTTTTTTTTTTCAATTTCATTGATGTTTATGGTCAGAAGATGCTCAAAGCAGAAGTGCATTAGCTCCTATCGACCCAAATCATTAGTATCCATTTTTATTGGACTTCCTTTCCCCCCCTTTGTCCTTAATACTAACCGTCCAAACCCTAATGAAATTGTCAAAGACTAGACCATCAAACTCCTTACACCCTACTGGCACCATATGAGAATTACCTTTGCTTCCTCGAAAAACCTGACGCAGGACAATGCACCGCATCAAAACCTCTTGGCGAAAGGTTTACTTTTGACTCCAACACTTGCATTTGGTCAATGTTCCATAGTGTTAATACTGTGGAGCACACTCCAACACATGAAGGGGTATTGAAATTATTAGCTTATTTCTTGATGGCCTATATATTTTTGTCTATCATGATTGTCACTGTTGTATTGCAACCTCCAAATGTTATTTTTGAATATTGATCAACTATCACAAAAGATAAAACTAGTACTTGTGCAGGGATTGTTACAACCTCAAGGTTGTGGGTTCAAGTTCGATGGGTGTCAAATAGGCAATGGTCCATAGAAAAAGAGAAGAGAAAGAAGAAACATGCCAAATCTAAATGTAAATACTATTCCCATATTGATGTATAAATGGCTTCGATGACGATGATGATGAAGTGCTTGCACAAGACATGTATTGGATCATCTCTTGTTGACGAGCTCCAATTGTCTTATTAGAGAAAGGGGGGATTTGTGGATTGGGTATCAATTGAAATCAATCCCATTGCATGTTGCTAGTTATCCAATCAATATTGTGGTTGGGTCTATTCATTGGCAGCCTCCATTTTGGCAATTCATTTCCCTTGGATTGGTAGCTCACTAGCTCTATAGATTATCAATGAGGTTAACTTTTGGTAGATGCATAATCTATAATGCCTCTTTATGTAGTGGGATCAGTGAAGCCCATCAAGTGCAATGTGTCCCACTTTGATATGGCCCTCATGCACAATCACATTAGCATGTGTTGTTAGCTATTCTTGATTGGGTGATTAATTTGAGATTGCTTGGCTTGTAACCATTGTCTTAGATTGGATGGCTGAGAATTGACAATGGGGCTGTTTTTTTTATGTAGATGCATAATCCATAAACACCATTGTGTTTGACAAGATCTATGGAGTCCACCAAATGCTTCATGTCCTACTTTGACACATTAGGATTTCTCATTAATTATGCTTTGCAAAGATTAATTTGAGATACCTTGTTTCTGATTCTTCTTTTTTTAAATTGATTATTGTTATTATCTTTTTGTTTCTTCATTCACATCCTTTTTCTACAGGTTTGGGACTACACTGGATTGGGGTACACGAGATACAGTGCTAGAGATGTGGGTAAAGAAATATTGGGGTAAACACTTTCATACAAGGATTGTAACATCTAGTTCTCTTATAATGCTTTTATCAGTATATAATCCTTGTAGATTTGGATGTGATGCAGGTGTGTAGTGGAGAACAAAGTGCTTCATAGTTCCCTATTGTCATGCTTACAGGTATCTTGACTACCTAAGTTCTGGCTGTTTCTAAACATTTTGGCCCCTCAATTGTAGCTTTGTGTGTGCATTTTTCATCCTTGAACTCATTAGGGTTCTTATGGGCTCTCTCTCTAATCCCATGTTTGCCTACATGAGGGTGCAGCTGGTGACCCCCAATGCATGGGTCCTTTTGAAAGGTCTTTACATGGATATGAGGTCCACAAAAGATCAGGTTTCTTGGATTCCACAAGCCATTGTTTCATGGGTCCAAACATCAATAGTAAAAAGGGGTCATATATGTTTGGGTTGCAATCCAATAGTGAGGTCAACGGAATAGTTTAGATTGAGTAATTATCTAATTCAAGGGGTAGATGCTTGTGAAGGGGGAAAGGGGGCCAGGCTAAATTGGCTGCCACTCATGTATGTATGTATGTATGCTTCTCTTCCCCTCCCCCTTCTTTTTCTCTACCCACCTGTGATTTTGGGTTAAATCAGATCCTTTCAAGTAGGTGGTTTGGGTTAAATTAAATCCTTTCAAGTACCCAAATCCAATCTTAAATCTCACTTTTACTTTAGTCTATTTTTTTTCATGAATTTCCCAATTTTTTCAATACTAATATGATAATGATGGGCCAAATATTTTAGATTCACTAAATCAAGTCTTAAAATTTCTTTTCTATTTTAGCTATTTTTGGATTTTTTTATATATTTTTTGACTTGCCAACGTGGAAACAAATCATAGCCATTTGATGAATGAACAGTCAAGATTCATTTGACAGTCATCTTGAATTGCCTATTTTATATAGATAGATAGATAAAGTAAAGAGATACAAAATGGTTACAAGAACTCATTTGAAGAAACCGCATAGACACCTACACAGCTAGTCATATGAGGAAAGTCAACCTAATAAAAAGAATATGCCCCTTTTCATACAATAGTCTAAAGACTACAAAAAAAAAATAGTCCATCAGTCTTACAATATAAGCATTATTCTTATTAACAAAAGTTGTAGACGAAAATAACCATGCAACCAATCCAAGCTAGATAGTAGCAGTTGTAGCAACAGCAGCAGCAATATCATTGACATATCATGTATACCTATTTCTCTAACAATTTAAATTACAAAGCATCTGCATAATGGGCCTAAGAGCACAATGAGCTTTATGGGTTTTTATCTCAAAGCCCAAGACCACCACTAATTTATCGGGCTCAAAGTTGAGTCCGAGCCCTGTTGGTCAGTCATACTAACTTGTTTAAGCCTGCTTTTATGGCTGGCTTTGAGCTGTGTTTGAGCTCATAAACAGCCATAGTCTTGCCCCGGTAGTTGTATCTCCCTTGTGCAATTTTGCAATTAAGATTTTCTCATCTGGTCATTTTAACTTTTAACAGTTGGAAATATGATTTCAAACAACTATTCTAAATTAACCTCTCCAAAATAATGATTGTACTTACATGTTCATTATTCTTCTTCATAATGCACCCTACTGATACCATTTATTCCAGATTGACACCTTTACATAACTTTAGTGGCGAAATGTTCACAGGATTCATGTTTACAGAAGACAATCTACCCAGCCAGATTAACCTCAATGACTTTACAATCATACCCTCTATCAGGAGAATCTTATGTTCAACCTTCAAAAACAGCATCACAACAAAGCATCGTGAATGTTTGGCAAAGCTGGAGCTGACCAATGGAAACAGCCTCTACTCGAAATTGGTGGTAAGTGGTAAATTTTGTTGCCATGGGTCTATTGTAGCTTTGGTGCATACAAGGCCTCGGTAGCTTTTAGGAGCAGGAGTCTCAAACCTTTATAGTTACTTGTCAACCATTTATAGTCTTTGAAGTCTAATTAGAAGGATATTATGATTAATTTTTTTGGACATATTCTATCTGCAACATATCTCATGATTTGGATGGTCTTAGCAGTTTTTGTGTAATATGTGAAGTATGTGGTGGATGTCTTTTTTTTTCTTGAACAGTCACAAAAAGAAATATATTAAAGAAAAGATGAGGTACGACTTGCAGGATATACAACACTTATACATGCCCCTAAGAACAAGGAAATGTGGAAGCTTCTCACTATAAGAAAAATACAGAGAAGACCAGCAAAGCATCTCTCCCACCCCTGAACACCAGTTACCAAAAAAAATCTTAGCTAAAACCACACTCATGATCCCTTTCCAGTCCTAACTTAGCAAGAAAGTCTGCTACCCCGTTCACCGACCTCCTCACATGCTGAAAGAAAACGTCCACTGTCGAAACTAAGGCATTGTTTTCCCTGACCACTGACAGTAATTTCCACAGTGGTATTTTGCTTCCCCTTGCACATTTAATGGCATTCGCCGAATATCCTTCAATTCTCATACCATAATTTGCCCAAAAAGCCAAGGCTCTTCTAATCCCTAACAGTTTTGCCTCATCAAAGTCTTTGACACCTATTGGATCCATGAAAAACAATAAGGTTGCTCTTTCTGAATTACACAGCACTCCCCCAATTTCAGCTGGTTCTGGTTTGTCGCTTCTCCATCTACGTTGAATTTAAAAACTCCGGACAAAGGGCAGACGCCACACTTCCCTCATCTTCTCCCCTATAGATTCCTAGCCAGACAACCCTCCCATGGTCTATAAAATCCGACATCAAGAAACCAACAAACTCCTTGCTAACTGATAACCACACACACAATCTTTACTTAGCACACTCAAAAACCTCCTACACCTATTTAGATTTGTTTTCAATCAATCTTACGTTTCTTTCTTTCCACAAGAATCATAGAATAGCCGCAGGGACAATGCCTGATGTGGTGGATGTTTTGCCTCAATTGAGAGAGATGTGGGGGATGTCTTGCCACAGTATATGCTGTGGAAGATGCACAAGTTTGTCCCATCGTTACTCAAATGGACAATGCCTGATGTGGGTACTGAGACATTACAAGCAAGCATACCTCCAAAATACAAAGAGCTACTTGATGCTCCTGTCCCTTCTTACCAAGTACATAGATTCGTATAAGTTAATTGTCATGAGTTTTGCAGGTTGGAGCTGATGGATCCAAGTCACGTGTTCGAGAGATAGCAGGATTGCGAACAACTGGATGGAACTATTCACAGAATGCAGTCATTTGTACTGTTGAACATGCTGTTGAAAACCACTGTGCATGGCAGAGGTTTTTGCCTGCTGGACCCATCGCACTTCTACCAATCGGTGACAGATTTAGCAATATTGTTTGGACAATGAGTCCTGAGGAAGCTTCAGACCACAAGACAATGTGTGAGGATGATTTTGTGAAAGCGGTAAATCATGCTTTGGATTATGGATATGGTCCCCATCCTAACTCAACCTTCTATGGTCAATATGGACATGGATTTATGAATTTTAACATGAATGTAACATCATCTGGTTCTGACAAATTTGAAGTACCGCCAAAGGTAGTTAAGCTGGTCTCAGAAAGAATGGCATTTCCTTTATCATTAATGCATGCCCGTGATTATGTTTCAAATCGTATGGTACTTATTGGCGATTCAGCACACACTGTTCATCCTTTAGCTGGCCAAGGAGTTAATCTTGGTTTTGAAGATGCTTCTGCTCTATCGAAGGTGATTGCTGAAGGCATAATGGTGGGCAGTGACATCGGAGAGGTATTTCATGCATCTTTTGTTTCATCACGTCTGATTTTGAAGTATGCATTTAAATTGATGCCTTTTCAATTAAAAAAAAAACATGAGGTCATTTTGAAGTTGTATCAAATGAAATTGAAATTGCTGTAAAATATAGTTGATGATTAAAATCATTTATGCAGACCTGCATTAATGATTCTTACAAACACGTCAAATTTGTTTGCATTTTACCAGAGGTTGCGTATAGATCTCGTTTATGTGTTTTACAACTTAAGCTAGATATGATGAATGACACTTTTTTTATCACTATCATTTGTACTAAAGTAGTGTTGATCCAGGTTTTCACATTTACACCGTAGCAGTAAACACCCATTGTTGGACTGTGGATTGCGACATTGATGGATCACCATTACTTTAATGTTTGTTGTGATTTTTATAATGGTCCAAGCCAACAAGTGCTGCTTTAAACGAGCAAAGTCACCAGCTGATGCCCATTCCATAATCGTTGAAAACCACATCTCTTGAATATTTATCTAATCTTCAGAGAACAGTCTCAGGGAAATGTCCATTCCATAATCGTTGAAAACCACGTCTCTTGAATATTTATCTATTCGTCAAGAACTGTCTCAGGGAAATGCCCATTCCATAATCGTTGAAAACCATATCTCTTGAATATTTTATCTAATCGTCAAGAACTGTCTCAGGGAAATGCCCATTCCATAATCGTTGAAAACCACATCTCTTGAATATTTATCTAATCGTCAAGAACTGTCTCAGGGAAATGCCCATTCCATAATCGTTGAAAACCACATCTCTTGAATATTTATCTAATCGTCAAGAACTGTCTCAGGGAAATGCCTTATTATGGGTAATACACGGAAGACAAAACCTAGTCTTCTGACTTTTCATGTGATTTTGATTTTGGAATTTTTGTTACTTAAGATGATGTTTCTCAATAGAACTCTTGCTTTTATAAAAGACATGAAAATTCTGCGTCATCTTTATCTTCAAGGTCTTATGTTCTATTTCTCCTTTCCATATATGATCCATTACTTTTTCATTTTAATGTTTTTCAATACAGCTCTCTCTGTTGAAGAAATATGAAATGGAAAGAAAGTCTGCAAACATTCTGATGATGGCAATCCTGGATGGTTTTCAGAAGGCATTTTCTGTTGATTTTGGACCTTTCAATCTCCTGCGGGCTGCTGCATTACAAGGTGCTCAACATTTTGGACCCCTCAAGAGGAGCATAGTCTCTTATGCTACAGGTGAGAAGAAGTGGCCATTTTTATGGAGCTAAAGATATGGCTTTGAGACACACTGAAATCTGCCCAATATGTTCTATCAACTAGTCTGAAAATATTAGTTCTTGGCTAATGTGGTTTGTGAAAGAAACTATTCAATATCATTACATTGGAAGAAAACTCCATCAGTCATGAGTACTGCTCTGTTGCAGCGATGGTACCCAGACAGGACATGCCATTCATGGGGAAGGTGTAAATTCCTGAGTGACTTAGTAATCTTTACCTTTGCATATATTTTGTTTTGTACGGTTTGTTTGTCCCTCCATGAACAAAATTAGGCTAGTGTTTTATACACTGTTCTTTGACAGAATAGGGGAGGGGGGGGCATATGCAATCGATTGGGGATAAAAAAGAAGGAATTGATTTGCAAACTAGTTCAAGTTCTTAAATGAGTCACTGAATGACATTCCATTGGTTTTGTTTTAGTTGTCTCGTTTGAAACATTTGTATTTTTTTAAAGAATTCTCTATATAAGGCTAGCACTCTATATGATCTCATATATTTTCAACACATTTTATGTTATTTTAATGTGAATGAGACAACTATTTTGGGACAATTCCAAAATTCATATAAGGCAATTAAATTGAGATAGAGAGTATAATTTAAAAAGCTTTTTCATTTTGCCTGATTTTTTTTTTTTAACATGGATAACCCATCTCACATTGATGGTGGGATTAATTTCACAAGCATGGATAAATCTCTTAATACACACACATTGGTTAAGTTGATAAGCAATAATCTTATGGAAAGTAGTTCAGAACGGTTTGAATGTGAATTGAATTCAAAATCTCTTTTATGAGAGGAGTTTCTTTATTGTCAGGTTAACTCCTTCAATAAATTAAAAAGCGAGGGCAAAATGAAAAAAATTCTCAAAATTACATCATCTGATCCTAATTAAGAAAAATTCTGATGTAAAAATCAATTTCGCAAAAAGGGTGCTTGAGTAATTATAAACTCTAAAATTACCATATTAAGTGTGGCTTCAAAGTATAATGGTTCTATGAAGCTCAGTTTAATAGCAATATTTGCCATGAAGAATCAAAGAGTTAAAAAAAAAACGGCAGATATATATTGGTTGGTTTTAAGTATGTCGATATGTATTGATGAATAAATATTTTATCATTTATACAAATTATAAAAATGGTTGTAATTTTTTTTTGAAAAGGAAAAAAATGGTTATAATTCTATTAGCCAGTATAAGCCATTTACAATTTTTTTTTTTTAAAAAAAAAAACAATCAACACTGTGACCATTTTTTCATTTGAATTTTGTATTGGATGTGATTTTAAATCTATAAGAAGCAAGCGAAAGGTATTTGTCCATTTCCATTTTTTTTTTTAATTTGTTCATTTTGTTATTTTTTTCAATTTTTTGAATTTTTGCTGAAATAACGTTGAATGTTCATGAAATTGAATGGAAATGTCCTAATATAATTGATATATTTATAGTGTATTTGTGTGGTTTTTCAAGTTTTTTTCAAAAAATTATGAAATATAAATTTTTAAAATAATTTTTATTTTAGAGTATTTTGTGGAAAATTAGTAAAATAATATGTAAATATTTATCAAATTAAATAAATAATTTTTAATTTGATTGATATTGCTTGAAGGATGTGAAAAAAGATTGATTTGTATAAAATAAAACGACTTTATGATGATAGGATAAATATACATTGATTGTTAAGATATTATGATAGCTGCTCACAGGGCCGACAGATGTCTAGTCTTCGTCGGTGCAGTAGCACTACTTTTGAATGTGAAAGGAAAGGGAGACATTAAAAAGGTGGAAGACTCATATTGATTGATATCTCTTTACTTTTCTATTTTGAGGCGAATCTTCTATAGCACAAATGGACGGTGGAGGATCAGATTTGAGTATCATCATCGTCATCATGAGTAGATAGAATAAAGAAAGAGGCGACAAGGGAGAAAATTTGGTATTGTAAACTTACTTGTCGTTTTTTACAAGGATTGCATCTTGCCCTAGCTGTATATATTTTGATGGGGTCAGATAATTAGTATCGATAAAAAAATTATTTAAATATAAAAATATTAAATATTAATTTTTGATATAAAACAACAAAAATGAATAATTGAGTCTAAAAACAAAGAAAAAATTAATATAAGAGAGAGTTTAAAATCTGTATCCTGGTTAAAGGCATCTATTTTTGTAGTTTTATATTAGAAAAATAAAATGAAATTTATAAAATATCTTTTTTACATTTGAATAGATCTGATAAATCCCATTTAAATGATATGTTATGTGAAAACCATTAAGAAGACACGTGGTCCTATTACTAAGGCATGATCCAATCATTTCTTGTCTTGTCTGTCAAAAGGGTATTCTTTTAATTGCGTGATCCACCAAAAGTCGTTCTAATCAAACCAATCAACTCATATTTTTAAAGGACAAAAGAGGACAAAATTTAAAGAGTAAAACAATAATTTAAACTGATTAGATTTTGAATAATTTAAAAAATGTAGTTTAGTTGATTAAATTATGGTGATTTTTGATAGGTTACATTCAAAAAAAGATTTTTCTACCAACCCCATCACTGCTCTATTTTATGGGCTCCATGTCAAAAAATATAGAGTAGTATAATGGATGATGTACATTGATTGTAACATGGATCAGTGTCCTAAATATCAGTTTTTTAATAAAAAAAAAGATGAAAAAAGAGAGAAAAATATGGGCCGATGACAAATTTTGCACTCCTAATATGAATGATGTATAAAGTAGTACACTGTATACAGTGCTAATAGTTTATTCGGAAGGCCATTATTATCCTTAACTCGTGCGCGTGCGTAATACCCATGCTAATCTTTTGGATCAATTTAAGACACAAAAGGGAAGGCATAAACCATTAGCATTTCCTCATACAAAATTATCTGATTTGGCTCTATGAATCTCGTTGAGATTTTCTTTTCTTTCTTTCTTTTTTTATATATTTTGTAGGAAAAGTTACCTCAAATCAAGTAAGAATGCCAACATCGAAAAACAGAAATGTATTTGTTCATGGGAGAATTTGTATATGTCAATGTGTTGGCCAGTGAATCATCGACTCTAAAGGATCATTTCAAATAGTTTTACTTATTATGTGTAGATAATGAAGTTTGCACATACTCCAAAGACTAATCAAATACTATAAGAGACCTTAGACACTTCTATCGTAACAAATCGGAAAAAGTCAATGAAAATTGAAGCTTGATCCATAAATTTTCCTTTTAATTATCATTTATAGCCTAAAACATTTCAATTTCATCTCATAACTCATCCCACACCTAATGTATAGAGCAAGAGTACGAACCAACTTTAAAATGTTTGACATATTAATTAAATCTCTAACAAATTTAAGAGTTTCATCAATCCCTATGATAGCATTAAAGTCAATATTAACTCCAATTCTTAGGTTCATTCACACCCATCCATCCATTCAAATCTTAAATCCCACACATGACCGGCTTTACCCACGGGCAACAAAAGTAGCTGCTTAAGGCCCCAAATATTGGAAGGCCCGAAATTATTAATAACTTTACCGCAAAACCTTATTAGGGAGGCTCAAATTTCAGCTGCAGGAGTGTTAAAAAAATGTTCGAATTTTTTTTTCAAATTCTTTTTTATTATATATAATTAAAATTTTAATTAAATACTATTTATAATAATATCATAAATACAAAAAAAGCTCCGTTTAGATTTTTTTGCTTTATACCTCAACTTGTGTTTGGCCTGCCCTGATTCCACACCTAATGTGTAGAGTAAGAGTCCGTACCAACTCTGAAACTTTTGACATATTAATCAAATCTCTAACGAATTTAAAAGCCGTATCAATTACTAATGATAGCATTAAAGTCAATATTATCTCCAATTCTTAATTGCATTCACACCCATCCATCCACTCAAACTTCAAAATCCCCCATATAAAATTACTCATTGTAAATGGGTTGTGAACTCGATAAATAATTTTATTCTAACCCAAAAGTAGGGGTTTTTTTTTATCTTCCCATCCAATTAATTATAAATGAGCTGCATAAACAATTAAATTTATTTTTAAGTAAAGATACATTTCTCTCTTTTCATTTTTATAATCTTCGTTGACTTTTTGGGTAGAAAATGCTAACCCACCTAACCCAACCCACCCTAAGAAAATGTATTCTCGAAAATCTTTTTTTATAATAAATAATAATAATAATAATAATAATAAAGAATGTTTCATGTTTGAAAGAAATGAACATGTTGATCAATGAGTTTTAGTAAAACTCACTCTCTCTTCTCCATGTGTTCAAATATGAAAATACAGGGGATGTTAATCCTAGGTTAAGAGACATTTTTCCTACTTCATTATAATTTAAATAATAAAAATAATCTTGATTAAATTTTAAGATCAGAGATAATTATCATTTCATGAGTATATTTTTATTGCTTAAGCTATAATAAAGTAACAAGGTGTGTCTCCTTATAAAAAGTGTCCCGTTAATCTTCAAATCCTACTACCTTATTTTCAACTTAAAAGGACAGTAGTCTCAGAGAAAAGACAGAAGAACTCTGTAAACTCGTGATAAATCATTTTATTAACAATAGCAAATACATATGTATGTACAAGAACATTGAATGAACTCAAATTCTATCAAATCTATCTCTTAATCAGATACTAACATAAACTAGAATTCTAATCTATCTTAACATCCCTCCTCCACTGGAGTTTGGAGTCATTGAATCAGATGATTTAATGGTCAGATGAAAGCATCTGATGGAACGGAAGCAAATCAACATTGAAGATGCGACAGTGAAACAAATCAACATGACATGTTTGTAGAGCAGAAGTAGTGACTGTCATTCTAGCTAAGAGATCAACAAATTTAGATGATCTCAACGGCTGAAACTAAAAAAAAAAAAAAAAAAAACGGTTTATTCGTTGCTACAACAATCACATCCAAGAGACAAACCGACTAAAAATGGGCCACAAGAGACAAATAGTGGCACTAGTAGTGGCATTAATATCGACAATGAATGGATTAGTACGATGTTGATGATGCCGACAATGGCAAAGACGAGTATTTGAATCGTTGGTGGGGCAGTACAAGTAGCTTAAAATATGATTTAACCAAATCAAATCAGATGTAATATCAGCAAACATGTAATAGTTCTAATAGTGATCAAATTGGAAAAACGGTTTCGTAGAGGTGAATCGACCTGAACCATCACAGCATCTAACATAGGTTGATGGAATCAAAATCAAGCGAAGAATTTAGGCAACCATATACATTGTTGGCAGAGGCCGCCTCATTTGGAAGTCTCGTTTCTAAATTGAGGAAGTCGATTCACACTCAAACTCTTCTGGACCACTCTCCAATGAGTTACTCTTTATTGAGTTAACCAGTATATGTGTGGATTAAAAGGTTTATATATAGAATGAAGATATCTATATTCCTAAAATAAAATGAAGAGGAACAACGAAGTAGAGACGTCTCTTTTGAATCTTAATGGAAGAATGTGATACCACTGACAAACAATCACATCCTCCATCAATCCTTTAGTATTTAGCCAGCTGAGATTAATTCTTTGATCACTCCGTGAACCTGTTCCTTTTAATTGTACGTAACATACTAGTACATTACCAAAACATCCAAAAGGAACACTATAATACATACATAACTAATTTTATTCATCTCTTGTTTTTGTAAACTCTTGAGATTTAACTTAAATTGAGTCCAAATCTAAGCCCAATTAGATCTAAACCACTGAGAAAGGCTGAGTTGTCCTTTAAAAATCAAACATGTCTCATGTCCTGCTTATAGTATTCTTTTTTTAGATTAATGTGTGAGAAACTCAAATAGAGTCATGCTAAAATCTTCACGAATGAGTCCACTGTCCCTAAGGCATACCAAAGTTAAGTTATAGGAGTTCAAAACTGCAACATCCTGCTTTTTAAGACGAGAGACAACCAATTGAACTATACCCATGTGAATAACATAAAAGATGGGAGAGAAACATGAAAGATGTATTGTATACATCTAACACATAAAAGATGGGAGAGACGTACATTTTGAAAATTGTAGCAATGGTTCATACTTACATTATATGCACCAATTTTCCACCCATCCACTAAACTAAACTAATATCCAATTAGTGATAAAAATATCTAATTAAGCGAAGCATGTCCAGCTTGTAGTATTAAGTTTTACAAAAGAACTAATAGGCCAATAAATAAATGGTTATAGAAATATGTATTATAAGATGGATAAATAAAGTTAATATTAGAAATGTCTTTACAGTAGTTTAAATAGATGAAAAAATATAAGAAAATTGCTTAAGGTCATTTGGACATAAATATATGTGACCAGAAATTATCACTGATAGGAAAATTGAAAGAATGCAAACAAAGGGAATAAAAAAGAGATGAAGATCTTTAAAAATTTGCTTAGAGAAGTAAAGATGGACATGACAGATGATACGGTAATTAAGAGTATAGTTTTTCATAAAATAAAATGAAAGACAAGAGTTCATAAAATTAACTATAAATAGATGAGAATGATAATGATGCTTGAATTTGACCCTCATCCAATCAATATCCACCATGAAATTAGAGTTAACTCAAGGTATTCAACAACATCATTAATTTAATAACCATCAAATCAAAGGATTAACTTAATTTGAATTTTGTTGTTCAACTGATTCATAATTCTATGTGATGTATATGCAAAATAACTCTATTCCATTGTTTTTTATTGGTAAAACTTAAAACATCATATTTTTAGAATGCTAAAAAATAATTTAATTTATAAATCTGTACTTTTTTTAAAAGAGGCACTAAATAATGTAAAATAAGAGTTTTGTTAGGACCTTGGCTTCTAGTCCAAAAAACTAACCTGTTAGGTGAAGTGACCTAAATTCTTTATAAATTCTTATATCTCTCTACACTTTCAACGTGGGATTTGTTCGTAGCAGCCCCAAAAATCCCCTCCTCGAATTAGGCCCTCTGACGGAGAGAGTGACACTGGCCATCCCATTCGCCTAGGAGATCTCCTGAGCCAACATGAGGTAGTTTAAGACTTGGCTCTTATACCACTTGTTAGGATCTGGACTTCCAACCTAAAAGACTAGCATGTTATATGGAGTGACCCAAATCTTTTATGAATTCCTAAATCTTCCTCTACACTTCCAACGTGAGACTCGTTCGCATCAGCCCTAATAAATTTTTCAGTTTGTATCTCTAATTTTGTCTTTGAGAAATTAAAAAGTAAATGATTAAAATGAGAAAACTTCCATTTTTACATAATTGAATTCTCCCATAAAAAATAAAATCTATAAAAAAAATCCTTTCCTATAATTTAAATTATATTTTGTAGAAATATAAATCACACACCACAAAACATCATAACACCGGATTTACGTGGAAAACCCATTTAGGGAAAAAACCACGATTGAAAGAGAGTTTATTATTTCAGTGTAATTTTTCTATATACATCGGAGATATATTTATAAGAGAGAAAAAATAAGAATGAGTTCTAAATAGAACTCTAAGACCTGATTGAGTTAGGACTCTGAGACCTAATGGAGTTAGGACTCAGAGTCCTACCCATACTCTCTTTTCCATTTCAACACTCCCCCTCAAGTAGGTGCGAAAATGTCGATTGAGCCCAACTTGGACAAAATATCTTGGAATCTAACAGCGGAGAGACTTTTTGTGAAGATATCTGCTAATTGTTGATCACTGCGAACAAACGGAGTAGAAATAACATTAGCTTGCAAATTTTCCCGAACAAAATGACAATCCACCTCAATGTGTTTGGTCCTCTCATGAAACACCGGATTTGAAGCAATGTGAATGGCAGCTTGATTATCACAAAACATTTGCGTTGGCTGATTAGAACTAAAACCCAAATCTTGCAATAAGGACCGAAGCCAAATAACTTCACTGGTGGTTAAGGCCATTGCACGATATTCTGCTTCTGCACTTGATCTTGCAACAACACTCTGCTTTTTACTTTTCCAAGTTACCAGATTTCCTCCCACAAATGTACAATATCCTGTTGTAGATCGTCGATCAACTGGACAACCTGCCCAATCAGCATCAGTGTAAGCAGTAATGGAACTATTTCCATTCTTCTGCATCCATACTCCCCTTCCTGGAGAACCCTTCAAATATTGTAAAATTCGATTAACAGCATTCATGTGAGTAACTGTAGGTGCATGCATAAATCTGCTGACTAGACTGACTGCATAGGAAATATCTGGCCTAGTGATCGTAAGATAAATCAATCGACCAACCAACCTTTGAAACTGACCAATATCAGATAACAATTCTCCATCATTATCAAGCTTACCTCCACTGTCAATTGGAGTATCTGATGGTTTAACTCCCATCTTTCCAATGTCCTGCAACAGGTCCAGCACATATTTTCTTTGATTAAGAAATATGCCCTTCTTTGAGTAGGCAACTTCTAATCCAAGAAAATATTTTAACACTCCCAGATCTTTGATGGCAAATCTCTTGTGCAGTAGACTCTTAAGTCTTGTAATTTCATTTTTGTCATCACCTGTGATCACTATATCATCAACATATACTAAAACAACAGTTGTACCACACATACCTTTTTTTACAAACAACGAAGAATCAGCCGCACTCCTTTTAAGTCCATTACTCATGAGAACAGAACTGAGCTTAGCATACCACGCACGGGGAGATTGTTTAAGTCCATATATGGCCTTTTTCAGCTTGCACACAAATCCAACTTTGGATTCTTGTGAATGTCCTGGTGGAACACTCATGTATACCTCCTCTTCTAGGTCACCATGCAAGAAAGCATTTTTTACATCCATCTGAGATAATTTCCAACCCTGATTTGCTGCTAACGAGAGAATCACTCGAAAAGTGTTCATCTTTGCAACAGGTGCAAAAGTCTCTGTGTAATCTTCTCCATATGTTTGTGTAAAACCTCTGGCAACCAGTCTTGCCTTGTGTCGCTCCACAGTTCCATCACTTTTATATTTAATTTTGTATATCCAACGACACCCAACTGTCTTCTTTCCAATAGGCAATTTGACTATATTCCAAGTTTTATTATCATCAAGTGCTTGCAATTCTTCTTTCATTGCCTGTCGCCAAACAGATATGGAATTAGCTTCACGAAATGTCTTTGGTTCTTGTTCACTGGACATTGCACTCAAGAAGGCCAAATGAGACGGAGTAACATTATCATATGTTAGAGAAGCCTCCATTGGGTATGATACAGCATGGTAAGTGAAGAAATCTTTCATTCCTTTTGGAGGACGAGTCTCTCTACTCGATCTCCGTAATGGAAGGGGAGGAGCCGGTATGTCAGTTGTTGGAGAAATCGGCTGAATTACGGCAGATGTAGTCTCAGTAGAAGCTGTCGGTATTTCAATTGCTGCAGACATTGGTTGGTTATCTGGAGATAAAATCACTGTATTTCTGCTATAAGAGATATCATCAGTTACAGTAGGAAGAGGTACCAAATCAGATAAGTTCTCCCCCTGGGACCGATTCCCAGAATCACTATGAACTGAGAAATACACTTCAGATTCAGCGAAGCGCACATCACGGGAGACAATGAGCTTGCGAGATGCTGGGTCATAACAAATGTACCCTTTCTGTGATGAAGAATAGCCGAAAAAGACACATCTGACAGATCTGGCATCTAACTTGTCACGATGAAGAGGTTGGCGGTGTACATAACAGACACACCCAAACACACGCAGATGTGACAAAACAAGCTTTCTATTCTTCAGCATTTCCAATGGTGATTTAAAATTGTTAACCCGACTAGGAAGTCGATTAATCAAATAGATGGCCGTCAGAACACCATGAGACCAGTACTTCTTAGGAATATTCATTTGAAACATAAGAGCTCGTGCAGTTTCTAAGATGTGACGGTTTTTCCGTTCAGACACACCATTCTGTTGTGGTGTACCCACGCAGCTAGTTTGATGAAGTATGCCTTGGCTATGAAAATATTCGGCAAAATTAGCATTGACATATTCAGTGCCATTGTCAGAGCGGAAAATTTTTACCTTGGCATGAAATTGGGTAGTGATCATGTTGTGAAAGGCTTTGAAAGCAAGGAACACCTCATTCTTAGATGTGAGTAAGTACAACCATGTAACACGAGTACAATCATCAATGAATAAAACAAAATATTTATAACCATCATAAGAAGCAACGGGAGCACTCCATACATCAGAATGAATCAAATCAAAATGTTCAGCAGATTTAGAACTAGAAGAAACAAATGGTAAACGAGTTTGTTTAGAAAATTGACAGACATCACAAACACTAGACGGAACAGAAACAGAAGGAAAAAGATAAGACAAAATACGACTTGAAGGATGTCCAAGCCGTTGGTGCAGGATGTGACTCTCTACTAAGTTCGTGGCTTTGTAGGCCGTAGGAGGTGAATGTAGCAAGTATAACCCATTGGAATACGTGCCTTTACCAATCGTCCTCTTGGAAGTTCGATCCTGAAAGATGACAGAGTTAGGAGAAAAAATGACATCACAGTTCAAAGCATTAGTAAGTTTTCCAACAGACATGAGTTGAGTTGGAAAAGAAGGGACAACAAGAGCAGTAGAAGAGACACTATTTGAAAAAAAATCAATTTGACCACGGCCGGCCACAGGAACCACAGTGCCATTGGCTAGATAGACATCATGTTTACGGGATGATGTGGAAAAATCAGACACAGAAGAAGGAGAATTAGCCATATGATCAGTAGCACCAGAGTCAATAATCCAAGAATGACCAGTACAATGGGAAGCAAGAGACGCATGAATGGTACCTGCTGTATGAGACGAGGAAGACAGATTTGTAGAAGGCAAAGACTGACGTAAATCGCATAAGATTTGACTCAACTGATCCAGAGTGGTGGAAGTATCTGCGACATTAGCTTTGGCTCTCCTTTTTGCTTCAAAGTTTGGTTTGAGATGAGGATGTAACAACCAACAACGTTCTTTGGAGTGCCCAACCTTGCCACAATGATCACAACGAATAGTGTCCCGTCGGCCTTTATTTGGAACATGAACCTTCTTCTTCTCAGACTCAGAGGAGGGTCGGCGCTCATTTTTATGAGTCACAAAAGCACTGGAAGAGTTCTCAGATGATGGAGCAGCATTCATAGTTTCTTGTCGCGTTTCTTCGCGTTGAATGATAGCACAAACAGCGATCCAAGAGGGTAGCGGATCAGTCATAAGTATGTTACTCCGCAAATATTCATATTTTGGCCCCAGGGCCCGAAGTAACGAGAAAACTTGGTCCTCTTCATCTCGGTGCAAAAGAGTCTGTGCGTCAGTGGTATGAGGACGATATAAATGTAGCTCATCCCATAGCCTTTTCATATGGCCAGTAAGATCGCAAAATTTCTGTTCGCCCTGTAGCGCAGTCGCAATCTCATTTTGAAGCTGAAACACCCGAGCAATATTATTTCGACTACCATACATACCTGTCACAGAATCCCATAATTCCTTTGCAGAATCAGAGAATGTAAAAATTCCAGCAATGTTGGGTTCCATAGAATTAAGAAGCCATGATCGAACCAGTTGATCAGTAGATAGCCAAGTATCATAAGCAGAGTCAGTATCGGAGTCTTCCGAAGTAGTAGCTGAAGCTTTAGATGCGGAGGCAGGGGCAGGAGGCACAATCTTGCCATTGATAAATCCCAACTTTTTCTTACTACCAAGAGATAAGTGAACAGCCCGAGACCAGAGAACATAATTATTTGTATTCAAGAGAACAGAAGAAAGTTTCAGACTGGGATTGCAGTCGGAGTCACCCATCGTGAAGCTGAACAGCAGGCGGCGCTAGCTGCAGATCTGATTAAGATATATATGCAGAAGTGCTGCAAAAAAAAAACACAATCAGTTTGTTTTTTTTTTTTTTTTTTTTTTTTTTTTTTTTTTCTGGTTCGCTGCAGTAGTGTCCGGGAGAGTGTTCACGGAGAGAGAGCAGCAGAGGACCGACGGAATCACGGACCACAGTAGATTCGGGCAACTGACTGACTGGAGCGTCGGCAGTAGAGGGGATGTAACAGGTCTACGCACGGCAAAAAGCGGCTGATCTGAAAAATCAGCGGTCCAAGGTAACTGCTAGAGCTGGAAATCTGGAAATCCAAGGTCTGAGCCGGCGATGGCAGTGGGCAAATCGGCTGGCGACGGTGGCGTCAGCGAAGAACTCAGGGAGCAGCAGCGAGGAAGCAGAAACACCTACCTCTCCGGGACGCCGGTGGTGGACGCTGCAATGCCCGGCAGATCGGAAAACGCTAGAGGGCAGATCTGAAAATACAGATCTGGAAACACGGCGAGGAGCGGAAGCTGAGATGCCCGGCAGATCTGAAAAAAAAATCTGGGCAACGGACTTGTGAAATCGGCGAGAAATCGAGATCTGGTGCGCAGATCTGGTGAGGCCGACGCCGTGCGTGAAGGTGTGAGTCCGACGCCGTGCGTGATGGTGACGGATCTGAGAAGGAGCTAGGGAACAAGCGCCGCACGGGAGAACAGGAACCTGATGCCGGCGATGCAGAACAGCTCGGAAGCAGAGACGCTGGAAGCGATGGCCGGAATCTGGACTGAACCTGAGCTGAAAAAAATCGAGACCACAGAGTCCTCTCAGATCAGATCGGTGAGGCGGAAATCACCGTGGCACGACCTCCGGCTGCTTGCCACTTCGCAGGTCTCTGGGATGTGAGTGGACGGAGATGTCGGCCGCTCTGGCGTCTGCTGCCAACGCCGCTGTGTCCAAATCGCAGATCTGGACTGGCGGTAAGGTTTCTGGATCAGATCCGGTATGGATCCTCGATGTTGAGCGGCAGATCGGAACTGCTGACAGATGAAAAACGGGAGGCACCGCCGATCAGATCACTCTCTTAACGTCTGACAGCCGGCTGAAGCCAATCGGGGCCGAGTTTGAACAACGACGACGGAATGGCGTACGGCTGAATGGCTGGTTTCAAACAGTAGAAACCGACAAATCCCCGACGAGTATAAAGAAGCACAGTGACGAGATGTACTGATAAAAAAAATCGACTGTGTGATTCTGATGTCGGATCGGTAATCTGACTGATACCATGTAGAAATATAAATCACACACCACAAAACATCATAACACCGGATTTACGTGGAAAACCCATTTAGGGAAAAAACCACGATTGAAAGAGAGTTTATTATTTCAGTGTAATTTTTCTATATACATCGGAGATATATTTATAAGAGAGAAAAAATAAGAATGAGTTCTAAATAGAACTCTAAGACCTGATTGAGTTAGGACTCTGAGACCTAATGGAGTTAGGACTCAGAGTCCTACCCATACTCTCTTTTCCATTTCAACATATTTATATCAATATCTCATTCAGATGATTGATCAACTAAAACTTGTCGAGTACAAAGAATTCATTACCTCTCAAAAAAAAGTACAAAGAATTCATTCGGTTCCACTGATGCTCCGCTGAGTTGGCCTCAAACTTGAGCCAGCTGGAACCCTTTATTTTTAAAATAATCACGACAAATTATCCACAGAGAAGAGTTGATCGTTTATAAATTGAGTAATCAAATTCTTTGTACGTTTTATAATTAATTTTCTACACAAGTTATTATTTTATGTAAGAAAAACGAGAAAAAAAAAAAACAAGCAAGTATGCCAGATAAAAACTAAGAAATAAAAATAAATCATACAAATTATAACTTACAACTAAAGTATTTTATAACTCATGAAAATTTAATGCAAATAATAGAAACTTCTACGATAGATTAAAAAAAACTATTTGATAAATTAAAAATTATTTTAGAAAGTAAAATGGAATTTCTAATTATAGTAACAAAGAAACTTAAAATAAAATAATATAAAGATATAAAAAAAGAAACTCAATAAGTTAAATCTGATGATCAAATGAAAAATACTTAACAATAAAAATCTATAAAATGTATTACCCTCTTCTGATTTGATCTATTCAACAGCGAACCAGTAGTTTTACAAAATTTAAAAAAAATATGTATATTTTAGCTATCAGATGCACTTTCAACAATTGCATACAGTATTCTTGTATTTTGCATCAATTGCAAATACCCCATTCTCAATTGTCAGCCATCCTCACACGGGTATTTTGTGTATACAAACACGGATTTTACTATGATGTCCAATTTGTCCTTCACCTGTCGTACCGAAGGAAAAAAATGGCAATATTTATGAATAATGCAATTGGCTCACCGATATTGAAAGTCGACTCTTCAAAATTCATGAACAGTGCAAATCGGCTCGTCGAAATTCATATGAACAGTAAAAATCAGCCCATCAAAATTTTATTTTTCATATAAAGAGTAAAATTGAAAATACACTAAAACTCGTGTTGCTGAATATAAAATGCTTGTGGAAAGATGGCTGGCGATTCTCAATTTGTCTAATGTCTAAAATATCATTTATTGACTAAACAGATGAAGTGGCAAATTATTATTGGATGAAATAGGCAGAGGGGACAGTGATTAATGTTTCATGCTCATCTAATCATGTTAATTTTTTTACTTTGGTTATTGAATTTAATAGCACATTTAATAACGGTAGAATGATTAAATAGAAACAAAGTTTTATTCACCTTAAATGCATTTGGCTTTTATGCATGCAATTGTGTGGAATTGTCTGTCTTTTATAAATTTTCTTAATAGGATATATTTTTTCTTTTCCCAACAAAGAACTCAAAGACCTCCACATTTCTTTGAATACAAATACGTAGAATTAAATTCTAAATGCAGGTCAGCAAGTCATGAACATCTAATTAACTTTGATGAGTAGAGAAAGTTAAGAAGATATTAAAATATGTATTAGGCTTAATCATCTATTTTTTAAACTTATATTAGGAAATAAAATATATTTATAATTCAAATATTATGTATTACACAACATCTATCAATTCTCATTTACTCTAGTGCCGTACTTCAGAACGAAGAGGAGATCAGAAGTTTATTCTCGTACAGGTACAAGTGAGACTACATTAAGACAAATGCTCCCGATTTGTACCTGACCATTCCCGAGAAATTTGGAAAAAAGAAAAAGTAAAACTAAAGCCAAAGTCGTAGGCGGGAGGAGCGGTTGGATGGATCTCGTCTCCTTTCATCTCTCTCTCTCTCTCCCCCATTCTTCGCCACTGCCACGTCATCATTTTGTTGCATCACTTTCTTTCCGCACCACACCCACTCCGAGAATTCGCCGCACCACTTTTTCCTCTCATGTTTTGCACCCCTTTCGTCTTACATAATCCCTTTGTTTTGTTTTAGGATCATCATTAGATTAGTTTTAATTTAGTTTTTTTTTCTACATTGTTAAATCATTCTAACTTTTAAAAATGATTTATTTAAATTATTTTTAATATTTTATATTTAAATATGGACCTCTTTATATGTGATATGGCAAATCAGAATTCAATTGTTATAATTCTTTCAATTTTAAATATCAATATCAGATAGTTATTATGATAATTTAAGTTAAAGTTTCATCAGTTCATTATCTATCCAGTTACAGACACGTAGGTGTGGGTCCACTTACAATTGATGAGGGCCCCACTGAGAAGGACGTCGCAAGCAAGCATGATTTATTGTTTGGAATTTTCGAACGGAAGATTTGTTCACACCCAACTCCACCCAACGCCCAGCTAATCTTCTTCTTCAGTTCGTCTTTTCTCTGCATTTTTCTCTCTCTTCTCCTTCCGACTCCGAAGTCCTAACCCTATCTCCATCTCCATCTCTTCTTCAATACGGGTCTTGGATCTACGGAGTCCATGGAAATCGAGTCGAGAATCGGGCCGTCCGACTGGAGCTGCCTCGGGTCTGATCTGACCGAGCTCATCCTCTCCTGCCTTCCCATAAGGTCCATCATCCGAGCGGGGGCCGTATGCAAGCTCTGGCGCTCCGTTATAACTCAATCCACCTTTTCGGGTCGCGTGTCCGCTTCCAAGAAGCCCTGGTTCTTCCTCTGCGGCCAGAACAACGTCTTCTTGAAGAAGAACCAGGCATTCGGCTTCGACCCCGAAGCCGACGAGTGGATCCGACTCCCTGCCGCCGTACTCCCCCGCCCTACTCAAGAAGAGTCATTCATCGGCTCAGGTGGCTTCTTCTTCACAACTACCTCCTCAACTACATCCAAATTCAGCTACGCGCCGGTCCTCCGCGCCGATTCGTGGCGTGAAACCCCTCCCCTCCGTTTCTCTCGCTGCAACCCCCTCGTCGGTGTGTTTGACCACAACTCGGCCTCCGGCACCGGCACCGGATCTAGTTCCTGTTCGAAATTCATAGTGGTCGGCGGAGTCCGCTTCATAGGTGGCCTTGTCGACATCGAGGACCGGCTCGCGGTCGAGATCTATGATCCGAGCTCAGACTGCTGGGAGCTCTGCCCTCCGCTGCCTGCCGACTTCCGGTCGGGGAATTCGTCACAGTGGCTGTCTTCCGCGCTCTTTAAAGGCCAATTCTTCGTGTTTGGGATCTATTCCTGCTTCGTCTCGTCCTTTGATCTTAGCCGTCGGATCTGGAGCGGCGTCCAGACGCTCCGCCCGCCTGGTGTGCTCTTCTCATTCCTGCTCTCCTGCCGCGACCAGCTCGTGCTCGCCGGCCTCTGCAACACGCCCCGCGGGCCCTCATTCAACCTCTGGCGGGTCGACGACCTGACAATGGAGTTCGCCGAGATCGCAATCATGCCGCAGGAGCTGCTCTACTGCCTCTTTGACAGCGATGAGGATGATAAGTTTGCAAGCTTGAAGTGCGTCGGATTGGGGGATCTGATCTATGTCTTTAATGAAGAGCATCACCGGTTTTATCCGGCCTGCGTCTGCGAGATCGGCAGTGATTCCAAATGTAGCTGGAGGAAGGTGCCGGAGCTGCCGGCGCCGGTAAACCGCTTCCACAGGGTCATCAGTTTCTGTTCCAAGGTGTCTTTGGACAGCGTGCTGAGGTAATGTCATCTGTCTCCGTTTGGATGCGTAGAAATGGGAGATTGGAGATTCTCACACTTGGAATCTTAAAAAAGTGGCGAATCTCCATTTTGTGTAGGAGAATGAGACTGCAGAACCCTAACAGGAGAGAGAAAAAAAAAAAGGCATTTTCCACCCTAATTTCTCCTTGTCCAAGACGGTCTAAAAATTGGGGCTGGTCACTAGTTTCTTATTAGAATATTTGTATAATTTCTATCTGTTAACAAGCTGGTAATTGTAATTTATGTAGAATATAAAAGAATTTGAATTATGTATAAGCTTCAGAAAGTTAAAAATAAAAATCTGTGTTCACTTTTTGTATAATTATATATGTATAAGTAACACTGATGTAAAAATTTGACAACAAAATAAACCAAAATTTCGACTGGTATATTTTTTTTTTTAAAAAAAATGCTGGTACTGAGGATATTTATATGTTGGCATATAAAATTTCTACATATCTGATCAAAATGTCTAGTACAAATATCTAAAAATCCCCATCTTAGTCCAGTGTAATTCAATTGGTTAACCTCCCGCTTTAAGAAGTGGGAGGTGCCAAGTTCTAACCTCTATGACGTAATTTGGTGTACTCTAAGGACCGTGGGTATCATTTATGGAGATTTTATTATGAGTTTTCCATAGGTAAATTAAAAAAAAAAAAATCCCTATCTTAATTTCTTGCAAAATGTTTTTAAATATCTTTTCAACATATTCTAAGCAGTGAGTACATCTCATCTTTACATTTCCAACATGAGAGTAAGCCATGGTTGCAGGCCTCATTTAATTGTAAAATAAAAATAAGAGGCCTCTAAATATGTCAATATACAAAAAATTCAACATTATTTGATAGCTCTAGACATTTTATATTCCAACTTTGCTTGTTTATTTCACAGTTTATAATAAATGGTTAACAATTGATTTTTATAATTTAGATAATGATGAGTTCTTGTTTTTAAAAAACATGTGGATGAAATGTATAGCTATATCTCACTCCAATTATAAAATTACTGCTATAAAATCTATTTAAGATTTTTTCTGAATTAGGGTGAGGAGGGTTTTCCAAATAATTTATAAAATATTGTATTTTAAAAAATATTGAAAGAAGAATGGATTTTTCTCCAATTAAAAAACTTAAAATTTTCTATTAAAAAATTCATAAATAAATTTGACCCACAAAATCCTAAAAGATTATATAATTATATATACAATCATCTTTCTTTTTTACTCCTTAAAAGTTTCTTAACCTCTCGCCTCCCCTCTCTTCCCTACACAATTCAATTCACCAGGAAATAAATTCTTTAGAAGAAAAAAAAAATATATAAGGATCTCATTCCTTTGCTCTTCAATTTGAAAAGTGACAAACAACTCTTAAATAAACACAATCTCTCTTCTTTTTAAGAATAAACACTAGCCAATTCAGGTAAAAGATTGTTTCAGATATATGAGCTAGTATTTTGGTTCCTAAAGTAATTAATATATTTTATAATGTACAATATATAATTTATATATCAATAATATTTTACCAATAATCGAAATAATAGAAGAAATGTTAATCAATAGGACTAGCAGTCAATACCTATTCAATTGACTCGTATCTTAAAACGAGCAAAATCGAAGTCTTTATAGATATTTATGCTGGGTATCTGTACTTTCTCCCATCTAAATTAAAAATAAAATTGAAGTTTTTTTTAATTTATGAGTGAAAAATCGTGAGATCTTTAGGACACATCAAATTAGATCACAAGATCACAAGGTTCCAATTCATAATCTCTCACCTTCTAAAACAAGAGGCACTAGTGAGTAAAATCGAAATCTTTAATCTTTGTCTAGACTTCTTTATAGACCTTAAAATATCTGCTGCAATTTCTGTGAAAACGACTGGTACATTAATAGCTTTTGTTTCCAACACATGGTGGGCCAGTTAAATCTGATGGGCGGAGATTAGAGTATCAAGCTGTCAATAGAGAGGCTGCACATCTATCATAGTTTAGATCTAACATGATGTGGTGGCTTGTGGATGATATGACTCATAAAATTTCTCAATTTGATTATTATAATTTCTAATAATGAAATTTTCAATATTTAAAATTACAAGACTAAGATAATTGGATGAATCTCAAATTTTATGCAATCATTATTTTTGTTATTTTCTACATATTTCATCAAAAATATTTGACCCGCTTTAATATTTTAAAAACAACCGCCTTTACTATTTCAGAATCAATTACATTCCACGTTTACCATTCAAAAATCTATTGCAATACGCCATTTTAACATTTGATAAATTGCATTCAAAGTCCATGATATTCAACATTCAAAATACAAACTCATTTTCAATACCTGTATATTTTAGATATAGCATTCAACATTAAGTATTATGCATGGTTACAAATCCCGGCTGATATGCATTGTATCGGTTGTATTAGTGAGACATCAGCTGATATTTGCCAAAAAAAGAATAGGGGGAGAGATATCGGCCTAGATTTGAGACATTGAAATATTAGCGATAAAGCAAATTTTTTACCCCTGGTATTATGTGCAAAGTGCGAACAACTGGTACATAGAATTTTCGTGAAACAGCAAGTATTACAATTCAGATACGGCCCAAAAATGGATTAATATGGAATTGAATCAATTGTTAAATAGGAGACATTGTCGATGAATGAATGGATTAGGAAGAACTAATTTTATGATTTAACCTCATAAAAGTTTACCAGTGCAAGGAAGGAATTTCCCCTCCCCACATTCAAGTGTAATTAAGTATAAATGTAGATATAACATGAGTAACATTTAGGAAGCAAATACATATATAAACATATGTAGGTTTGATAATATCTAAACATTGTTATGTAAAAGTAACTCTCAGCTCATAAATAAAAAATGGGCGACATCACTCCCCCCAACAATTATAAACTTAGCATATGTCATACATGACGTTGTGGACTGTTATCTATCATATTTTGATTTAATATTCCAGTGAGAATGGAATGATAAAAAAAAAATTTTAATTTATGTGTGAAAAATTCAAATACATTCCTACCAAAATCTCCATAGTGAACCCATCACTTCTAAATTTTGACTCAAAATTTATTCCATTGCATTGTTTCTAAATTTTCAACAAGCAAGCTTCAAATTTTTCACCATAAAATTTTGAGCGTTTCGACTTATCTTTTTAGTAAATTAACCTCCCTGTTTCTTTCACCCCGTCAATAGTAGATCTGATTGAGAAGGTTTTTCCATCCACAGCTAAAAATATCAGCCAATATGGGTTTTTCAAAAATAAAACCTACATGAGAGTATGAGACCACCACAATATGCATACAATTCTCTGCAATAACACCATTCTTTCAGAGCATAATTAACTGAAAATCACACATCACCGTATCAACTGATAAAGTTACAAAATCCTGTTTTACATGAACCTTAATATATAATGGTATAGCCAAAATTAATACTCTCGCATTTTCGGCAACTTTGGGTGATCACTGCAGAAACTCTCTTGGGTCTGTAACAAAACCAGTCAAAGCAGAGGCTGCTGCCGTAAATGGGGAAGCGAGATAGATTTGTCCTTCTTTGTGCCCCATTCGACCAGGGAAGTTTCGGTTCGTTGTAGAGACGCAAACCTGCATTATGAAATAATGATAAGATGCGAGATTAAGATGGAGATTAAGTGTCATTATGAAATAATGATAAGATGGTCACTATAACATGGAGTCTATCACCTAAATCATTCTCAGACCAATCACCTAATTAGCTATAGGTTTATTTTGTTCCAAAAAAATTATTAAAAAAACTGAACTGTGGGCCAATGTTAAAAGACTTCCAACCTTTACCAATTCATAGATGGTTATCAAAACATTCAGATATACCATAAGGCTATCTACATAGTTCATACAATAGGTGGCTGGATTATTTCTCTCAAAACAAATAATAAATATGTAAGCATCTTTTTTGAAATGTTTAAAATAAATGTTCCTTTTCTGCTCATGCCTTCAAAAGAACACATCTTTTAGACTGAAACATGTAATGTGTGCATTCAGCACAAAAAAACTCATGAGGCATCCAACTAAATTATTATTCAGAGCAAAAAAAGTCAACTACCGGTGTGTCTTTTAGACTCCTGAACCAGTGGTCTGGTGAAGTGGTAGGGAAGTACCCCCCCATGGCACAGACCCAGGTTTGAATCCGAGTTGGTCCAATTTCTTTAATATTCTAATTCAATACATTTAGCTGACCCCAAATAAATGGAGACATGATTATGAAGACAACTATAGAAGCAATATTTTGCGCAGAATAGGATTACTTACCTGAGGTTCATTCATACGTGCATAAGTATCTCGAGGGCCCCCTAAACAAGCTCCACAACTAGGACTGGCTGGTGTATCACAACCAGCTTCTTCAAATATCTGGGAGCAAGTCTTACCACCAGATCCTGGAACAGGAAGGCTATAAACGTCCATCCAAACCTGTAGATTTAGCAAAAAATAAGATGTAATAAATCCCTAAAAAAATCATGTCATTATTAACTATATCAGACAATAAAACTTACAGACCTTTGAGGTAGCAGGGACAAGAAAAGTTGGCACTTTGACCTTTTTGCCCTGCTCATAAGACAGCAAATTTTCAGAGTGCTGGGAAATGAAAATTCATGGTGCATGCACTGCTTTCATGCATGTTCAATGGCCACGTTTAACACAAACAACAAATCTCATTTTTCTTACCGAAGCCAAGAAAACCTTAGCAGCTGCGAGAAAATCTTCAGTTTTTCCACCAGTACAGGAACCAATATACACCCTGTCTATTTTCACATCTTTGCACTCCCGCGCCAAGGCACGATTATCAGGGGAATGTGGCTGCAAAAGTATTGCAATGGATTCAGTGATTAACATAGCTTTTGTAAAAAAAAAAGATCTTTTCCTTTTTCCAAAAAAAACACAGCTTCAGTAAAGAGATGATATGTAAAATATGTGGACAATTTTGTGACAAGAAAATAAGTGGAGAGAATATAAATCTATTAATGAGGTTCCATTTCACAAAAAGGAAATTATCTGTAAAGAAATTGAGTGTAGGGAGAATCAATTATGCATTTCATAAATTTATCATAGCAATTGCTGGAACAGAAGACATGGATTGAAGAAACTACAACACCCCCTCACCTTTGCCACCAGTGGTTCCAACTTGGAGACATCAAATTTGTACTCCTGAAGGAAACTACAAAACAAAGTTGTATGAGCTCCATTAATAGATAATATCTTAAAGAAGGATACAAATTAACATAATGCAGACTGAGGAACACAGTTAAACTCATAGCATCTTTCTCTGAATTCAGTGGATGTACGAAAACAGATTGAAAGGTTCCTCCACATTTGAGATTCATTATCATTCCCTGGAGCTTAATTGTTTCTCCCATTTCATAGTGAAACTTATTAAGGAAATAAAAAAAATAAGATGGAAGCAGTGCCAAAGAAGCAGATGAACTTCCATAAGGCTCATGCAACTTAGAGAATATTGCAAACAGCATGATGAAGATATGGATGCGTACACATGAAGAGGTTATGAAAGAGAGCAAACGTGATGGGGTGTGTGTGTGTGTGTGTGTTGTGTGTGTGTGTGTGTGTGTGTGTGAGAGAGAGAGAGAGAGAGAGAGAGTTAATTTTATCCTGCCCATATTTTCTTATTCCATGATTATGGTCTTTCAATGTCTGTGAAGGACCTGCAGTTATGGTCTCAAGTTATTATACCTAGACACTTCTTCAAAGCATGCATTGTTTCCATATTGCCTATGTTGGACACTTCATTTTTATGTGTATAATCTGTGTACTTGCTGTAGTATCCAGAGCCTGCCATACCATGCTGTGTCTAGGCATCAGTCTCCCAACATTGATGGTCATGCATAGTGTTTTTTTTTTGTTTTTTGAATATCCACGTTGGTGGTGAGACTGACCCCATAGATACAAGAAACCACCCGCAAGCCTCATGTATCGGGTAACTCGGAGAGAGTCGAACCTGAGACTTCCCATTGGAGGTGAAACTACCCCACAGTGGAGATGAGACTATGGTCATGCACAGTTAATGGGCTTGTTACGTGTCGGTGATTCCCAAGTGATCATTGAGACTGCTGCTTTGCAGGGATGAGATTTTTTTTTTTGAGTGGTGGGGGCAAGGAATCACGTTTGGGGATTAAGGTACTAGAACGAATGTGAGAGATGGTTTAAAGACCAGCTTTTGGGAGGGACACTTGGGTGGGGTGAGCAACCTTCGTAAATAACCTAACCCTCACTGTATTTTCTTCAAAAAAACTAACCCCAACTATATTCCATCTCAAATGAAATAGTAACAAGTGAACAACAACGATGATGATGATGATTAACATCATAATCATCTTAGAGCAACCTATGTAAATAGCTTAACCCTCAATATATTTTTTTCCACAAAAACTATCCCCAACTATATTCCATCTCAAATCAAATAATAATAATGACAACAACAACAATGATGATGGATGATGATGATGATCAAGATCATCATCATCCAATTAAAGAGTGGAAGACGTAGGAGGTGGTTTGGGTGTTGATATTCAGAAGGAATTTAATGGACCCTGAAATCCCCAAATTAGAAGCTTACTTTGGCGATAGCAATAAAGGTATTAGAAGCTTACCTTGGCGATGGCAATAAAGGTACTCCATCAAGGGAAGAGGTAGACATAAGTATTCAGATCAAGGAAATGAATAGGATCTGTTCTAAGAAAATCTATCTATTTTTTTTATCAAATCATCGCCCTCACTAGCTTTCCTACACAAAGCCATTTGGAAGTCCATTTCCTCATCAAAGAAAAAAAAGTTTTGCTGCGTTGAGATACTCAATAAAATCCTTACTCCAAACAGCTTTAAAGCTAGAACTTTGACCTTCCAAACATCGTTTTTTGTGTTGGCATAGTACAATAGTGGTTGTCCACTTATTCCTCCATTACCATTTTATTCCCCTATTTGGTTTTTGTCATTCCAATGGGTCATCTCCACACTAAGTTGCACGGGTTCAGGTGCGAGCGTTGGTGTCCGACACCACAGTGCAACGGTGTTGGAGTTGACAAACGGAAAAAATATAAATAAATTTAAATCTAAATTTATTTAAATGAAAAATGAGGAATGAAAATACACAGAGAAAATAATGTACTACTTTTGCTCTAAGCAATTAAGTGACAAAAACATTGATATCTTAAATAGGTTTTAAGAGAAGAAAGGTGTTGTAAGATTTTAGTCATCTTGGAAAAGAATGTTAAAAGCACTAGAAGAGTTTGTGAAGTATGGCGGCGATAGTTTGACACGAGTGCAAGTGTCTACAATTGTCGAACATAGATGTGTCACACATCTTTAAGTGTCCATGCAACAGTCCCTGTGTCTTCTTGGGCTCCCCTAGATGGATGGGGTTTGGAGCCTTTTCCAAAAAAACTTAATTTGTGAAAATTAATTACATTGGCAATTGTATTAAAGGATAAAGCATACCCAAGGGCCAACAATCGAGGAGTGTATATCAAATATCTTTCCACGGGCCATGGCAGCAAATGAGCCCATAGCATTTTCATAACATCAAATCAGAGGAAGTAGGTCTAATGTCTCCTAATTTGAAGGAACAAGCAGACGGAGGCACCCAAAAAATAGATTGAGAAGGTTAAGGATATGATGGATTATAGGGTAACAAAGGGTATGGCTTTTAAGACATCCTAATTTCTAGGTGCATTTTGTTAGTGATCGACACTTTGTAAATATGTTGATTGTGCTACAAAAATTGCCAATATCTCCTTATGCAGTTCTCTCCCCCATACATTCTTACCTCTCCTTCGAGTAGAAATTTTGTTGCTGTTTCTTAAAAAGGGTTGCCTAAGATGTTAACCCCCACAGTAGAGGACTCACTGCAATATGAATGAATGAAAGCATTGTGGGTCCTTCATGGTCCGCCGGATGGACACCAAAAGAGCCTTCGTTTCTTTCCAAGTCCATGAGGAAAGCCAAAGACCATCTCAAGAATGAAAGAAAACACAAGGATTCCCCGTTTGTGACAGTGGAACACTGAAGTCCTAGCATAGAGGCATATAGGATCTGGGTGTGTATCTATGGTCTTCCTTTAATGGGTTGGATGATAGAAATGATTGAAGAAATTGGCAGTTTTTTGGGACATGACGTTATAGCTTATATTTCTCACGAAGGTGGGACATCAGGCAAAGCAGCCGGTCCGTGTCTATACCTATTTGTTGAATCCTTTCTATAGTTCCATCTTCCTTTTTGCCCTTTCACTTTTCCATACTCTTATGATTATATGCTTATGATAGGATCAAATGGAGAAGTAAAACTCGAAAAGCCAATCCCAAATAGATGGGATTTTGGCTTCGATGATGATGATACAAGCTTGTAAGGAGGGAAAGATTTATTGAAGAAGATACCGATAAAGTCACTGGTGACTGGATTGACTTAGACGTGGAACCAGAAAAGTGGAGAATTAAGACTGTCAAACGTAGAGGAAGTTCAGCAATTTGAAAATGGATATAGTCACTAAGCAAAAATATATAGTTGGATTCGGGAATCCCTCAAGTTTGAAGAATCCCTCGCAAATCATCTCATGTTTTTCATTGTCAACCTCAAACTGATAATGGTAAAGGTGTGCAACTAGGCCCACACCTAGGCACTAGACCCATTTTACAACTAACCTAGCTCTAAGGCAGGCTCACCTCACTTAAGCCCAGTCTTTTTTCTGGAAACTTTTTCTATAATGAGACCATTTTTAAAGGTTTTTTTTCTAATATCTTGAAAATATTATAGTTAACATAAGTAATTGCTGCTGCTACTTAATTACAAACTCAGATCATTAGATAATTTACCGGTAACACTTAATTGGAAACTCAGATTATTAGATAATTTACTTGTGCATGTATATAATATATATTTATATAATGTGCTTGGGACCCCAGTTGCTAATATATTTTGGCGTTTTGGAATAGTATCATATTTTGTGAACATTGATGCAGTAAGGACATAAATCTATAAATGTACACATATTTTTAATATTTAGACCAGTGCACCCAGCAAACTAGGCTCATACCTAAACATGCACGTGGCACCTTAGGTTCAAAAACCCCCTGGCATCTTGTTTGTGCCTTGCACCCGAACTACTATAGTGTCCATACAACAGGTATAAGAATAAGAGGGAACTTGGGGGTGACTAAGTTGCATGGAGACGGGTGTCAGTGTCAGTGTCCAACATAGGTGCGAGGCATTCAACTCGGCAAACCAGAAAAAACAGGACATGTTGACACAACTTTATTTAAATAAATTTAAGTATAATATTTCTTTTAAATGAAAATAGAGTAGAAAACACTAATAGAAAATAATGTACTAGTTTTACTGACAACGATTAACAAACATTGATATTTTAATTAGGTTTTAAGAGGAGAAAGGTGTTGCAACATTTTAGTTATTTTGGAAAACAATGTTAAAAGCACTAGAAAAGTCCATGACGAGTAACTGTGATGGGTGCCTCATACATCTTTAAGTGTCCATGCAATATAGGGGGTGATAATGAAATGGTACACCTAATCTTTATAATGACATAAACCGAAGAGAGTTGTGCTATAAAGTTGGAAAGAGGGGGGGGGGGGGGGAAGAGGAGGTAAATGGGTAGAGATGGTAGTGTCATCATCCACCATGGCCTACTGTGGGGTTGTAGTCGGCAGTCACCAGTTGCTGAATGCAGAATAAAGAGGGGCAAACAACAGATTGTCGGTTTTGGTAATGGCAAAGGATGGTTGATACACAACATTTTTCCAAAAAATAAGTTCTAGGGTTCACATGATGCCAATACTAAAAATTCAGAATCTCATGGAATCTCATTTGACATATTCACATAAACAGAAATTCCCCTAGTGCAGGTCATTCAGCAGAGTTGGAATTTCTAGGACAGCAGAAGCCAGGTTTTATGGGCTGAACCCATTGGTGGCCCAAATAGATATCATGACCGACTCTGAATATTCCCCAAGTCAAGGCCTGCTACATCACTACTTTGGATGGTCATCCACTCGTTTGAGCCACCGATCTGGGCCCTTTCTACATGGGCAGAGAGGTAGCTCGAGCAACATTGCCAGACACAAATTTCAAGCAGGATGGTTTGACTGATAGTTCATCCTAATGTGAGTTATGTCCACCTGATGAATTTCACTAATGATTGATTCTCTGTGCTAAATTATGTGATAGAAAAACAAACCACAAACACCCTCTCCTTTAAATTTGAGTGGCCAAGTTCATCAGACAGGTTATCCACTTCCAAAAATGGCCTCTTAAAGAAGAGTTGGTGGTTGGTCAAATTCAGTTGTCTTTTGCAGGCCAAACAAACCCGTCTCTCAACAGAAATTTGTGGCTTCTTCGAAATGACAACCAAGGCCACATTGTCTTCTTTCAGAAGAACCAATGCAGTTAAAATCCAATTGTTTTGCAATGCACTAGTACAAGCTCTTCAAGTAAGGAGTTTGATGGACTGTCTTGTATATGTGTGGGTGGTGGTGCGGGGGGCCTGTTTGGGGTTGTGTTGAATTGCCAGAGGTTCTCTTACATCAGTAGCAAGCTAGGAGGTGATTTGCAACGCTATAAGGGATATATACATTTTGATCAAGCGCCTATCATTAGTTGTCCTCTATGTGGGTTAGGGGAAGAAACCATAGATCACATTTTTGTCACTTGTCCTTTTGCCGGGCACCTTTGAGGCAATTTTTGCAACTTAATGGAAATCTCTTGAGTTGGTGCAAACACCTGGATAGATACTTTAGGGATCATAGTTTTTACCTTACCCTAACTCTAGATGGAGGATGGCTTGGCTAACAATTCCGGCCACCATCTCATGGATCATTTGGAAAGAAAGGAATTCAAGAATCTTCGAAGGTAAATCCATTGAGATGAGTGAACTGTTCCAAAAAGCCAAATGGAGATTTTGCGCTTGGCTCCTTCCAAATAAGGAGTTCAAGGACTTCAGGGCAATTGATTTTCTATCTTCGTGGGCGGGTTGCATGAGCGGTAGATATAGGAGACCCAAAGTTTGGCGGAGTGGTCCCCTCCGCAATAGGGAATTATGAAGTTCAATATGGATGGGGCCTGGCTGATATTGGCGGTGTCCTCAAAGATCACAGGAGTCACACATCTGTGGTTTTCATAGAATCAATAGGGACTAGAGACTCTAATGAAACCGAGCTTTTTAGTTGATCCAGGTGGATCTTCATGCATGCAATACAGAAAAAAAAATGGAGAAAATGCAGAAAAATCCCATCCAAATATTATCAGTCGACTGAAGACTGTATGCAAAGACCCAGAGAAGCCTCTGGAAGTATCAAAATATAGACAGTCTCTGAAAGTATCGGTCGACCATCAGTAGACTGATTGGAGACTGATACATCGACTGATTGCCAGAAGCGGTAGTTTTTCGACAGTTTCAGAGCGGTTCGTTCAGTTCCTGTTCATGCAGTGGCGGTTCCCGACGGTTTTTGACAGTTCCTAACCAACTCAAAGGTTGGGTTTACTTAAGAGGAAGTTGTGGGAGAAGAAAAAGGTCCACTCTTTCCACAGTGGCCCGGAGTTCTTGGAGGCAGATGCAGACCAAAGAGACCACGTAGCCATGGTGGAATTGGCGCACTGATCATGGAGATAGATGCGGACTAGAGAGCCCATGTATCCATGGTGGGAGAGTTGGCGCACTGTTTTTGGGAGGAAATTCCCATCCGAGAAAGAGAGGAGTGGATTCACTCTCTCAAGTTTGAAGACTTCTTCAGGTTGCAGAGACAACAGAAGGAGTATGAATGAGACGTCAGAAGAGTAAAAGAAGTTGGAGAATACCACTCCCAGTTTCACTCTTGTTTTTAGTGTATCCTGGATATAAGGAACACTTTGTAAGACTTCTCATTATAGAGGAACTTTTTGCCTAGATTGGCACGTGGAGGTTTCCCTCATTCGAAGGGTTTTACCACGTTAAAAAAAATATATATATTGTCACAGTCTCATTTTTCCCATTTGTTTTGATGTGTTACCGGAAAAACAATCCTAATGCAAGTCCCGCTCGTACATCCACATGGGAGTGAGCAGGGGCGTCGAAATTTATTTCAGATCATTAGTATTAGAAGAGCTTTAACCATATGGGCAAGTTTGGGTGGTGGAAAAATAGTCATTGAGGGAGATTCGTCAAATGTAATTAAATGGGCAAAAGGCTTAAAGCACCTCCCCTGGAAACTGATTACGATGGTTAGGGAGATCAAGGCACTTGTTAGGGGACTCGAGGTATCCTTTGCTCATGTTAGGTGTTCAGCAAATGGGGTTGCGGACTACTTTGCCAAGAACGGAGGGGAGGGACCTGTGTTTGGCGTCTTTCATATCTAAAGATGGAAATTCATTGGCTTGCACTGATTGGGCCTTTTGTTTCATTGGGAGTTCTCATTGCTTTTGTTTCTTTTTGTTGTTTTTGGTTTTTGTTTTTAGCTTGCTTCTTCTTTCGTGATTGGATCTACACCTTTTAGACCCCTCATTTTTCTTTCTTGTACTAAAGCCTTCTTTTTTAAATAATATCTTCTTTGTTACCGCTCAAAAAAAAAAAAAAATCAAGCGCCTATGAGCAGTTGTGTTTTGCTTGAGCTTAGGGGCACTCTTGTGCATGTGGTGTTGTTTGTTGTTATATAGTATGTTGTTACTCTGTAATGTAACATAGCTTCCTTTACATATCATTATTCATTTTATTTATTAAAAAAAAAGTTGAGAGAGAGAGTTGAAAACCAATACAAAAACCAGAAGATGAAGTTTTACCCGGCCAAGTCATCACTGTGCACAGGTTCAAAACTCACAGAAGTCTTACCCTAAGCAAAAAAAGAAATGATATGACTGTTAATGATAACTTATCTACAATAATACAAATAGACATCAAACATAATACACTAAAGTAAATTCAAAATAGCTTAATGCAATCAAGCATGCACCTCGAGGTAATTAAATGTAGTTTGATCAACAGGCACAACACCATTCTTCCCTCCAGCTTCAATAACCATGTTGCACAATGTCATCCTTTCTTCCATCTTACAACAATTAAAACCATTGTCCAATATGATCAAATACTGCTTACAATATTTGCATATCCTCAAATAACTAACTTTGAGGTGCATTCATAATTCTACTTACACTTAAACTTTCGACGGTAGAGCCAACAAACTCCATAGATTTATACGTCGCTCCAGAAACAGTAATTTCACCAATAATCTTGAGCAAGGAATTTGTTTGTCAGAAGAAAAACATCAGGAAGCACTCACCACAATAATTAGAAAAAAATACTAAATTGAACAAAGAAATATCAATCAATATTTTCTGTTTCAAGGAGAAAGAAAAACCAAATCAGCTTGTCATTAAAGTTTTTTTTCTTTTTTCCTTCTTTTTAATTCAGTAGTTAGACCAACAACACTACATAGAGCTAAATGTTGAGCAATTGAAAAAGCCACCTACGTAGAAAAACTAATAGAAGCCTAATGGTAACGTTGGAGCAATGGCTGTTTACTAGAGATAATTCAAAAAGAAGCAGAAGAGATGAGGGAATTTGCTTTGAGATAGACCAAGCACCAATAGTAGACCAAAAACAGCACCTACATGAAGAATCAAAAGATTACACATAAAAGGTAATGGTTATCTAAAAGGGTACTGGAAGAAGTGGGAGGCCATTAAAGACCTAGATCTGGAAAGGAAGGATAAGAAACAAGAGTACATAACATGTGATCTCTTATAATGGATGGCACACTTGTTCCCTCTCATGTACTCATCTCTTGTCTTTTTAATGAATGAAGTCGTTAATGTTTAAAAAAAAAAAAAAAAATAGTGGATGGCACACTGGTCTCGCAGGAACATGTTTTGCAGTCGAAGCAGAAGTCCAGGGCCTTATTGGCAGGTTTAAGGGGAGCAAACCCAGCAACTATGTTTCCATTAATGGTCGAAGGAGATTCATCATGTGCTATTGCCTGGGCATCAAAAGCCGTTTTATTCCCATGGCAGATGGCAGACTGGTTCGAGCAGATTATGGACATATGCAGAAACAAGTAAATCCAGTTCTCTCATATTCATAGGGAAGCAAATTGAAAAGCAGATGATTTGGTGAAAAGAGGATTAGACCTGCCTAATCTATTTGTTTTACATGAATAATTAAGTGACTGATGTTCTGGTTGTTTCTCTTTAGCCCTGCTTGGGGTCTGTTGTACTCTATTTTTCCTTTTTTGAGTAAAATTATCGCCATCATTCAAAAGGAAGGACAAAGAAACTTGCAATATTATCTCCCCCACAAAAAAGAAAAAGAATATATATTTTTAACTTGTTATTTTTTTTAATATTTTTAGGTCAATAGAAAAAACAGAAATAAACAAGCTGACCCTAGATAATGATGGTTGAAGAGGCACTCTTGCATCAATTATGCTTCACATGTTATGTACATGTACAGACTACTTTTGATGTCTGTTCAAGTGAAACTATGAGAAGAATAATTGTGATGCTGTACTTTGTGGTGAAAGACTGGTCTTAATTGATTGAAATTATTGAGGAACGAATAGTATCATAAGTGTAGGGTCCAGCCACAATGGCCAGTTGGATTGTACACACTCCCTAATTGTTCTCATATTCTCTTTCTAAGTTTCTATCAATGATGATCACGAAGATCAAATCAGTTTGTCAGCTACACAATATCCATAAGAAAATATGAAAGAAGTAGAACAAACAATTAAATAAAAACAAAAGAAAAGAAAAATTAAACATGAGGCCCAAGAATGAATTAACAATGCTTACCTGCAAAATTAAATCCTTGGCAAGCAAAAAGTCGGGCATTTCTCCATTCAAGACAAATCTCAATGTTGGGGGTACCTGCAATTCAACATCTAATCAAACTGCTACTTTGACAACACCAGTAGAATAGGCCACTAAATCAATAAAAGCATTCTAAAGATTTTCGGTGAATAATTGTAATTTACTAGCAAATGATAATGAATAAACCCAAAACAGGCCCACCAAAAGATTACGAGCCAAACTATGCTGATGTCAACCTCATCTGAAAGTACAAGTCCATGAAAACGGATGCTTTTGTTTTGTAACTGAGGTCCAATACGATAAATATCATAAAATGCATACCCAGACAATCTTTTGACTAATTTACCAGATAAACTTGAGGAGAACATCAAAGATATTTTAATGTACAAGACAAGCACATTATAAAAAAAAATAGAATAGCTACCAGAAAATGCAGGAATAAATAATCATTAACGAAACCAGACAAACCTTCAGGAGGGCTTTCCCAGTACCCATCACAAAACCTGCATCAGTATTTCCAATTCCAGTAGCAAACTGACCAAATGCTCCAGCATTGCATGTATGAGAATCTGTGCCAAGCAGGACCTAGAGGCAGGTTGAAAGGGATTAAGCAGGCAATGAAAATAACATCCAACTGTAACATGCTAAATGAATCTCAACTTTGCGTACAGATATTCACCTCCCCAGGTCTGCAATGACCTTCTTGGGCAAGAGCTACATGACATACACCTTTATAGTCTGGGTTGGCCTGCATAGTAATGAAATAATCTGAGTATTTGATGTATACAAGTTGATGAAAAAACAAATATTCACTTCAACAGTGTGAAGAATCAATGGACTAATGAATCCTCTCACACAAAAAATAATAATCAAATAATACAACAGTTCCAATGTAATATCTGAGATTGCATTAAGTAATTTGGCATCCCAAAGAAGAGAAATTTTCCTCCAGACTTTTAGAAGATCTATCAGTTCAACAGAACTGTGAACAACAAAGACCAGAATCAGAAATTTCTCCGCTCCCAAAATACAGTGAGCCAAACAAGTTTCTAAGATAACAATGCCTATTAAGATGATCAAAATAAAAATGATTCAAGACCATACCTTGAAATTGCCGAGATCCTTGATATCATAGAAGTACTTTATATTTTGTTCCATACAGAAATCCCTCAAGATATCCACATTACGATTTGCACGTTCATCACTCGTGAAAATATAATGATCAGGTATGATGACAATCTTTTCACGGTCCCAAACCTGTGACATTGTAATGAGGGCACAAGTTTAAACATAATTTGTGAATAAATGTCTTGAACATTCAAGAAGCTTTCAAACTTGAGATACCGTATGAAATAAGCAGCAAGACTGAATGGATATATGGGGGAAAACATTAGAATCCTAATCGCTAATAGTCAAAATTAAAGTAGAGTCTACCAAAAATCTATCAAAGCACAATATATGAATCAATGGCTTTGATGATGACGTGCAGCAAAACCCCAAATAATTATCATTTGACAACTCATAAAGGGTGCTTCTAGGCCTGACACAAGCAAATTTATCATGAGAAAACTTTAAAAAAAAAAAGTTCAAGCTAACGTAGGGCCCAGGTCGGGCACATTTTCAAGCCCAAACAACATACCCAAATTTGAAATCAGGTTGGTCCAGACCTAGAACAATGAATGCCCCAACCTAGACAGAAAACCTAGTTTTGAGCTCAAATTCATAAAAACCTCAAGATATGGTTTTTTAAGTTAATCTCATGTATACATAAAGTTTATTCAATACAATTTGTATTCTACAAGGTTCAAGAATATAATCCCAACTAAGCCATCATCGACATCATCATTTGCCAAAATCCCACCTAGTTGGGGTCGGCTTTTTTAATTCTACTTTTCCATTTGACCCTACCATAAACTACAAAGCGAGTTACTCCAGTATCTATGATGTCTTTCTTTATCTCTTCTCTCCATGCTTTCAATGATCTACCTCTCCTCCTTGTGTTGCCATTTGTAAATTGTCGACTCTACATATTAGGACCATCTTTGTTCTTTTACTTACATGACTAAACCACCTCAAACAAGTTTCTCTCGTTGTGACATCTATTGAGGCTAGTTTTAAATCATCCCTAATGTGGTCATTTCCAACTTTATCTTTTAGAATTAATCTACTAACCCAATGTAGCATGCACATCTCTGTTAACTTTGTCTATTTGTTTTTTCTTCATTGCACAACACTTTGCTATATAGAGTATTACAAATCTAATAATTGTTTCAAAAAATTGTCCCTTTAAGTGACGTGAGACTCTTTTATCACAAGAAACTCCGCTAGCTTGTCTATCAAACGAGAAATGAGTAAATCAATGTTGAATCTAATCCTTCCATGGGACTGTTGTTATAAAAGGATGGAAACGGCATGAAAATAAAGGGTAGAGAGGATTTGTATAAATTTCAATGTGGATGAGAAGTAATTTGCTACATACAAAACATATGATACGACGTAAAAGGCTTGCCCTTCCTTAAAATAAGGGACCAGACTACTCTAATATATACATTGCAATTCACTGACACATAAATTCAAGAAATAAAAAAAATACATCATAACAAGCTTTTTGGTGTAGATTAGTATCATCATAACATAAGCTATTATTCCATCTATTCAAAGCCAGCTTTTCTAGAACACTTCCCCCTCAAACCTATAAAAAATCATGTTATTCATTACTCCACAAGCTAGTACGTCATTTTTATAGCTTCTCTATAACAACCAATAAGTCCTAACTCACTTTCCCTTTTCCAAGCTCACTATCCTTTGAAACCCTTAGATTTGTCAAATTGGGCAGTTAATATTTTCAAACTTCCAAAATAGACCAAATTTGCATGCTTTTTTAAGTGTGGAGAAGTTTTTTTTTGGCAACCAGACTAGTCTAGTACAAAAAGGCCAGTGTTTGGTCTTCCATCATGTCTAGAATTCGTCAACATATGCATCCAATCCATAACGAATTGAGATTTTTCTTTTTTATAAATGCAACAAATTGAGAACACTACACTAGAAATTGGTATCATTCTTACACACTTAAAGAAGGGGGTTCATCCCATTATATTGTTCAATGAAAAGTAGTAGCCAAAACCAAACGTAAAATTCATTCATCCATCTAAAACTAAAAGGTATTTGAATTAAGAAGAGAAATGCTAATACCTTGGCATTTTGACCAAACTCCTTTTTGAATATCCCAATTGTACCTGGCCCGCAGACATCATGGGTCATCAAGACATCAACATTCACCCATATGTTCTCACCTGGTTCCACTTGGGACCGCTCAGATGTCCTCGCCATTATCTTCTCTGTCATTGTCATGGCACGTTTCACCTAAAAGTAATAATTAAAAGGAAAAGTGTAAAAATCCATCAGGCACCCAAAAAAAAGCCAGAAGTTCATAAAATAAATGCCGATCTATATTGCATGGGTGCAAGTGAGAGTGTTGGAGTCCGACATAGTTGTAAGTGTTGGACTCGACAAATCATAAAGAAAAAGGACCTTGGCTCGATACCTATGTAAATAAATAAATATTTAGTTAAGTTTATTTTAAATTAAAACTTTCAAAAAAAGTGTACTTTAAATTAAAATAAAGTTTGAAAAAAAAAATGGTACCCAGGAGGAGGAGTAGACCACCGAAAGCGTGGAAGGAAGGGATAGTGCAGTAAGCATTTGATAGAGTTAAATGGAGAAGAACTCGAAAAGCCAACCACAGATAGATGGAATTTGGAATTTGGGCTACGAGGATGATGATGAAAAAACCGTTGGTAGAAAGTAATGTACTAGTTTTATTCTAAACAATCAAGTGAAAAGCATATAAATATTTCTGTTAGGTTCCAAGAGGAGATAGGTATTGTAGTCACCTTGGAAACAATGTTAAAACATACTAGCATTCTAGAAGAGTCCACTTAAAATCCATGAAGAGTCTAACATGGTTGACGTAGGTGCATCACACATTTTGAAAAGTCTAACCAACATAGATTGGTATACGTAGAGCAAAATGGACTTTCCCTGGAGAATAGCCATCTTTTTACCGAAAATGGTTAAATCTATTTCCATTTTCAGCTAAAAGTGGTTATTTGGGGGAAAAGGTATGAAAGACCATTTTGATACAAGGAAAGGAAACCACTTTTCAGGAAATAACCAGTTCTCCCCAAAAAATAGTTACCCTTTTCTGTTTTTATTTTAAAAAAATGGCTCTCTTCAAGAAAGCATGAAAGTGCCACTTGGATGCTTGGAAAGGGAAGTGCTTCTCTGAAAAATAACCATTTTTTACCAAAATGGTCAAACTGAGTTAAACCCATTTCTATTTTCAGTTAAAAAAATGATTATGTTCCACAAGAGCCAAATGAAGCATTTGAATGAATTGAAAAAGGCAGCACTTTCCCGGAAAATAACCAATTTTCAACCATCGAAGGATAAAACCACTTCTATTTTTAGTTAAAAATGACTATTCCAGGAAAATATGAAGGTGGTGTTCGGATTCATGGAAACAAAATCCATTTTCTGGGAAAGAACCAACTTTTGGACCAAATTTGATTAAACCCATGTCCCGGGAAGGTAGGGTTGAGAGGGGAAGAAACCAACCGATCCTGTGGTGGACGGAGGTCTCTGCGTCTCCGGCGGAGCCATGACTGCGACAACTGTATTAGAACATCTTCTTTTGAATTTCTGCATCAATCTATACGATGAAGGAGAAGCAGAAAAAGACGTCTCTTTCTGCAATGGCTACACGAAAAAAATGGGAAAAAAAGGAGAGTGAGTTGATATGGGTTTCCGTAGATGAAGTCAAAGAGATGAAGAGATGCAAAAGAGAACACCTTCTTGATGAAGACATTGGAGCTTGAAGCTATCGCAGAGGAAGCCATCGTGCAACGGAAGAAGAAGGAAAAACGTCTGTTCTCAGTTTTGTGGCAGGTCTAATTTTGGATTGAGAGGGCGAGCGAGCGTATTTCTCAGGGGATGTAAGGGGAACTGCTTCCCTCGTTGTACGGTTTGGTAACAATATCGAAAGAGTAAAAAAAACATTATTTACTTTTCTTGATTGAAAACAAGAGAGAATCATTTTAATTTTCCAAAAAAAAAATATATCTCCTCTCTTCTTCACGGGATATATTATTTTTTTATTTGATAAATATTATTTAATAATTATGTTAGTTGTAATTTTTTATTGAATTTAAACTAAATCCTTTTGGACAATTGAAATATTAAATTTTCAAAAAAAATAGTCAATTTTTAAAAATATTGATAATGTTTTTATTTGAATTTTTCTTTATAAACTCGAACTGAAATATACACTTTAATTGAAAAAATAATCAAAATAATATATTTTTTATTATTAAGTGCTTTTCTTTCTTTTTTAAATTCTGTATCTAAATCTCTTAGAACACTTGTATACTTTTAATATAATCTTGGATAAATTTTTAGTCTAAATATAAACTATAATATTCATGTTTTCACGAGTCTCAATGACTGTTTTTGAGTACTGTTAATGTTATTATCTTTTACTTTAGCATTTTACGTAAATGAAATGTCCATATTTCACAAATATCAGTTTTTTTTTCAATGTTGTTGACTTTTTTAAATATAGTCTATTTTGATTTGTAATTATGGGTTCTTAATATGAATTTTGTCTTAGTGAGACTTATTTACTTGATTTTAAAAAAACTATTATAATAGCTTATTATATTATATATTTTACATCATTAATTAACAAATTATGATTTTTTAATGAGCAAATGCATTGTCATTTTTAATTCATTTATTAAGATTTAAAAAAATTATATGTAGAAAAATATTTTTTAGAACTTTATTTTAAGTCATTAATTATGAGAAAAAAATATAGAAAGTCATATAATATTATTATAAATATATTATTAGTTTTTATTTGAAGGATAGTATTTACTAATTATGTCATGTAAAATTTTAATTTTTATATTATATAAATTCACTAAAAATTATTGATTTTTATAAAATTTTACAAGATTTTTTCTCCTAATCTTATATCTTTTCTTCAAAGAAAAAACTTGTAAAATTTATCTCATGTTATATATGAATCCTAAGTAACAATAAAGTACACCGCATTACTCACATGGTGTAGTTAAATTGATTGCTAGTTTGAATCTATATAGTTTAATCTTAGTGTATCTTAGACTAATGGGTTATCTGTCAGAATTTTACAATAAATATTTTATTATTTTCACGTGTAAATAAAAAAAATATACAGCAATAATAAAAATTCACGTGATCCAACGGGCCCACCTAACCCCGTCCGTTGCCTTCTTTGACTTACACCCCTGTTGCCCTCTGCCATTCACCTTTTTTTTCTCTATCAATCTCCACTTACTTTTTCTCTTATCTCGACTTTTCAAAGACTTATCAGAATCGGACCGTCTGTCGAGCTGTATTAGAGGAGGTTAGGGTTAGATTAGGGTTCAATCGAATTCGACTATAATCAAAGTCGGTAAAAATGGATTAAAATTGGTTAAATATTAAAATAATATAAATATTATATATAATATTAAGTAAGTAATATTTTACCAATAATATTAATATAAATATTAAAACTAACATTCAAATTCTGAGTAATATATTAAGATGGTGAAATATATGAGATAAAAATAGTAATAAACATTTATATTTCTAATATACACATTTTTTTAAGCTACAAATTAAAAAAATAAAAAAAATAAAAAATAAAGAAAATTCAAATATCTGAACCGAGGTTCACAGTTCACGTTTTTTGTGTCAAAACCGCATAAAACCGCGGTTCTGACCGGTTTTATGCTGTTTTGACCAAAAGCCGGTTTTTTACTTGAATCGAACCGCCGCGCGGTTTGGTCCGGCTCTGATAACACTGATTGAATGTTTGGATTATAAGCGATCGATTTGAAGAGTTTGACGAGTCGATTCGAAGGGTAAAATGGATAATATAGTAAAATTTGCATCGAATTACACAAAATGTTTATTAAAAGACCGCTACCCTTATTAGTAAAATAAGTACAACTTTTTTTCACAAAAGTTGGATTTGTTTCAAATTCATGAACCATTTCAAACGAAACATTCTGCTTAAATTTATGGAAATATAAAAAAAAAAAATTAAGAAAGTATCTTTACTTTTTCCTTTAATTCATGAAATTTAGAAACCTTTTATTTTCTGGTTATATATATAAATGAATTCGGTTTGTATGGCCCGATTGAACTCGATTGGACCAGAGCGTTAAATGGTTTGATGAACATTGTGAGTGTTAAAATATTGATTGAATTAATTATTCCCTTCTAAAGTGTTTAAATGAAACTTACATAGGAATGTTTGAACTTTCACATTTAATAATTGTTGATTCTCTAATATATTAAAGATATACGTAGGATTATACTCGCCACTACACAAGAGCATGAAATTGTATTTGTAGTCTTTGCACTGTTTTTTTTTTTTTTTTATAATTTTTATGATCAAATTTTTTAAATGACAATATGGAGCCTTTGCCTTCTGAAATTTATATTTTTTTTCTTATAAAGAAACTTCTCAAATTTTTACTAAAATATTTTTTTCCAAGGTTTTAATTCTTCAACAAAAATTGTCAAAATCATCATATAATCATTGCCAGTCATTAAAGCCATCATCCATTTGTATCAAGGCTTTCATAACCATCAGGACCAGAAAAACAAATCTCGACCGATACAATATTACAGATTTTAAAACCTTGAATCTCGACCAATACAATAGGTATATCGTATAGACCGATATCCGATCGCCGATATCGGCCGATAAAAGATACTTTAAAAAAAAAATGGAGAAAAATTTCTCAGCAGGCTGATATCCTAGATTTAAATCCCAGATCAGGACTATAAAATCATTATCTTGCCAAATAAATGATTTGAAAATAACTTAAATTTCAACATAATCTCCTTTAATTACTTTAACATAATATATTCATTGCATATAAGCTGCAAACTTAAAAAAAAATGTGACATCTGCACTTTCTGTTTTGGCTATATTTCAAATATCTAAGCAGAATAAATATTAACAAGTCATAAAGCTAGATTTCACCCCTAACCATTAATAAATGAAATATTTTTCCTCCCGATTTGAGTGTCTTCAGAATTTCAAAACAAAAAATAGTAGAAAATTTCTCTGGTTCATCAACACCATGTACATGAAACAACATCCAGATGATCTGGACAGGTCATCCAGTGGGCCCCAACATAGATGGGCCACAAAAAGTCATCCTGGTCAACTAACTGTCCAGAAGAGCATGGCCCATTTTAGATGTCCTTGTTTTATGATTCCAACAAATAAATATAAACACTGCTCTGCTCATGACATTTTATTTGGATGTTCGTCGCAACTTGTATTCAGACTTTAGCCACAATCACATAATATAAGGATAGAATATAAAGAACAAAATATTTAAGCAAAGAGCACAGAATCTTTTTCTGCAAAATGCCATCGCGTTCATAATGCAGCTGGCATTCTAACGCCTTCCAGATGCCACCGATTCTGAAGAGAACAAGTACCTCACTCGTGAAAGAACCGAATCGTGTGTTGGATCGTATGGGTGGTCCTTGGAAGGGATCTCCAAGATTGCAGGGACTGGTTTGTTATAGCTATCGACCAGAAACCTAATCATATTTGCAACCTGGAAACAGAAGGCAGTTGGCACAAAATCATGCTATTATTGAAAGATCTTTGGTTGTTTTTTAAGGAGGGTGTTTGTCATTAACTTCTTAAATGACAAATGCTTGCATATGGCATGGCAGAAATCACAGATCCAAATCTTAAAGAGAAGCTTTTTTTCCTCTTGTGAAATAACTTAAATCTACAACCTTTCAATTGTCACCAGGAGAACTTACCATACATTCTACATGTTAAAAACAAAATAATGAAAGAGATCATTAATATACTTTCTGAGCTTCAAAAAAAAAGGAAAGATAAAAACATCAGGTTATGCCATTGTTCAACAACAATCCTTGGGCAACGGATAATGTGTTCGAAATATGCAAAGCAATGAATATGTAATAAAATAGCAGTGATTGGAAAAATGCTCCGTCCCTGCAAGAAAGCCTCAGATTGTGAGCTACAAATCTTGAGATTCCCCGCACAAGTAGTTCAACTAGCAAACACTTGGCTCAAGAACCAGAGGTCCAAGGTTCAAGTCTTGTAGTAACCCGATACCCGTGGCTTGCAAGGGACTGTGTGCATCTGGAGTTTTACCTATCGCCCTCGTATATGAAGAGAGGTAGGGTTCTTCATTGTCAAAAACAAATCTCAAGATTCACGTGCTTTTTTATTTCTTTCTCAGCTCCTTTTCTCAACTTCTTATTCTCACCTCTCAACCCTCACTCCACCCAACCCTCAATCCACCCAACCCTCTCAATCCAGCCTCAAAACCCTTTTCCCACCTTGCCTAAGAGGGTATCGACAATGGATCGATCACCATATAAAATAAAATCTGACACTCTGATTTTTTTTTTTTAAATTCAGCTCAATCCAATCTCTATAGTTTTTGATGTACTTGTATTAAAATATAAAGTTTTATTGTTAATTAAAATTTCAATATTAACTACTATTTGTAATTTTAATTTAAATGCATGTAAAAAAATTATCTTTTGATATAGGTTTTAAACCTACAATAGTATAACATATTTATAATAATTCTATAGAGTTTGAAAAAGCTTTATTACCTCATCCAAAATAATGGTGGCCGAATTTTTTAGACTCTTGTTAATATTTCAATATTTTATCATGTTCTCAAAACTATTGAAAAGGTGATTCTGCTTTTATTTAATTTGATTGATATGGTCTATAAATTTGATATAAAATAACAAAATTAAATTGGTTTACTAAAATTAGGCCAGAACTTGCTAAAATATTTATGTGATTGAAATTGAGGAACTCAACAAGCATGATTTGATTGACTAATAAATGTGATTTTTTATATCATTACATTGAAGCATAAAAAAAAAATCACCAAATTAACAGCATTTTCTTTTAATTGGATAGATTTATCATCTTACAGCTCAGAATCCGATAGTTACCAGACGACAATACTTCAATCTGTCTGGATTTCCTAACAATACTTTATATTTCCTGTCAGGAGTGTCTCTAAAGTTATTTAGATTCTGACTACAAATTGCATGATCCACACATCAAAAACTCCTAGACTATCTTAGCAAGTTGCCCCATTCTCATATGCCCAAAGATAAGTCAGTGTTCATCCGTGAAATTAGGAATAACAACTTCAGTTTCATTTTACTTTTGCAGGTACTGCCTCTATCTTGACAGGAGAAACTTACTAGTTTTCTCCTTTCCAGCAATGAATAGTTTACCAGTTAGAAGACAACATTACCACACACAGTTAACACTATAATAAAGGGAGACCATCCCTTTTTTTTGGAAAGACGAATAAAGGGAGAGACATTAATAAAGATGTAAATAACAAAATACAAGGGTGAAGTGACAAACTTACATACTGGCTGATCAAAACGATAGCAATGTCATCCTTCGTTGTGAACTCTTTGAATGCATCTTCAATTGCTTTAATGGTTGTTTCTGGAAGATAACATTCTCTTAGTATCTATTGCCAAATAAATGGAAATCTGTAGAATTAACTTAGAGATACACGCCAGGTAATTTCAGCCATCTAAATTGCTTGCTGTCCCTTGAATCAGAATAGTTACCAGAGGTTCATAATAGAGTGTATCACAAAATTAACAGGAATGTAGTCCAGATTCCAGAGCATCTGTTATTAATTGAACCAACTTCTAACATGTAATAATGTATGTAAATTGATCTCCTTTTTTTCTTTTTATAACAATCTTATTAATCATGAAAGATGCATTTACAGTATTGGGAGGGCTACATTGAATAATATAAGAAAATTCCAACACAAGAAGTCACTACAATATTAGTTGTTTGTTTTGCATGTTTAGATTGAATTCACCTTTTTTATATTTTTGAGAGGTAACAATTTTTTATAAAAAAAAAAGAAAATACTAATAAGATTATATTATACGGTATAAGAATTTATACTGTACAAGGCCATACCCAGGGGCAGAGGCAAATACAAATTGCACCGCACCCCCCACAAAAAAAAAAATGAAAAGGCCTCTACAATTTTAGATTGTACACATAAATTTTACATATTGCCCCCCCTCAAGAAAAATCAAAAATTTCCATTGGCCCCTCCAAGAAAGAATTTCTGCCTCTGCACCTGGCCACAACTCATATACAAGAATTAACCACAAAGCTCAGCAAGCTAGAACACCAACCGGGTTTCCCCAGGTGCACCTCTAAAGACCCAATCCCCCACTAGAGGTGTTCCCGTAAGTCTTTAACCTATACCATAAGTAAAATTCCCAAGCACCCTGTTCCTACTAATAGCTGAACCCATTTGCCCACCGCATATCAATCCAGTTTTTCAATAAGAATCCTTTGCAACCCTCTTTTGATGGACACATACCAAGCCTTGCAAAATACATCAATTAGAACCACTTTGTCTTTTAATCTTTGACAAGATGATGAGCCATCCAATGATGCCATGGCCGGGGTCTCCAATGACATCTATCGACAAAGACCCCAAATCACTTCAAAATTCCAGGATTACCTTGATCGCAAACTAGGTTGCCAAATGAGAAAACCTCAATGCTCTGTATAGAGTAAGATCCCATCGAATTAGCCGGTATGTGCAGATAGAGGGGTTTTCACACACCTCAAGGGGACTAGTCGGGTGCGACGCCTGGATGCATCCGGACCTCAAAAAAAAAAAGTGGTTCAGATCCAAAAGCTTGCCACATTCATGGTCCAAAGACTAAAAAAGGATCCCTAACAATGGATGTACTGATGGACTGTTGGCTTCCTCAGAATCCGGGGCCAACAAATGACTAGGGCCTAAAGGACCTTTAACTTCGGCATAAACAAGACTTTTGCAATTTTATATTCATTACAACCTTCCTTTGATCGAAATGAATCCAAACCTTCCCTTGCTGCCGCAACCACAATCCACACCATCTTCTTTGAAGCTTATATCATTTCTGATATCTCTTTTTTCGTTTAATTATGAGCATTCAGCTACTTGAAAACCATAACGCTTCCATACTCATAAGAAACCCACAATCCTTTCATGTCTGAAGACTCACTGCTGTCTTTATAGGGGAGGAGGTTATGCAGAAATTGGATATAGGATTAGCAGAGGTGGAAAAGGTTAATGTTTGGAGTCATTTGTAAAAGCCCTTCAGGTTTCAATATTTGAGGGGGGAAAACATGATGCTTAACAGATTGTTTATCTTGTTTATTTAATATTTATTATTCCAACCCTCACACCAAAAGAGAGATTATTCCAACCCTCAATAACGACAAGATGCAAAAAGATTGTTGCTACTAAAAGAACAATGAATGCATAGCAATAGAAAGAAGAGGAAAAAGGAGAAAAAAAAAAATTACAGGAAACACTTGATGGCGTAAATTAGGATACATGCTTGCATAAATGTTAAAAATATTGAAGGAGCACTCTTTTAAATGATTCACATAAAAGAATGATTGTAGAGACTGGAGAGGAAACAGAGAAAACAATTCTATAAATTACAAGGAAGAATTATTGCTGCTATCCAATTGAAATAACTCATAGTTAAATGAAGTAAAATATTTAAAGAATTTCGCTCTTTAGTACTTGAATCCACAATAAGGTAGTTTGTCTTTCTCCGCAAATCAACATTGCCCACTCCAGCCAGCAAAAATCCAGTCACAGTGTCCTACGGCAACAATAAAAATAAATTATCAAGTAGGTAATTCGTGAATGTGCATGTAAACAAATGGAAATCCATGATGACCTTTTCAAATTAAAATAACCCACATTCATGAATTAAACTAATCCAATTTTTTGTTAGACGCTTATACAAGATTGCAAAAGATCTAAGTTTGACAAGTTCATTGTATATGCAACACTCTAAAAATCAAATAAATAAAGTGTCCAGTACAAAGCCATTCCGCTTTTTTGATGCAGTGCATCTACAAGTAGATTCAATACTATGTCATTTTATTTTCTTAGGGTTTATAAAAAAAAATTGATAGTGCTAAAATGTCCAATTTGAAAGCCAGACCCAAAATGTTAAAATGAGAGGCCTAAATCCATATATTAAAGGTTTAGGTCCATTTTCACCTAATTGGATTAGTGGATCTCACCTTTGTAGGCCTAAAAAAACCCTCATAATTTAAAGTTATGAATTTCAATCTTCTTTGCCTCTTCCTTATTCCTCAAATCATGCAATAATTATCCTCTAAGAGCAAGAGTAGCAAAATGATGTGGAGTGCTTATCCTAAGGAGATTTTCTCCCCCAAAAGAAGGCAAACAAAGTAACCTTTCAAAAAACAAGAAGGCAAACAAAGTAGGAACTTACAATGAGGGATTTTTCTAGGATTTTCTAGGTTTTCTTCCCTATTTTTTCCATGCTTATGTGTCATGTATCAATTGGTGGGGAAGATTAGTGATGATATGGCTTGCTTTTGATGAAATAATGACATGTAAAAATGATCTTACAAATGTATAAATAAGGGTCTTTAGCCAATAGCAATACACATCAGTTTTGAGTTGAATTCCAACCTTTCTAGTTGTTATCTTTGTTGAATTTCATGTTGTGGATTTGTTGGAAATTCCAAGAATTCCATTTATTTTCAATTGATTGTTTTAATTCTAATTGAGCGAATTTACATTCAATTTGTCCTAGGTGAGATTTAAGCTTCTTCTGGTGAGAGAACCTTTTCAAGCCTCTCTCGAAATTGGGATTCCCTCTAAAGTTTTGGAACCCAACTTCCATAGAGTTGTTGCCTTGAATTTGGATTGTTCTTAGATACAAACGCCAAGCAGAATCTATGATTCTAAGGTTCTATAGTGATTTGAACATAGAATCGCATCATTCTTTTTTCTTTCTTCTTTTGGAGGGGTGTGTGTGGATGTGTTTGGTGGGAGAGGGGGGGGGTTTGTGGGGGCGGGCAGTGGTAGAGAGCACAAAGCTCTTTCATTCACTAATATTACATTGTAATATACTCAAGTCATAAAAAGCCCATAAAAAGGTTACATAAGAAAATCCTCACATTTGGCATTCCTGAAACTATGAGAACTCAAGATACAAGAAAGGGTTGCAACAACGCCAAACTACAATGTTTTTCCCTGCATATATAAAGCTCCACGGATGCAGCATTCAAATAAGTGACACTCATTCTTCACTATTTTATTAAGGCTAGGCATGACCAGGGACCAGAGGTACTACTTTTGTAAGGAGGGGCATAACATGGTGATCTTACAGGTTCCTAGAAGAATAAAAAGGTTAAAATGCAATACGCTAGACACTATAATGTTGAGTCTTATCAATGATGGAAAATAGAGGAGGAATAATAAAAAATGTGATAAAGAAACAAATACACATCTGCCTTCAATGTTGGGAAAAAAGTGGAATGAAGTAAACAGTTCTATGGCCAAAGTTATTATTATGTAGTAGCTGGACAAACAGATTTTAAAAAATTCAAAATATTGTGCAATTAAAAGTATGTTCTTCTCAAATGAATATATGTGTGTAAATGGTGACAGTAAATATGTTGGTCAACAAAGAAGATGGGGGTTAAAAAAAATGAGAAGAAGATAAGAGCATATTGACCCAGCAACAATTGCTTTCATACCTCATCAGCTATCATAGCAATGAGCGCAGAATTATTGGTAGGAATTTGAGTTCTATTGGCCATTACAGGTTAAGCAACTTGATAACTGAGATGAAAACAAAATTAGCATGTCAAGCAATTGATTATGCAATGGAAACATATTATTACCCCATTCTACAGTCACAACCATTTGCACATAGGACACATTTTGAACCCTAGAAGAAAAAAAGAAATGAAAATCATAGTTTCAACATTACCAGCAAATCAGCAATGCATTCTGCCATATGTTTCCTTGCTACTTACCATTTTCAGACCTCTCCAACAAATTTTTCAAGAGCCAAAAGCAACAAGGGAAAGTCGGCTAAATGTCTATTAAACCATGTGGCAGGTTCATTGTCATTAAGATAGCATCAGAATGTTTAAGGAATCCAGTTACCATTTGTCACTGTTACAGCTGTAAAAAGTAGACATTACAGTGACATATATGTAAGAACATGGTAACAGTGATAGTAACTGGATTCCTTCACATGGTATATCCTCTCTCGGTTTTGTTACATTCTCTAAATAGTTTGTTACATAGAAATTAATAACAAAAATATGTCTCAAGAAATAGCAATAGCAATGACAGAATATTATGAGAAAAACCCTTCCCTTTCAAATGCGCTGCCTGGGCATCTTCTACTCCTGAATTCCAGAATCTCTCTCTCTCTCTCTCTCTCTCTCTCTCTCTCTCTCTCTCTCTCTTATATTTTAAAACCCTGGAATGAGTGCATTGGTTTATTTTTATTTTATTGTGATTGTTTCTATTTCGTTGTTTGCTGTGAGGTCCTTGCTTTAGGGTCTCGTTCCTCTCTTTTTGGCGGATCTTGTGCCTTTTAATGAATGAAGTTACTATTTAAAAATAAAAAATAAAATAATAGGTGCTTGTTTGGTAGAAAATTCTAGAAAAAGCTATACCTTCCCAAATTCTGAATCAGTATAATCTCCTAATTTTGAAATGGGGATTGACGGGAAAGCCCCATTCTTTACAAGGGACAGCCCCCCTAGTATTTTTTAATTTTAAATGATAAAAATGCCCTTGATAGAATTTTAATGCAAGAGATAATTATGCATGTCACAATATGGGCATTTTCGTCGTATAAATTAAACGTACTAGGAGTGCCTCCATTAGTTTCCTTCTGAAATTTGGAGGGGGGGAGGGGGTTATGAGTGCCGGAATTATTCACAATAGTTAAAATTCCATAGAAGTCATTTAGCTTGGGAAATCCAAGATGACAATTTAAAATGGGAATTTGTAAATTCCTTAGGTCTAGTTTGTTAGGAAATTCCAGTAGAACTTATAATTGTGCAAATTCTAGAGCCAGCAAATTCTACTATTTCTGAAGTTTGGTATATTCCTGAAATAGCAGATTTTCATTGGATAGGATTAGATTTATTAACTGCCATCCAAATTCCTGCTTGGCAGCCTGGTATTCTTTGGTGGGACAGGAATTCTGTGGAATTCTAGACCAACATAGTAATAAAAATTCTGTGGAACAGGATTCTACAATATTTCGGAATCCACTGGAATTGGAATTTCAAGCCACCAATTAGGCCCTAAGAATTAGATAAATAAAGTTATTCAAGCTTTCAGATTCCAACTTATCTCTTTCGTATGAGAGTGTGTATCCTCTAGAATTGGATTTCTTTGGAATTTCAAGACTCCCAACTCAAGAATTTTGGTTTCACCAGACATGGAATTCTTTGAAGAATTTGGAAACCCATATAATTCCAATTCCATCTTAAGAATTTCGCACAACCAAACAGGCCCTCAGACTGGAAGCACGTGGAATTTCCTTAAATTCCCATTCTAGAATCCCATACCTCTAGCATAGTTACTAAGTGTCCACTGCTACAACCAATAGGTTATGAATTCAAATCAAGTCACCATCTTAGAGAGAGAGAATCCCAGTTTCACCATACATGAAGTTCTTAGAGAATTTAAAAATTTCATAGAGGATCCAATTCCAACTAAGAATTTCAGGTTATGAGCAGGCTGTAAGTATATATCTAGGACCAAAAACTTCTGCACAATGCTTTGACAGTCAATCATCATATCACTCAGTCCATCCATGGTCTACCCAACTTTCTTCTAAAAATTTCCATCTTCTTAACAAAAATTTGTGTCACGATAAATTCAAGAAAAACTGTGGGAGAAAGCCCACTTCTTTCCAAGGCTTCATCTGAGTGTACAATAAACTCAAATTCAATACTCCATTCGTTTTCTTTATAATATCGCATTCAAAATTCAAAATGCCATTCCTTTTAAATGCAGGATTGTGTTAATCTTTGGCCAACAAACTCTCTGGGATCTCATAGTTCCTACTGAAGAATCCGGATTTCACCAAACATGGAACTTTTTCCGGAACTCCCTTTACTTTACGAAATTCCAATTCAGCCAAACTATACCAGGACACCAAACAGGCCTTAGAGTCACGATATATATACCCCAGTGTCTAAAAAATCAAGAGATTGCTTCGAATCTACAGATGTAGAGAGGGAGGGAGGCAGAGCAACAAAAAAAATAGGGAAGATAATGAAAAAAAAAAAAAATGCAGATGAAGGGTTCCGAAGCTTACCCAAGTAAGAATTTTGAAAGAGAAATTGAGGAATTCTGTAACCCTAATTTCGTAATCGTGATTTCTTCAGCCGGAATCTCTCAGTAACTTTGATTGCGGTGACAGAAAAAGAGAGGAAGAGATTCGCGAAAATGGTTAATTGAGTTGATATTTATTCACTGGACGGCCCGAGAGAACTCGCCCTTGGTTCGGCAGGGACCTTGGGCTGGGGCCTGCCTTTTCGTGACCCAGTTGAAACTATAGTCTTCGTAATTCATATATGCAATCATTAAAAATAAATAAAAAGTAACTCTTTTAACTTGTACTAAAAATAAATAAAATATTTATTTTGTCAGAACAAGTGAAAAGAGAAAGAGTAGCGGAATTAATTTTTTTTTATAAAATAAGTATTTCACTCATTTTTTTAACACTAATCACTTTCTTAAAAAATTATAACTTTTTAATTGATAAATATATATATTTTTTATCAAGGTGTCTCACTCATAACCCGACTAATCTTTGAGACAGAGGTCTAAATATCGGCCGATACATATCGTATCAGCTGATATGCTATGATTTTGAAACCACATTTTTTTTAAATGAGAGAGAACAAATATATTGTATTGGCTTATATCGATTTTTGAACCCTTCTCTGAAACATGCACACCCTCCCAGTGTCCACAAATAGGGGTGAAACTCGGGTCGGGTTTTAGCCCTGAACCCGCATGACCAGACCCGAAGATCATGCAGGTTGGGTCGGTTGAGAAGTAAGAAACCCACATTGAATTCGGGTCAGGTTTGGTTGAGAGATTTTTAAGTAAATCCAATTCGGTAAAAAGTATGATAATGTAGGTTCAAAATGCAGGTCGGATCGAATTTCGGGTTGAGTCGGTTATAATTAAAGTCGGATCGGGTCAAGACGTTCAAGTTAAAAATCATCTCCGGTCAGGTTTTAAAAAATCGGACTCGACCCGGCTCTATTTCAGCGCTATTCACGTATACCAAGTCTACAATTACGGGAAATAATACATTGGAGTTCAACCTGAATTGAACTCAAGATTCTGCTTCTCTCTTTAATCCTCAAATCATTTCGATAGTTTATTTCAAAAGTATTCTTTGATTATTAAAATATAAATCAATTGTGACTTCATCTGTCAATATAAAATTTTGAAAAATATTATAATTTCAACCTGAGTTTGACATCTTCCATTTTAGCATCTTTCATCGATTAGTAAACAGTTGAAATTTTGAGAGCTTTTAAATATTTTTATTAAAATACAATATACAAGATAAGATTTTTCAAACTCTTCCATTCTATATGAACTTAGGTGGAACCCATTGAATCATATGCACAAAAATCATGAGAATAATTTTCACATAATCCAAACTACACATACGCATGTCAATTAAATTGATCAAGCCACGTTTGAAGGCAAGACTTTCTATCATTGTGGATCATATTTTTTTCACCTACAATTTTTGTGACGTGTAATAAACATTGGGTTTTATAAGAATATCTTGATAAAAAAAATTATGCTTGAACATATAATTGGCAATGAACACTTTGACTATATCAATATTTACTATAGTCAATTTTATTTCTAAATTATATCATTTGAATTTTATATTTTTTATCTTTTATATAATAAAATAAAATAAAATTTTAATTTGTACACCTATTCTTCTTTTTTTTTTTTTCTTAAGTGGGATACTACACAATGTGAATAAAATAGGAAAGCTCTCATTTTTTTTTCAATGATTCAATCCTTGACCACGATCGTCGTTAACACTTGAGAGTGGCTCCTTAGCGTGATGGCGAGGGTAGTTTCGGAATTCTGGGCACCATATACACAGAGAAGGGCGGGAAACAGAGCCAGTGAGCGGGAGTGGAGATGGAGGGAGAGAGGGGGAGAAGCAACGTCCATAGATTGCTCAATGCCATCAATTCTTCCAAGGCAAGTCTTCTTTTCTTCTCTTCAGCTACTAGTACTACTGCATTTCATATTTCTACCCCTTATTTTTCTTTTCATTCTTGTCCATTTTCTTCAATTCCATGAATTTCGTTTCTGGTCGATTGTAATGATCTGATTCGCATATTCTCATGGAATGGAACCCGATTTGTTTTAATCATCGCGTTTGATTTGTCATGAACTGTTTTTGTCATTTATGAATTAGGGTTTGTATATTTGCATTGATTCTCACTGCCGATCTGGTTTTAACCACGTTACTGGAACCGTTTTACGGCCCTATAATGTGTGGTTAGAAATTGTTCGATGCAGGTGAATTTTGGTGTTTGAGGCATGTTGCTTCTATTTTCGCATACATAAGATCTCTACGGTTAAAACCACAGAGATTCTGATTCCACTTTGAATGCACGCTGTTGTCCACTGATTTATCTTTACAATAAGAGACCACTCCGTTATACGAAGTACTCATGAATTTGAATTCATGACCAGTTCGAGATAAAAATGAAGTCACCAATTTTATGAACAATTTAATCATCCGCTTAACACCGGTTTTTTTTTTTTCTATATATATATATATTTTATCCATTAGGCCACAATAGTTCTTTTCTTTTAAATGAGCTGATTGTTGAAGGAAACTGACTTACCTGACTTCCCTTTTTCTGTATTCATGGCTTATAAGGTGTGTTCTTTCTCCTTGGTAATATTAGAGACTACTACTCTTTTTGTTCTGTTTGATTCTTGGGCTGTTTTGGTGGCTTATTCTTTCTTCTTTATCTATCAGTTGCTTGGTACTATTAAAAAGAATAAAGATGAATGACACTACACTTGCTGACGGCATCTTGAATCATAATTTTTTTGTAAAATGAACTAAATCTGGACAGAGCGTAAAACTAAATCGAGTCCTAAAACTTGTGATGTTGATTGGCAATGAAACACCATTCTTTCCACAGGCAGGATATTAAGCCACAATTTCAAAGCTGGAAAATCATGGGATTTTATATCCATCAGATTCCACAGGCTTGAATTTTTTGTAACAGACCAGTGATAACTGTCTGATAGTTCTGTCAAGGAATGAGCTGCCAAATTCAATGTTGATTCCCTATATGTTTATATTTCGTTTTTCACCATTCACTTCCTTGACGATAGTTGGTCTTCATAGTTTAATTTACTGTGCATTTCTTCATTCTAATCATTTCATTCTCTCATTGTATTCTTTTACTCAACTCAGCTTATGGACCACGAATTGTTTGGATGTTAAAATTTGAACACTTGTTTCTTGCAGGCTCTTGACAGTCGTATTCCACTCATTGATCAACTTGCAGATATAGAAATATCGGAGAATTCTGACTTGTCTTCTCTTGCCGAATGCCTTCCAGTATCCAGTCTATTTTGCTTTTTATTTACAGTATACTGCTTCTGTTGTGCTGTGTAGCATATTTTTTTTTTTAATTTCGATATCCCAATTAGAAAATTCTGTCGATAAAAAGGAAAGCGATGCTGCTTTTTTCAAAGGAGAGCTGAAAATTGGCTCGACTGAAGCTTTTCCTAGTCCAGCCCATTTAGTTATTAGGGCAATTGTTTAGGCTAGGAACTAGCTCAATACAGCCCTTTAGTAATTGATAAAGCTCATTAGTGTTACATATTCGGGCTGTGCCAGTCCTTTTAGTTAATGAGCTATTTTTTAGGCTTGGATCTAGCTCAAGACAGCCCTTTAATAATTGATAGCTCATTAGTATTACACGTATTGGGCTGTGTCCAGGCCATAATTGAGTGTTTGGGAAAAAAATGGCTCAGGCCTGATCTGTTCAGTTATTTGGCCAAATATTTAAGTTCATATTCAGCCAATTGGCCTAAAACCAAATTCAAAATGGATCTGTTTATAATTGGTTCATGGTAGGTCTTGCCTGGTTGCTTGCAATCCTAGTTTACAATATATTATTTGGTTTTGGTGGTAAGGAGCCAAGGTATCTAGAATTACGGAGAGGGCAAAATAGATTATTCATATTAAGATAATTGTATGCATTTCAAACTTTTATCAACATATGAAAAATATCAGATTTCAGAAGTCTTCAAAATCCTTGAAAATGTTTTGGGCTCATATTTCATGGGGTTTCAGTATATATTTTGGCCCTGACAGTTTTATTAAACCTGTTGGGTTTTGGCTCAAAAGGCTTTTATTGGGCCTGGCCTGTGTTTATGAAATGCCCACCAGGCCCAGTTGTGTTTCATGTAATGCACAAGTATATAAGGTTCTTTCCTCTAGGGTTTTGGTAGCTGTGAATGGAGAGAGAGAGACAGAGAGGAAGAGATGGGGAGGGTTGGTCTGTAATGCTTGTAACCTATCTGGGAACTTCTTCTTAGTGGAATCATTACGCTCTATGGACGTAGGCGGTTTTGCCGAACGACTTAAAAGTGTGTGTTCTCCTTGTTCTTGTGTGTGTGCTTGTGATTTTTTGGTTTCACAACAAAACCTTAATACCTCTCTTTTCCTTTCTCAAACACCACATCTCTTCCTTTTGCTTTCTCCCACTCATCCTTGTTACTCTCTCTCTCTCTCTCTCTCTCTTTCTCTCTCTCCCCAAACACATGCACTGATGCACATATCTATGTATGTTTTTGTTACTCAAAGAAATGTGGTATTCTAAGTGTCAGTAATTTTTAATTTAATTATTCAACCATCTTGATTTCATAGAATAGGCCTCAATATTCTTGAATAATAATGACATTAATGAACTTGCTTGGGACCTTCATTTTATCGTGTTTCACACCTTAATACCTGGGTAGACACTTTGGGAGGAGTCAACTTGCATTGGTGAATCTCAATGCATGTTGAACAAATCCATTTTACATTTGGCTGCAAAATTCGTTGAATTGGAAATGGCCAGCTGTTTTAGCCACTTTATTATACTTGGAACAAAGGTATTTTGTGCCTAAACCCTTTGTACTATTGATTTTCTTCATGCTTGTTAACATTTCTTATTGTTTTTTTGTTGCACAATATGTATGATACCCTGACTATCATTTTCTAGGCAAGCACATGGTGTGCGAAACATCTGCAGATGACAGCCATGTCCATGGACTCTCAAGAAGAAAAACATGCAAAGCTATTTTTTCAGGTGTCTGTTTTTTCTCCCATCAAATAAAAGCTCTTTGGTTTTATATCAGAGTGCCGCATCAATTGTTATTAGGGTCATGCAAATACATGACTTGTTAATAGATTGCTAGCTGATGCATGACAAGCTCATGCATTACTTTTAACTTGTCCACTAGAAGTGTAATTTCTTTGGAGTACCACACAGATAAAGAACTGGAAATTGTCTAAAAATCAACCTTTCTGAGTCATGTATGCAAGTGTTTCCATTATGTTTTCTATTTATTTTTTTATTTTTGAATGGTTAATATATTAATAAAAGGAGCACCAGAGGTGCAATAACAGAAGCAACAAAGAAAGAAAAAGCCCAAAACCCCAGAACACCCACAGGCCCACAAATGTTTTCTATTTATGTATACTTTCTTGGTACTTGCAACTGGCTTATCATGAATTCATGATAGATTGTTCAGGACTTTTCATGTCCTCATGATGCCATGTGTTCATTTGCTATATTTTATGTGACATCATGTTTGTTCAGTATATAACGAAGGAATATCTGTTACCTTTTCCCCCCCCAAAAAAAAAGGATAACTGACTTCTTCAGGTGGAACAATCAATGACCCAACCATTATAAACTTCAAACATGAAGTGAAAATGACTGTTAGTTGCTGCATGGATTTGTCATTACATCTATGGCTAACAATCCTTAAATACTCATGAGAATATTACATGTATTACATCATTTTTTACTGCCCCAGATCTTCATGCAGGAAAGTATGTGGCATTTCTTTGGTGATTTCAGCAACTGGAGTAAGGGCTGTGTTACATTTATCCATTGATGCAATGAAGGGTTCCTCCGAAGACCGCAACTTCAAGATCTAGGGTTTCCACACCAAAAACCTTTTCTATAGGAACCAAACCAACTGCAAACAATGTAGTAGAGAGGATGAAACAACAAGAAATCTTGGGAGAGTTCTTACCAAATGGTAGATCTCATGTTCATGGGAAGGAAATGACTCAACTTTGGCCATAAGGTCTCCACTTTCGACAGGTTTAAGAAGAATCCCTTCAAAACTTTTTAAGCTTCAATCAATTGTACACTAAGGGCAGTGGGTATCACTCATGGGGGTTTTATGCTGGGTTTCCCACACGTAAATTCAAAAAAAAAACTTTCTAGTGCTATAGGGCCTTCTGATCATATGTATGATGTTCTATCACAATGCCAAAAAAAAGGATTTAACTGATTGTGGATGGGGAGCTCTCTAAGGTCAAAGTGAAGTGTTTGTAGAGGCTAGAAATGACCGGAGGTTCAAAAAGGGTCCAGAATGTGCTACGAGGTCCAAAAATAGCATGGAAGAATCCAATTATTTGAGACTTTTCAAAAAAGAAGAAGAAAAAGAATCCAATTGTTTGAGAGATTTCTGTGACGTGCTAGAGTGGTGTGGAAAACTCTGGAACATTCAAATATTTTATACTGTGTTCTGACATTTGATGTACTGATTGATCACATATTTTGAATTTATCAAACTATATATCTTTCCACCTTTCTTCCCTTGTACTGATGCTTTGAGTTTGAATTTTTAACTGTGCAGTTGGTCTTGGATACGTTAAGCTTCTCTTCTGGCATCTTTTCTGCTTTGATCAGATCTCCTATTTTTGGGGAGAGAGCATTCATGCTCATCGTCGAGAACTTTATTTTAGAGCATTTAAGCCTAACTAAAGCTTCTAATTTCAGATATCAAGGTATTGGTGTCAATGCCCAATGCCACCAACGCTAGTTGATTGGATTTTCTTCTCTTCATTTAGTTACAACTGTGTATGTTTTTGTTCTAATCTAGCAGTCAGCTCTCTCTTTTTTCTTTTCTTTTTTTAAATAAACTATTTAGCACCTTCACATTCAGGATGAGGTTTACATTTTTATTCTCAAACAGAGGACACATTCAATTTATTCAGAAGTACTGAAGGTTGCTCAAATGGTCCTGGATGGTGCTATTAGACTATGCAGAGCATATTCTCAAACCATAAAATGGGACTCCAGTGACTCATCTGTTGATAAAGATGAAAGCCAGAAGAATGGTGGATCAGTCGGCAGCATGACTCACATTATCAACATAACAAAATGCACACTTGAAAATTTGTCCGAATTAGGGATCCTTGCAGCTTCTGGCGGTGGAAGCCTGGTGTCGATCCTCAACATGTCATGGAAAGGTGTGGTTACATTACTGCAGCTTGGCAAAGGAGCTTTGGCTGATAAGATAAACATAGGAGATATAATTCTAAGCCTGATATCTCTGGCAACTGAGTCTCTGAGATGTGCAGCTGGAGCATGGTCTTCATCTTTGACCAGGGAAACCTTGTCTGTAACTGAAGCTAAACGGACATTCCTCCCAATAAAATTTTATCTAATCAATGCTGTTCGGATCTGTTCTCAGTACCCATGCCAAGCCTCAAGAATATACAAGGAGATAGTTCTATGTGTTTTGATGATATCAACATTTGGCATTTCATTGACCAAAGAAAGTCATCTTAAAGCTGCAAGTGAAGTGTTGGCTGAATTTTTAGAGCCAACATCCTTTCTCTTACTTCTTACCTTACTAAATTCAGATGAAGTCAAACAGGAGGAGAAGTTGCAGATTTTAGATTGGTTGTTTATGGATGAAAGTAATTCATTGTCTGCGTATCCAGAAGCAATTGTTAGTACTGTTACTGGCTCAACAACTTCTTTGGTTGAAATATTCACTATAAACTGTAATTCTATGCCTAGAGCAAGGACTTTGATACTTGGTCGGGTTGTTTTGATTTTGAATATTTTCAAGGTTTCACCAGATCTCACAGAAGACATAATTCTTGGGATTTGTACAAAGCTAGAACCTCTTTTTAACTTTTTTGTTGATGAAGAAGTTTATTCTTCCATTCTTGTTTTGCAAATTCCTGTGCTATGTGGTTCAGGGACAGCACCTGAGTTGATCTGGAATCCCCTATTTCCTTTCATTTTACACTCGTTGAGAACCTTTATGATTGTAGCTGCTTCAAGTCCAGCTTGGGCAGAGGTGGAGGCTTTCCTATTCTCAAACTTTCTTCATCCTCACTTTCTTTGCTGGGTGATCATTATGGAACTGTGGTGCTTTTTGATGCGTCACTCTGAAAAAGACATTTTTGATGACTTCATTGATAGACTTTTCTTATTATTCAAAATGATGGCATCATCAAAACCAGACCTTTTACCTGGTTGTCCTTTGAGGAAGATGGCCAGGTCGATATGTATTCTTCTTTCCTATGCAGAACCATCCACAATAGACCGAGTTTATATGAACAACTTCAACGATGACAAATCTCATTTGTCATCCACCATGTACACAGCCTTGCTTGTGGAGGGCTTCCCACAGAATTTGTTATCAGATGACCTGAGAAAGCTTGACAATCAAAGAATACTTACTACATTTTGTAGTTTTGTACATGAGAATGTTAACATGCTTGGGGTGGACTGCTTGCCAGAATCTTGCAGTTCTGGTGTAGTTGGCTTGCCTCTGTATACTCTGTCAGCTGTGATACAGTCCCCGTAAGTTTGCTGATTTCTTTATGAATTCAATTATACCTGGTTATTTGCGTTTGTAGATAGACTATTCTTGAGCATGTTTTGGTGACAAAATTTTGTTTCTCTTCAGCCAGCTCAGCAGTTTCAATATTGATGACAAGAACATTACAGAAGTGCTGAAGTTCGCTGTTGCTGTTACTCATGGCTACCAAATTGCTACAATTAGTTCAAATAAAGACCAGTTTAGTAAACTTCTTGGTCAAACATTGGAGGTAATCTCTAACATGAAGCACCTGTATGCATCGGAAAGGATGGAAGAGGTTATCCTGGAGCTGCATAATTTATTTGTAGCAGGATCCACAGACTCAGATACTTGGCTGTATCAGTGCAAACCAGCCCTGGCTTCTTTCTTGGCAGGCCTTAGTCACATGCAAATATCAGAAGGTGAAGGAAATACAACAAATTCTGGAGTTTGGGAATTGTATCATATTTTACTGAGGGAGAGGCATTGGGCATTTGTTCATTTGGCACTTGCAGCTTTTGGATATTTTGCTGCTCGTACTTCTTGCAACCAGCTGTGGAAATTTGTACCACATGATGCAGCTCTGTCATTTGATACAAAGACAGGGAATCAAGCCGATGAGGAGCAATTTATGTCAGAGTTGAAGGCATTTCTTGAGAAAGAAACTGCTTTGCTTGCAATCAGTCCGTGTGCAAAGCAATTCAATCTGCTTGTAGAGGAAGGTCTCGTGCTAAAGGAATCAATTTCGAACTTCTCAAGTATCGAGCCAGAGGTTTCTGAATGTGTGGTTTTAGAAAGCGATCATGATGATAATGTCCAGAAGAAAAAGAGGAAGCTCCCAGATGGACTTGATGAAGGAATGACATTGCTAAAAAGAGGTTTGGAGGCCATGAGTGATGGTCTATCTAGGTGGAAACGACAAAATGACGACTCCAAAGAACTGCAGGATGAGTTTTCAACACAAATTTTGTGCCTTGAAGCTTTAATCTCACACTTAGTAGGCCTGACAGAAAGTGCGTAAACCAATGTATATTGTAGGGTGGTGCCTGACAATTTAATATTCAGGGAATCAGAAAGAAAGAAGTGTACAGTACTTTCTTCCTTGCCTGTTCACCAATTCTGTATCTAATAATGTTCCGAGGTTGTTGGATGACTGTGGGTGAAGCATACAGTTATTGATTATCATCATCATCATCTTCTTCTTCTTCTTTAAATCTTGTTTGGTTTCTGTAACATAGTTTGATCTTTTATTGCTTCAGATGTGTTCTAGAACAAGCTTCTCATGAATATTGGAAACATGACTTTCATATTTGTTGCAGTCTTGATAATTTGTGGAAGAACTTTGTAAAGGGCAAGATGAAGGCACAAGGGAATGATACATTAGCATCTTAGTGGCATTCATTGGTGTATGATCTAGATTGCTTGTATTTTGTCTTTCCTGTAAGTTACAAGTTAATATTATGTTCGATATGTGATTTGATTTTGTACCCACTTAGATATAGTTAGCATTTTAACCCCTTGGATAATGATATGTAGCTTCTCTTCCTCAGAATGAGTTGCAGTGGCAAGTACTTTCCTACAGATCTACTACTAAGGTAAATTCAATTTGTGTTTCTATTTCTTTATTTTCATCAACTATGATAATGCTTCGTTTGGATTATATTGGTTTATGACCAACCGGCCTTAAAATTAATACTTGTAGTTTCAGTGATCGATGATAGGAGCATAATTGTTAAAATCTTACATAAGATTCAATACATTTTTTACAGAAAATGGTTTGGATCTTATGCTTCAATCTCATATTTTAAGAACCTTACATTTTTGGCAATTTTTTAGAAGTTATATATTAGTTTTACTGAAATCTGATTTATCCTTTATGATCCAAGGCAATTTTCATATATTGGTCTTATAAACTATACATGATCATTACCTCTGCTTGTACATGGGTTTATTTTTATAATCTTGAGCAATATTTTGCATAAATGAAAATCGAGTTATATGTTAGATACTGTTACCATTTTATTTTCTATTTCACCAATAATGGTTTGAATACAAAATGCATTGTATTGTGAAAATCTTTTTTTTTTTTTTTTTACTTTTAAAATTTTGTTAATATTTTACCTTTTTTTCAGAAACTAATAGAAATTCTTTGATTTATGATACGGTTTACAATAGGATATACTTGATGGCAAGAACAATCATAGAAATTCTTAGATTTATGATACGGTTTGGGGACTGACAATGTGCTTTTTGGGGCTGAAGAAGGGGGGATTAAACATGGTTTTGCTGGGGCATTGCTTTGGATTGTAATTGGGCATTTTCTGGCCCAAAGTTGAGATCGGCTCTTTGGGGTCTGGTGAGAGAATGAGTAGAAATTTGAACTGAAACACAATATTTTAGTAAAATGAGTAGAAAATTGCCGTTTGCGACATATTTCCCATGGAAAATCCCATTTTCCAACCTGCCAGAAAATAGCAAACTGCCCATCAATGCTAGATTTAAAATTTACATGTTCTAGATTTTAGGCCTGCAAGTACCTCATCTTCACCACAGCCTGCTGTTCTTCCCTTCCCTCTCTCCTCCCTCCCTTCTCCAAAAGAAGGAAAAGACTCAGTTTCCTCATATCTGTAGCATTCAATTATCAGTTGTTCGTGTATCCATGGAACTAGTCTTACCTCCAATGGGGTGGGCAGGGCCGTCTTCACCACTGGGAAAGAAAGGCGGTCGCCTTAGGCTCCAAGGTGAAGAAGGCCCCTCTCGCCCTTGGTGGGCACATTAGTTAAAAAAAAAAAAAATTCCTATAGTTTTGAATAATGAAATCTTCTTAAAGTTAGTTTTTAAGCACTTTGTATTTCTAAAATTTCTCAAATTGAATATCCGGACTAATTACGATAACTTGATAAAAATACTTTAAGACTTTAAGGTCTTTTGACACTCCCAAATACTTAAAATACAGTATTTGACAATTAAGGGTATCCCTCCACTATGTCGAAAATACACTTTGGAAGTTCAAAGAACAAACCGTAAAATCCGTTGAACTCCAAATTCAAAGCTAAACAAATATGTGAAATTTGAAAACTTATATCTTTCAAATGATTGTTTACCAAAAATAGGTGATCTTTTTCCATCCTAAATCCCTTCCTTCTTAAAAAAAAAAAAAAAAAATCCAGTTAAACAGTCATTTGAAAGATTTAAGTTTTCAAATTTCATATATTTGTTTAGTTTTGAATTTGGAGTTTAACGGGTTTTACGGTTAGTCGTTTGGACTTCCGGAAGTGTATTTTCGGCATAACCGAGGGATATCCTTTATTTGTAAAATACTGTGTTTTAAATATTTGAGGGTGTCAAAAGACCTTGAAGTCTTAAAGTATTTTTATCAGGTTATTGTAATTAGTACGGATATTCAATTTAAGAAATTTTAGAAATACACAGTGCTTAAAAAATAATTTTAAAGTTTTAAAGGTGATTTTTATTATTCAAAACTATAGGAATTATATAGTTTTTTTAACTAATGCACTATGCATTACTGTGGTATCTGTAGATCGTTCGGACGAATGGAATTTATGCATGAATAATGGTCCGAACGATCCGATAGTCCGAACGAAGGAAAAATGTTCTTAACTCACGTTCGGATGGTACGGAAGGGCAAAATGGTAATTTTCTAGTAAAAATTTGAAAACTCGTGTGTTAAAGAAAAATCCCGTGTCTAAATAATTATCCTTATTCAAATTATATAGAAAAGAAGTAGAGAACACATTCTCTACTCTCTCTTTACACTTCAGTCCACTCAGTATACTTATCTTTTAAAGTATTCTTATTCTATTTTAATTTCTGAATATGCTAATTTTTCTGGGATGAATATGCTAATTTCATTCAGATGGGTAAATTTTTCAATGCTCTGTATTATTGGTCTCTTGATCTTTTTAAGTTAAAAAAATTATTGTCTAGAATAATTTATTTTATAATATATAATTAAAATTTTAATTAAATATTACTTATAATAATATGTTAAATATCAAGAAGGACCATTTAAATTCTTGTCTTAGGCCTTAACTTATTTCTAGACGGCCCTGGGGTGGGGAATCCTATATTATCCAAAAAAAATAAATTGTGAGTTATTAACTGAGGCATGGTGGTTGTAGCAACGAGAGAGTTCCCTGTGTTGTGATTTCTTTTGAATTTTTGCTCTAAGCTAATATTGAATTTGGAGTTTTCTTTTATAATAATAATTTAATGAAATATTATTTAGTGCTTATTGAATTGAATGTAAATGTCTTGTGTGATTAATATAGTTTGTAGGGTGTCTACATGATTTTATTTTTTTTAAATGTCACTGAACATTTTTTTTTATAATGAAGTTGGTCTAATATGGGACTCGACATTGGTAGTGGACATTGGTGGTGGTTGACGAAGACTTGAGGACTCAGGAATTCAGATACTGGCTGGTTGCTAAGGAACGGAGTTGACGTGAGATGGATAGCCTGTTCTCATCTATGGTGACCCAAGTGCACGCGGTTGTCAAGTTAACGTGGGGACACTGCAACAATGTGTACTTGACCTCATATACTTGGATTGCTTCAATTGACCTCAATTCTGACATTTGGGCCCCTCTTTGGACGGATAGAAGTGAATTTCTTGGGTAACATTTTCTAGGAAAAAGTGAAATTTGTAAGTAGTGAATTTTTTTCCCCTTTAGAGGTTGTTTGTAATTTTTTTTTCTAATAGAAGATATTTTTTTTTCCTTTTTTCATGACATAGAGGTCTCTTTAACAAAAATAAAAAATGATCATTTTTCTCTTTTCTTCAAAGAATTTATTTTGTATAATAGAGATAGAAAAATTTAATGAGAAAAAGAAGGGAGTTTTTTTGTTAACATGAAAGAATGGAGTTTTATTTTTTTTAATGAAGAAAAGAAGGGAGTTTTGATTGATTTCATTTTATTCTCTACCTCGCTTGAGTTGTCGTCTGATTGATTATATAGTTTGGAGTTTTTTCCTCTTTTTTTAATGAAATACTAATCTTACATTAAAAAAAAGGTGAGTCTTAATGTTCACTAAGATAGCACTTTATTCATTGTCAATGAAAATAAAAATTCTGACATAAACAATTAAATTGTCAATACGAAATTAAATTTCACACTTGGATTAACCTAAATTGAGTTGAAACATAATTTTTCAATGGAATTAATTTCTTTAAGGATATTGACAAACAACCTTCTAAGGAAAGATGATAATCTCAAAGGAGATGAGTAGAGATTCGGAGAATCTTCTATTTTAAGTTTTCATCCAAATGTAGTCTTCGTGTTGCCTTGGCAGCTTTCATCTGAATGTTGGTGATGACTGATGAGTTCTTTTCCTTTGAATAAATCCTTTGGATTTCAGTTTTAAGTCAACTTTTCATTTTTCATGATAATATTTAATAAAATAAAATTCTATTTTACAATATTTTTTATATTCATATAGATTTGATAAGTATATTTTACCTGACACATTGATGGATGTCAAAAAGGTCACGTGTTAGGTTACTAACTAAAGAAAAATGCATAGGTGCTGCCAAGGCAGCATTGAATCGAGACTTTGGTCTAAAATAATATTAAAATTTTGAACATCTTTAAAGGAAAAATATTAGTATTTTGTTTTATTGTGAGGTTAGCCTTTAGCCCAACAGTTGACTCCTCGAGAAAGATATAATTTTTTTTACTGAGACTCTCTAACGAGACATATCAATAAATAGATTTTAGCGCTAACATAGCTGAATCTGTTGTAAAAATGATTATATGAGCAAGTTGTGTATGAAGCTAAAACTCTATTTGATTATCCAATCATTTGATTTTAAACTTTTAAAAATCAATAGTTTACATTTATCAAAACTTAAATGTTAAGTTTATACGACTTGAATATTAATTAATATTAAAACTTTATATATTTCATTTCCATAAAATCACCTATCAAATAAATTCAATTACATAGGACATATCAACCATTTGAAACATGTATGAAATCACCTATCAAATAAACTCAATTATATAAGACTCATCAACTATTTAACGACATACCTCATTAGAGAGTCCATTAGTATATCTCGCTAATCTAACTCTTATTTTCTAAAGAAAAATACTCTAATATTCATCCACACAACAACATGACAGAGAGCAGTCCACAGTATATCTTTGCACATGATTCCTCCATTAGCCATCCTGCCTTTGCCTCTCTCTCCCTTAATTGGTTACTTAAATTAATTAATTACTAATATAACACTTGTTTAGGGAGAGATTCACATGACATAATAGAATAATCATTCAACAGTGATAATGACCTCTCCACTTTCTCTCTCACCCCAACGTTCAAATTGCAGCTTTATTTTTTAATTCTTAATCTCCTCTCATTATTCTATTCAAAATCTTCTGCACTCAACACTTGTTAAAAGTTCATAAATGGTGCGTCCGCTGTGGACTGTGGAGTGGGTGAATAGATAACTTTGAGTGGAAAAAAAGGGAGAGGGAGGTCACGTGTAAATGTGTAATTCATTTAATGAAAATTTTCAATTGTTCAATATTTTTTTTTAAAAAAATTAAGTTTTCAAATGTCGGATCTGAATTTTTCATATGACTCACTTGATTAATTTTTAGGGCATGTGTAAATTTTCCTCTCTATAGATGTTGGGTGCAAATTAAAGAGAGTGGACTTTTTTGTGTTTGAGAGAGGTTTAAGATATTATTTTATAATATAACTACAAATTTGATACAATAGAAGATGTAATCTTTGATAAAATGAAGAAGTTGGATTTAAGAAGCTCACCTAAATAAATGGAAGAATAGTTAATGATGATTATGATGATTCAAATTTGAAATAAAATTTCATTTAATTCATTTCTTTTCTATGAATGTTTTTCCAAGAGTTAAATTGTATGTAAAAACAAAAAAAAAAAAAAAAAAAGTTAAGAGGATTTAGTGGGTAGCTCATTAAATTTTATAGAACACTGTGGCCAACTTAAAGAGTACTTCTCACCTTGCAATATGGTCTACAAAACAACCAGACATCTTTTTCCAAATGAACCTAAAAAGAGATTCTTTATGTAAAATATTTATTAAAACCTTTTAGTCAATTTAAATTCCATTGATTAAGTGACACAATGAAATGAATTTTATATAAGAGATTGAAAAACAACTTTAAAAAAAATTGAAGGGTTATTTGTAAGGAGAGAGATTAAAAGAATAGAGAGGTGGTGATGAAAATGATGATGATAGTAATGATGAAATAGTAAAATAACTGTGAAAGGTTTATATAACAATTTTATATTAAGTAGATAATTTCTCAAATGAAATGTAGTATAAACTATTAGGATATGTGCCTATGTTACATATTGACGTACGAAAAAGATTATTAGAAGTTTGAATGGTTAGGTTGGCTTTACGGTCAAGACACTCGCCTGATAAAACGAGGTATTTGATTTGATTTACGTTCAATTTTAATAAAAAGTCGTGAGTATGTGGATTGAAAGGTTTTCATGTGTTCTGAAGAACTAATCAAATGAAATATCTGAACACTTTTGATCATAAAAAATATATCAAATAATAAAATAAATAGTTTTAAAATGATCAGGTGTCATAATCTTTAAATGAAACTGTTTTTTTTTTGTTTTAAAGTTTTGAGAAATAAAAAATTGATTGATACAATTCACACCATAGTATACTACTTGATCCAGGGGAGAAAACCCTAGCTAGGTACTTTGTGCTTTGTATGGGGAGATGGTGATTGTTGAAGACGGCCAAATGAGGTCAAAAGCAGAAGAAGCCAATCTATAACCGCCCCGTGTCGTGATGTAAATGGGACCACCAGATGCAAACATACGTGGACCACGGTGTCCGATGCCCCTCTCTAACTGTAAAAATGGACGAAGGCAATGGCTCTTCATTAGGGAGCACTGTAGGGTCAGCTCTACTCAACGACCATGCTTTTCAATAATATTTTGTCTTTGCAAATTACAATACGAGTGATTACCCTTTTGTTTTACTCTACTGAATAAGTTAATAATTTTTATTTTATTTTTTTTAAAATATTTAAATGAGTTTTGACTCGATGATATCTTCAGTTGGGAGTTTGAAATTTTGAATACAAATTTATTTATGTTAACAAAGGTTAAGATAGAATGAGTAAACTAGTAAAGATAAGGGTCGAGATAATATATATTGATTTTTAAAATCTATATATATCGACCGATATGATACGTATCGACCGATGTCCGATATATACCAGCGATATCTATTGATATTGGTGTTTTTTTTTTTTTTTAAAGTAAGAGAGAAAAATATCGGTCGGTCGAGATTTCGACCACCAATAAAGACTTAGAGGTTTCTTTTAATATTTGAATGTGATGGAAATAAAAAATTGTAATATTGATTATTTGATTGTAAAATAGGTGCTTGAAAAGTGTATTATTAGGATTTTTTTTTACATAAGCATTTTATTTTTCTTTTGAAAGACAGTTTATTGTCGAGTAAAAGTACGGGATAAATTAGAGTTATAAGATAATTTAATTATTTTTTAGAGAAAGACGAATATTTGGAAAAGAATAACAAAGGCTGTCATTCATTTGTAGAATATCACTTATCGCGGTGTTACATCGAATAATAATGGGTTTATTTAAAATATTTGCATTTAAATATGATGTTTACTAAAATAAATTTAAATAAATTCATTAAATTATTTTATGTAGATAAACTTATTTATCTATTATTTACTTATTTATTAAATGGATCATCATTTTTAATTTATATTTCTTAAAGTATTTAAATTCAAGTATGTGAAGTTGCACATGGACCCCTATAAAAAGGTGAAGATGTGAATATTTATAATATTTATATTACTAAAAGGTGGACATCCTATCACGGGCATTATCTTTTAGGAGACACGAGTTTTAGTGAACTTTCCATTTGCCCCTCATCCATCTGCAAAAATCGGTTCACTTTCCAGTTAATCGGTTCACTTATTAGTGCACCGGACAGGTGAACCATCGGATCACTCGAAAATCGGTGTATCGGTTTCTTGAGAGTTCTAATCGGTGCACCGACCGGATCATTTTACACATAATTTGGCGAACCGATTCGCTGAAAGAGTGAGCCGAATTCTGCGGGTAGGGGAAAAGTGGGAAAATTTGAAAAACTTGTATGTACTAAAAGAGTATTCCAGTGTTAGGATGATCACCCTTACTAAAATACCATGCTACCTAATGTTAATGTATAATCACATGCAGTGCTTATGATCGAGGTATCTAGGGCTTCTAAGAGTAACCGACTAGTCTTGTACAAACTTCTTATCCATACACACTGAGTAAAACTATAGAGAATAACCCTTTAAAATGAGATAATATTTAAATTTAGAACTCTCACTTTTTAGGATAGATTCCTATGCAATACACTAATTTAAATTTGAATTTGAATGGAGACAAATAAATGCCCAAATTACTACCAATAAAGAAGGTAGGTCCACATGGGCAGTGGGCCACAAAAATAATTGGTCCGCCACCCACATTTTAGGATGCATGAGGAACAGGTGGGTCCAATTATTTATGTCATGGGCGAATGTGACTGGGCTGGGCCGAGCCTGGGCCAATGAGAGCAAGCAACAATGAATTCAACGGTGGAGACCTCACCCTCATTCCACCAAACAGAATGTGTGCTCTGCTCCCTGCTATTCCTGGTTAGATTGTCTCTGAAGCACTCATATTGGCCAAAACAAGAGGGTCCCACCTATTATTAGTTGGGCTTCTGCATAATTTTTAGTGGGTCCCAACTCCCTATGTTGTTACAAAATTGTCATTGAATTCCATTATTGGGTCGGTGGATGAACACTTTTTAAAAAATGGTAATCAAAATTTTAATATCACTTTACTTTGAAATTAGTTGATTAATTTTCTCTATTTTCAAATGATAATTAAAAACTTATAGTGAATAATTTTCTTTAATTCATAATTTTTCATTTTAAATACTAATACAAAGGAATTTCAGTTATATCCTTCGAAATCACCAAATTTAATCATAAAATCTCTTTTTTATTCTGTAGAGAATTTTTCACAAATTTTCTCTATTTTCAAATAATAATATGATAAATTTGAATAAAATCTTTATAAATCATCAAATCAAATCTTAAAGTCTCTTTTCCTATTTTTTAACTTTTTTTGGACGAATTTTGTGTTTTTTGTTTGTCAACATGAAAGCAGATTACAAATGTTCAATGAACGGCATTAATTTGATGAACACTTTAAATTGTTCTTTTATATATAGATAGAGTAGAAGGATTAATATATAATTATATACTAATCGTTGATTGATAGCAAAATAAAATTTATATCACTATGTAATCCAAATGCAAATTCTGATGGAGAGTTTATTTGGATATATTTTTTCTTTATGATAAATTTAGATTGTTTAGAATATTATTGTTTTTATTTATATTGGGTTTCAACTTATATTTTATTAATTTTAATGTACTTTCTCTGTTGATTGAATATCATAAGTATTATTTTGATAGTGTTTAAGAATTACTTATTATTGAGGATATTTTGTTATTACAACATTTTAATTCATAAAGAATACTTTGAATAATTAATATATTCGAAAGGGACATTTGTAATTAAATATAAAAATAAGGGTAGGTTTAGCAAATACTGAAATTATGGAGATAGTTTTTACGATTAAGGCAAAAAAACAGGGGTATTTTTACCCTGTTCGGTAACTAAGGGTCTTCAACTTTTGAAAACCCTTTTTAAGAGAAGGGTTTTTATATTATCTGAGATAACCCCTCTAAAATTTACCCCTCGTTCAAACACAGCCTAAGAGAAATTAGATTCACCTGCATCTCTTTGAATTTAAATTAAATATAATTAAAAGAAGGAATTTTAAATAATAGAAGAGGTGACCGTTAATAATTTAATGCCCTCTTTCTCGCATGACCATTATTTAATTACTGGAAATTGCAAATCACAGTACATATTCTTAGTCATTTATTTGTTTTTATGTGGCGAGATGAAGAATTTATGGCATATCTCATTCATAATATGCCAATTAAATAAGCAATTCAAGCGTCTAAATTACAAATTCGTAGTCTCAATTAGTAAATTACATAGGCCACAAGAATCTACTGACATAGTATATACCATTGGATATATTTTGGTTTCAGCAGTACATCTCATAAAATTCATCCTTTTAAAAATGAAAATACTTTTACAAAGTTTTAATTTTAAGTCTTTAAGAAATATATTTATAGTATCTTATATTAGATAATATTTAGCATTTTAAATTCAAAATCTAAATATTATCTAATATTTTGTAAATTTTTTTTTATGAACCGGTGATGAATGATAATGGCCGATGTGTGTTGTTCTTGTCTTGCCCTTTTGTCTCAAACGAGATGGGTCAATCCAAATACTTGTTTAGTTAGGTTTTTAAGATTGAACTTGAGCCTCATTAAGATTATTTTTTTTAAAGAAAAAGTTCAATCTAGGCTTTACTAGCTTCAGCTTGGTTTGGTTTCTTAGGTGTTTTCTGCTTTACTCCACATGTTTTAGTTTAATTTTGGGAGAAAAAATTATTATATTTTTAAAATTCAAGTTGGTAAAGTTAAATTAGGTCTTAGTTGAATTGATTTTAATTTTTTGAGCCCACTTTGATCTGAATTCCATGCAGGCTTTTTTCCAACTCTACCCAATTTTAAATTTATAAATACATAACTTAAGCCACTAACTTTTCACATCGAGTCATGCAGGTCGATCTAAAATCTAGCCCAAATCTCACTCCTAACCATCATACTATTGAAGGATTTAGCTTGATGTTAATTTATTGAGAAAGGTAACTTAATGAAACTTTAAAAAAAAAATTAAACTCAATACAATTTTACTTAATTCTTCATTAAATTGAGTTGACTCAGATGAGTCAAGAGTCAAATGATTTTGTAAAAGATTTTTAAATGGTCAATTGGGAGGTCCGTTATTTATATGGTAGTTATTTGAGTCTAAATTGGTGTGTTTAAATAAGAGTTATGCCTTCTAAACTTTTAGGCAAGACTCTCCTACTGAGAATTTTCATTAAATAGATTGTAGACTCTATATTATTAAATATATTTGATAAATCATTATATGGATATAAGTCTATAAAGTTTTTTTATCAGTTTTGATAATTAAAGTCATATAATCTTCGATTTTTTAATTTTGATGGGTAAAAATTATTCATTTAAAAGAAATTAAAATCAATTAATAGAATGATTAGAAACATGTGAAATCTAAAACATAATCTGATCATATAATATTATTTATATCGCACTCTATTATGTGAGGCATAAAATCTAATTAGGAAATAATTTTAATATCAAACCTTGGTAAAAAATTAGTGTTTTCTTCAATAATATAAATGCTTCCTTTTTCAAATCACGTCCAACACCGACGCGTACAGTATTGGACCCGCAAACACCAAAATCCAAAATACAAGGAAAGTTCTTCCCTTGCCCTTTCTCTGCCTCTTCTCCCCCACATGCTTTCCCTCCTTTCCTTTTCCATTTCTTTCTCTCTCTCTCTCCACAGCAACGTCTCTCTCTCTCTCTCTCTCTCTCTCTCTCGTATTTACTATTAAAGAAACTGACCCATTTGATGCAATTTATCTTCCAGCAGAGCAGAGTGGGCAATCCAATGAACCCATTTGGTTCAATTTATATCCCATTTGCAGTAGACAGACAGACACACACATACAGAGAGAGAGAGAGGAGAGAGAGAGAGGTAAGAGCTCTTTCTTCCCTCATCCATCTCCCTCTCTGTCTCCACTTTTTCTCCATACTAATATATTTGCTTTTGTATTATGCTTGCCTTTTTTATTTTCCTTTTCATTTCTTGGATGGTGGGGTTTTGTTTCTTTCTTGCATTCTTTTCTTGATTCTGCGTCTTTACATTTCTTTATCAGATTCCTCAATTTTTTATTCTCCATCTTCCACATGCATGTTCTTGGGCCTTTGTCTGGTCTGAATTGAAACCACAAGGATCTGTTGTGTTATCTACATTTGGAAGAGGAAGGTTGCTTTTGAAGCCTTTCGGAGGGGTCCCTTTTCTCTCTTTCTTTCGTTCTTTTTATCTGCCCATTTGGAGAAATAGGGGCTTCGAGTGACAGAAGGTGAGATTTCTGACCTGGGTTTCTAATTTTGTACTTGATTTCCAACTGGGTCAGATTCTCCGTGTCGTTTTTGATCGGTTCAGGGTCAGGTTGTTGTGGACTTCTCATTGTTTTTCTTTTGTGATTCGGTGGACGTTATAGCAATTGATACTAATTTCCGGTGTTTTGTATAATTTGGGTGGAATTTTTGTCTTGGATTTGTTGTTTCTGTTGGTGATTGTCAATTGGGCTTGATTTGTACCTTGGATTAGTTCAACCTTTTTCTTGAGGTAACCTGAATTGGGTCTGATGTCCATTATCAATTAATTTGAGAGGCAGTCTTTTTTTTTTTTAATTCAAAATTTCAGAATTTCCTATATATATTTGTGAGGTTGTAAATTGGGTCTGATTGTATCAATATCAGTCACTCTAGATCAAAACCATTTTGATCTCCCAAGACATGGCGGGATTGGATATTTCAAAGTATGCTCACAGTCCTGTTCATAAGGCGATAGCAATGCGGGATTATATGTCTCTCAGACGTATACTTGGTAATCTCCCCCGGCTCGGCAACCCAGCTGAAATTCGCACAGAGGCAGATTCATTGGCTGAGGAGGAGAAGGCTGAATCGATCTCAGCTATGATTGACCGCCGGGATGTCCCTAACCGTGAGACCCCCCTCCATCTTGCAGTCAAGCTCGGTGATGCAACTGCAACGGAGATGTTGATGGCTGCAGGTGCAGATTGGAGCTTGCAGAATGAGCAGGGCTGGAGTGCTCTTCAAGAGGCAATTTGTGCAAGGGAAGAAGGGATTGCCAAGACAATAGTCAGGAATTACCAGCCTCTGGCATGGGCGAAGTGGTGCAGGAGGTTGCCCCGCTTGATCGGGACACTGAGGAGAATGAGAGATTTTTACATGGAGATCACATTCCATTTTGAGAGCTCTGTAATCCCATTCATCTCACGGATTGCACCCTCTGACACATACAAAATTTGGAAGAGAGGATCCAATTTGAGAGCAGATATGACTTTAGCTGGTTTCGATGGTTTCAGGATTCAACGGTCAGATCAAAGTATTCTGTTTCTTGGAGATGGATCTGAGGATGGGAAGGTCCTTCCTGGGTCCCTTTGCATGATTTCTCACAAGGATAAAGAGGTGATGAATGCACTAGATGGTGCTGGTTCTCCAGCCACTGAAGCAGAGATCCAACAAGAAGTCACTGCAATGTCCCGGACTAATATTTTTAGGCCTGGGATTGACGTAACTCAGGCAGTACTTTTGCCACAATTAACATGGAGAAGGCAGGAGAAGGCGGAAACTGTGGGTACATGGAAGGCCAAGGTCTATGATATGCACCATGTTGTTGTGAGTGTCAAGTCAAGGCGTGTCCCTGGTGCCATGACAGATGATGAGTTCTTCTCATCTAGCAATGAGAATGACATTGAGAGTGAAGAGTATGAGGACATTTTGACGGAGGATGAGAGGAGACAATTGGAAGTTGCACTCAAAATGGATTCTCTGGAGATGACTGATGATGGTGTTGCTGATGGCCTTATCAGGCACAGGCATAGTTGCTATGAGCAAAGGGATATCCCCATTGAAGACGGCAACAACAGGTGAAACCAAGCAAGAGAAGAAAGGATGGTTTGGCAACTGGGGGAAGCGGGCTACCAAATATGAACCACAAAAGAAGATTGTTCCACCAAGAAGTTCACTCTGTGTTGAAGACAAAGTAAGCGATCTTTTAGGGGATTCTCCATCCGGGTTACAGAGCAAACCGGGTAGGCATTCCATAGAGGTTCCTATCATGGGGGAGGATAAAAGCAAACCGGGTAGGCATTCCTTGGAGATTCCTATCATGGGGGAGGATAACCGCAAAGGAAGGGATAGAGATTTGAAAAGAATTGCTGGATGTTCTGAAAGTGGGCATCGGCGCAAGGAAAGTATCCGTGAGAGTGAGTACAAGAAAGGATTGAGGCCTACTCTTTGGCTTTCTCCTAACTTCCCTCTCCGAACTGAAGAGCTTTTGCCCATGCTAGACATCCTTGCCAACAAGGTCAAGGCGATCCGTCGTTTAAGAGAGCTACTTACGACCAAGCTTCCTCCAGGAACTTTTCCTGTCAAGGTATGCAATTTCTATCATATTTTGTTGGAATTATAATATAATTATTTTAGCATCTAAATTAGCATTTAAGTGTTTGGGCTCTATCTTCTTCTTCTTCTTCTTTTTTTACCCCCTTTTTCTCCATATCTCCTTTTCTCCACTCTGATCCATTTGACATTCCACATTGTGATATATATTAATGTTTCTGATTGAATAACAACTCTCTTCCAAATCTTACACATTTAAGTAGATCTTATGACTTCAATATGGCAACACTTTATAAAACATTTAATGCTCTTCCTGATCTAAAAATGGGGGTTCCTGGGCTGAAAATGTTTATATAAAAAAAATTATTTTATTGATTTGCTTTATTAATCTCGTTGGAAACTTGAAATCAAAGAGATCTGTGAGATGAATTTGATATTTATATGGAGCATAGGGTGGAGGATATTATCAATCAATTTCCATTTCATCATATTAATTTTCATGGCATTTGAGTAAATTCATATGACAGAATTTCAATATAGAATGAAGTGTAGTCCCTTTATTTGGTTAAGATCAAGGTGTAACAGAAAAAGGCTACTGACTAATATTGAATGGTGTGGATACTTGTATATCTCTATATGTTCCCCTTTTTCCAGTTCCTTCTCCTCCTCCTCCTCCTCATCATCATCATCATCATTATGTTTTTGATGGATTTCAAGTATAGAAGGGATTAGGATATATAGGAGAAGCTACGATTCATTGGTGCGGACACATACATCAGAATCTGACACTGTACGAGATGTCAAATTTAGCCAATCCTAAAATATAGATTGTGTCTCATGATTTTAGTAATTTTAAACATATTAATGAAAATAAGTTGCAACTATGCAAGAAAAACTCCTACAAAAAAAAAAAAAAAGAATAAAATTTCTTCAAACAAGCAATTACTAATATTTTAAATAGGTTTCAAAAGAGGAAACGGTGCGATATTGGTTTTATCGTCTTCAATATCCATATTAGACACGAAGAATCAGTAAAGAGTACCGACATAGAGACATAGTGTGTCCTATGCAGGTATTTTTCACACCTCAAAGAATCCTTGAAACAGAAATTGGCACGAAGTTGTGATGAAGGATCGATAGAAAGTGAAAAGTAAGTATATTTGAAAAATATGAAATTAGTCAAGAGGGAAAATTTGATGAATAAATTATTCTTGCTCATTTTATTAGTATTTTCAGTATCCATAGCAGCGGGATTAGAGAAAAAAACACAGTTGCCCTGTTCTCTTGCATTTTCAGAATCCACAGAAGCAGGACCGGAGAAATAAAATCTAATGCACGGTCACTCCTCTTTCTATTGGATACGAATCTGCCTCCTTTGAATCCATGGGAAAAAAGATATAATTGGTTGATATTGTTGGTCTGGTCAGTTGTTGGACGTAAGGGTGAAGTGCCATTGATTCAGTAATTAATTTTGGCTCTGTAGAGGGTCCTTAGCATGAAGGAGTTTCTTGACTTGATTGTTTATGCAGTTTGGTAGAGTAACCTGTTTTGTTAAGCAGAAGAATTTCTGTAGCTGGAGTCACTCCAGCATTGACTTGTCAGTTATCTGTCCTGGTTTCTGAGCTGCAGGTTTGCATTTTGAGGGAAGTTGTTCAGGTTGAATTGTATGTAAGGTGTTGAACTGTTCATGATTTGTTTTGTAAATGGAATACAAGAAACAACTTAAATAATCATGTTCCAAGTAAAATCTATAGCGCTAATTCTTTTGTGCATGTTCCTACCTAGATGGTTTTGCATTTTTGGTTAGGATGTCCCCATCACGTAGGCAGTTTTTTATGCTTTTAGATGCTTTAGTTGCTATAATGTAATCCAAGTAGTTAATTGGGTTTGCATAAGAATGCTTCCTGTGTCCTCACAAGTAAGTGGTTGGAGAAAGTGAAGAGCAAGCAAGCCTTAGCCACTTCAATCAACCCTTTCTGAAGGTTTTAAGTTGTTTTGCTTCACCTTTTGGTGGATAGATAAGGGTGTCTTTCTAGTATATTTATGAGGAAAGGCTTCTTGATGGTGTTTATTTCTTTAAGACATTTGGTTGCACTTGCTCCCAGCCCATTTATGGTTTGACATGCTTTGTTATGTTTGTATCTCCATTGATGTGCATGCATGTATTTGCTTTTGCTGGGAAGTTTTTATGATCTGCTATTGAATTATATTTTGTTATATTTCTCACGAAACAATGTTTTGTCATCTGGTGACGGTTGGAAGATTGGCTATTTTATCTTGAGAGTAATTAATTGTTGGCAATTCTTTTCTTCTTGCATGTATTTTCTTTCCTGGTTTCTGTTTTTGGTATTTGATAAACTTTTTTCTGATAGAACTGATACTTTGATTGATAAAAGTGCCAGATTTACAAGTTGTACCTGTCCATAGTGTAGATGGAAGGTTCTGAATTTGAGTGACCTACCATCTCACCAATAAAGGATGTTACAGCAAGACTGAATAAATTTTGCCTTAGTCCATGATTTAGCTAGTTTCTGCACTCATTTTGACCTATTCTAGAACGATCTAATGATTATTTTCCCGTCAACTCCTTTGGTGAGAGCTTTCACTGAATCATTTATGATACAATAGTAGCAACGGATGGGATCTTGATGCTGTCTTCTCCTGGAAGGTTCTCCTGTTTTTAAACTTTCCAATCTCCAATCATATCTTCAATGGAACCGTTTCTGCAAATCTTATCCTTTCCTCTTGAAAGGGTCAGAACCCTCCTCTTCCATGAACATCTGAAGGACTTCGGAATCACCATCTCAATCATCTCCATTGTCATCATCATCTAGCCATTTTCCCATCCATCTGGAGTCGGCCTTTTAGGTTCTATATTTCCTCCTACCTTATCTAAAATCATGTCATTTGTTGTTGAGTTGCTCCATGCTCTTCCTTGTTCTTAACCCTTCTCCTATTGCCCTTCACTTGAAGCTGTCTGATTCTCTGTATAGGGCAGCAACTTAGGTGGGGCTGTGTAGGTTTTTGGTCCATCATCGATCATGAAGGAATGCTGAGATCAACAAGGTTTTCTTTGATTAAAAATGGACCCACATGTAAAACTAACTGAACCTTACCATAACATGCAATGTTACCAAGGTCACTTAATCATCTCTCTTAGATCTCGTTTGATATTTGTTGTTCAACTGGTGCTACCCTTAAAAGAACTGATTTGAACAGAGAGAAGATTTGGGTTTGGTATCTCGGAACACTGATTTTCTTGGAAAGATGCCAGAGCTCCTTCACCCCATAACCTTTTATCAGCTCCTATTGTTGTGCTGTCTGCCCACACAGGGCACCCCCCAAACATAAGAATAAAAAGGGGGATGGATTCCAACTGTATAGTTACATGATCTATCTTCTCCTGATGTCAATGTCTAAACATTCTTCCCCTGATATTATTACCTATATACTCCTTTTTGGGTTGGAGTAAGATATAAACCTTTGGTATGTATGCTTTAACAGTTCGTCCCCACTCCAGTTGACCTCCCAGAATCTAGTTCTCTACCCATCTGCCACTATGAATGTTGACCGCCATTTGATTGTTCTTCCATTTTCCAGATTTTCCAACTTCTAAATATCTTTCCAGACTCTACATCCTTCTATATATTCTGGTCATCTTATTTCTAACCATTTTAATGCACCCTCAGCTTCATGTGCTCACTTTTGTCAGCTTGATATAGATGTTTGAACTGCACAGTTGTTTGTTTGTTCATTTTTTTGGGAGTGCTTACACTATACATTCCATTTGTATTCTTGAATGATCAGTTGATATTTTCAGGTTGCAATTCCAGTAGTTCCCACTATCAGAGTGCTGGTCACATTTACAAAATTTGAAGAGCTACAACCATTGGATGAATTCTGCACTCCTCCCTCAAGCCCAAGTTATTCCCATTCTGCAGGCCGTGAAAGCCCAGCTCCGCAGCAATCTGGTTCTTGGCTTCAGTGGATAAAAGCCCCTTACCGTCAAAGCTCTTCTGTGATTTCGGGCCCTGGCAGTCGTGTAGAAGATATTCAAGACCCATTTATTATCCCACCAGACTACAAGTGGATAACTCTTGAAGCAAAGAAAAAGAAGATGCAGGAGAGCAAGAGCAAATCAAAGAAGGGAAGAGGTCAGAACCATTGAGATTGGTTGAAATGGAACAAATGGGGCAGCAACTCACGTGTAGAACATGGAGACTGGCTGAAACTAGAGAGTATCTGTGACCCATTTAGCCATTCAAGTGTAGGAAACAGATTGGAGGCCATCAGGCTAGTCGAAGCATATGATCCTTGTCAGGTAAATTCAAAAAGATTTGGGAAATCAAAGATTGTAAATCGTCGAAATGATTGTATCCCAAATGAACGTCTGGATTTGTGGTTACATTATTCCAATGAATGCTTACACCTTTTTCTGTATCGGTGTGATATTTCTCATGGTTTACCGTTTAGTGATGAGCCAAGTTGGGTCATTTATCTTGTTGAATCACATACTCTGCTTTTCATCTTTTTCCATCCAGTGGCAGCAGCGGCTTCATTCATTTTCACGAGTGTCTTCTGTTGCTTAATCTTCTATTTGTACCATTAATAGGTGCATACTGATTGAATCAAACGAGGAGTGAATCTTTTACATTTACAAGAACAACAATAGCAGTTATTACCAGTTATTACATATTTAAATTTAAATATAAAAGAACTAATCTTATTCTAATTCAAGTGCTTGCAAAGCACGTAAAACTCGTTTTCTAGATGCTGAAATTGAGTTGAAGAAGACAGCGGCCACTAGATCAGCAGTAGTGAGAAGAAGAGATCATAGTTAAAAAAACGAATGAGGGCTGTAAGTCTCCCTAAGAGAATACAAGCCTGGCCCGTTGGACAAAAATAACAAAATATCTGACAAGCCCATTTATTTTTGTTGGGCTCAGGTCAAATTCAAACAAATGAACACCCATTTGGGCCTTATATTTAGGCCCAAAATGAGCCCGACTGAGTCTGAAACTCTGAATCAACCCAAACCAGGGGTCAAAATATCGGCCGATACTGTGCGTATCGGCCGATATAATTCGGTTTTTCAACCACCGAATTATATCGGCCGATACGTATAGTATCGGCCGTACAAAAAAAAATTCGGCCGATATGTCCGAATTTTTGACCGAATTATCGGTCATCATATCGGCCGAATTTTAAAAATTCGGTTTTTTGTTTTTTTTTTTTTAAAAAAAAACTTTTTTTTCATAATAAATATCGGCCGAGATGACCGATATATCGGTCCAAATCTCGGCCGAATCTGGGCCGAATCTGGGCCGAATAGGCCGTTTTTCCCCCCTGAAAACAGTAAATCTCGGGCCTGGGCCCAACTCAAGTTCGGCGATATTTTGCCGATATATCGGACGATATCTCATGTCCGATATATCGGGCGAGATCTCGGACGAGATCTCACCTGTCAACCAATTTCTCCCCATCACATCTCTGTGTACAGCGGACTGCAGGATTCGGCTGGTCCGGCATGCCTGAATATTTTATTATTTTTTTTAAATCCAAAAAATCGAACCGGTCCAATTTTTTCCTATAAATACCATTCACCTACATCTCAAATTTCACACCTTATTTTCAAAGAGAAAATCAGATTTTACTATTTATCTTTCAAAAAAATTGCACTCTTCATTACTTGATTTAAGTAAGTTCTAAACGACCCGGATTTGTTTAAAACCGAACGATCCAGACCGTTCAAAGGTTTCTTCATTTACAGATCTACTGATCTTGTAAGTTTTGTAATTTATTTCGATTTATCTGTATTTTATTTTAATTTTTTTAGCCAAAAATAACATAAAAGAAGTTAAAAAATGCTTGAAGTTAAATAAGATATGTAGTAATAAAAGCTTTATATAGGTATTATAATTTTTTTTCCATCTTAATGTATCTGTAGTTAGTTTTTGTGTACTTTGTTAGTTACTATTTTTTTTCATTTATTTATTCATTTTTGTTAACTATTTCAACATAAAACAGCATAAATGAAAAAAAAAGTTAGAAAATGATAATACCTATAAAATAATAGATGAACATTTTTCATTTGCTCTTAGTTACTGTTACTAACATGTTAAAATTTACAGCAACATTTTTTACATTCACTTACTCCTTATTTTAATTATTTCATTATTATCTATGGATTATGATATATAAATGTTAGTAAATGGTAAAACCTATAAAATAATACATGAAATTTTTTTATTTGTTGTTATTTAATGTATACTAACTTCTTTTACAGGGATGAAATTTTTCCCTTTTATTTTATTTCTTTTTGTAATTATTTCATTATTATCTATGGACTATGACATATAAGTGTTAGAAAATGGTAAAACCTATAAAATAATACATGAAATTTTTTTATTTGCTGTTATTTAATGTATACTAACTTCTTTTACAGGGATGAAATTTTTTCCTTTTATTTTCTTTATTTTTGTAATTATTTCATTATTATCTATGGTCTATGATATATAAATGTTAGAAAATGGTAAAACCTATAAAATAATACATGTAATTTTTTTATTTGCTGTTATATAATGTATACTAACTTCTTTTACAAGGATACAATTTTTTCCTTTTATTTTATTTCTTTTTGTAATTATTTCATTATTATCTATGGACTATGATATATAAATGTTAGAAAATGGTAAAACCTATAAAATAATACATGAACTTTTTTTATTTGCTTTTATTTAATGTATAATAACTTCTTTTAAAGGGATGCAATTTTTTCCTTTTATTTTATTTCTTTTTGTAATTTTCACCATTTTATTACTATTTATATAATTTCCCACTATCGTAACTTCAAAAATATATTAGAAGATGTAAATGTCCGATATTTTATGAAAAAATTACATATTCAATAAGCTCATAATTTTCTGCATTTGCTGTAATTTTTTTGGAATTTTTTTTTTTAAAAAAAAAAAAAAAAAAAACGGGGAGGAGAGAGAAAAAGTTCGGCCGATATATCGGCCGAACCGATATATCGGCCGATATGAAAAATCGGCCGGGATAACGGCCCGGCCGATTTTTTTACCCCTGACCCAAACCCAAATTTTTTACGGAGAGTTTATGCCGGCTCGAGTTAGGTCCGCACAGATTTCACCCTAAAGCGCGAAACGACTTATGCGGGCTCGAGAGTTTATGCTGTATTTCAAGATACAATTATTACAATACGCTTACAAGTGTCAGCCCACCACTTTCCCATCTCAGCTCTCTGTGGAACTTGAAAGTGGAGAGAGCCGAGAGGCCATGGCAGAAATGCATAAACCAAAGGTCGAGGAAGAAAGAGAACGGCAACAGTGGGCCAGGAAGGTGTGGGAAGCAATCTGCACCGTTCGAAGTGGGTCCCCACTTGTCCAGTGCATCACCAACTTCGTTTCCATGGACCTGATGGCCAACACCCTCTTGGCCGCCGGGGCATCTCCAGCCATGGTCCACTGTCTCCAAGAGCTGTCCGACTTCACCCCACACGTTCACGCCCTCTGCATCAACGTCGGCACCATCTCTCCTGACTGGGTCCCCTCCATGAAGGCCTCTGCCGCTCTCGCTGCACGAGTCGCCAAGCCCTGGATTCTCGACCCCGTTGCCGTCTCTGCTTCCGACTTCCGCATGACCCTCTGTCTCGAACTTCTCGACCTAAGCCCCACAGTCATTCGAGGAAATGCATCTGAGATAATGGCCCTCTCTACCGCTTCCGTGGGACCCAGTAGGGTATTAGTTTCTTCAATTATTCTCTTCTTCCTTGTTTCTTCTCATGTGCGTATTGTGTTTGGGTCATCATTTCGATTGTATCCTGTTGTTGGGTCTTCTTGTATTTTCTTTATCCATCTGAATTCAATGATAAAATGGGTGGTCCTGTTCAGTTCCCCCCAACCCATCCACCCCTCCCCTTCTCTTATCTGAGTTTGACTCTGCTGCATGTTGCCATTCGATGGACATGATTGACTGAAAAAAAATAAGAAATGAAAAGCATTGAAAACCATCATCTGGTTGTACATAATAGAAATTGGTTGATATGTTTGGACTGTTCTTCTGGTTTAGATTATGAGTGCGTTCTTTAGATTTCATTCATAGCTTTGCTGCTAAGTCATAGTTTACTTTAATTTTCTTAAGGTGTTTGGACCCATCTTCTGATTCTCATGGACGAACCTGAATTGCATCTCTTTTACATATTTTATGAGAATAATTCTTGTAACTGGAATTTCCTATCATATAATGTGAGATACGGTTTCGTGCTACTTCAATTGAAGGGATTTCTTTTTTAAGATGACAGTTGATGTGCGTTACTATGTGGGATTTAATGTTTCTTCCTTATTTCTTTTAAATATGGTTACATTGAACATAATGTCAGGCAGCAAAGGAATAGTATGAAGACAAAATACATGAATATGAGATGTATATGGTTTTTCCATAATTTCTATTGACAAGTTGATATTGACTTTTGAATGGGAACTTCTAAATGATATGATGTGGAGAAAGGCCAATTTCCATGTTGCTCAAGTACATAGCATTCTTTGTGTTTTCTGTTTGGAGCGATGATGCCATGTCTTTCCTCTTAATAGATGTTCATGGGATTCAATTTTTAGGGGTAGAAGAGGGCTGAAGGACCTTCCATCAATTCTTTATTATGAGCAAATAATTCTAAAGATCAGAGAATTGTGGTATATATCAAGTTATTAGTTATGAAAAATAAATAGTTTTTCATGGATTTCTACTTATCTACAATTAAGCCCTGTCGGGATATTATGCAATTTAGGATGTATAGAGAGCTTCCATGTGGAACGACAAAGCGGTTACTCTTATTGACTAATGTGTGGCCTTCTCTCTCTCTCTCTCTCTTGTATTCTTAAAGAGGAGAGGTGATTCATGAAAGAAAATTTATAGTCCCATTTATTATGGCAATTTGGTGATTTAGGAGGAGGTTAAGCGGACACTGAGAAGATGGATATTTCATGGTTTTCATGTGGAGACTTTAATAAGGTTCTCATGAAAAGTTTAAGTCACAGCAAAGGAAATTAAATGCAAGTGCTGGTTTCACACGTTATCTCAAGATTGCACCTAATTAGGTCACCTATATACGGCACGAACAATTCTCTTGAATATAATGAATAGGGAAATAAAAATAATGAATTCTTCCACCATATGGAAAATGGAACAAATGAAATTGCAAATTTTTTTTATAATATAGTAGATGCCACTTTAGAGTAAAATGCTGTCATAAAAAGGAATATAGTGGTAATGTCAAATTTCTATATTCCACGGAAATTCAGTGAGACATTCACATAATTTCTTTTCCTTTGCTCATGTGGTTGAGGCAATGGCTTTGTTATTCAGATTTAAGTTAGCACTTGTCAGGTGTTTGTTCCTGATCATCATTGAAGGAGGTGCTTTAGGTTTTATTAAGTGGGTGATGTCCTTCTCATGGACCATGGTGAATTTAATTGAAGAAATCTTGGATCTGTCTAAGTTCGGCCCTGTGAACTTCATTTACACTCATAGGGAGGCTAATGTACATTAAGCCTCACTTTATCCCAGATTACTTCCTTTAGAGTTGAGAGTTTCTTACTCTCAATTTCTTATGTTCTGTAAAAGGCAAATATAGTTGCTAATAGTCATACCACGATGGGGCTTCTAAGGTGTACTGTCGGTTCCCTTGTGGAGCCTTTTCAATTCCGTAAATTCTTTTTGTGTTTACAATTTCTTTTCCATAAAACCATCTCTCTCCGAAAAGGATAGTAATCCATTATAATAGTATTCAGACCTGTAACTTTGGTAGATCCAAAAGTGTTGAGTTACGAAAGTATGAGCTGTTATTCATTTACATTTTTCTTATTGTGATAGTATTAATTTATTATCAGTGCTTTCTCTGTTGATTCTTCACCATGTTTCACTGTCAATGCCATCTTTTTTGTATGGCAAGTTGAGAACCCAATGATTTGTTTTCAAGGGTGCTGATAGCTCTCATGGAACAATGGAGGCATTGGATGCGGCCAAATCCTTGGCCGAAGCAAGTGGTGCTGTAGTTGCAGTGTCTGGAGCTGTTGACATTGTCACAGATGGCCAACGGGTGGTAGGCATACACAATGGTGTGCCCATGATGCAAAAGATTACAGCAACAGGGTGCGCTGTCACAGGCCCTGATTGCGGCCTTTGTTGGGGCGAACCCGTCAGATGCTTTTGAAGCCACAGCTTCTGCTCTCTCCATCTTTGGTATAGCCGGTGAGATGGGTATGGACATGGCCAAAGGACCTGCTTCATTGCGTATGCACATGATTGATTCACTGCATGGAGTTGATGAATCCACTGTGCTTTCCCGGGTAAATATCACATGCCTGTCGTAATCGATGATATTTCTCTTTTAGATATTTATATATTGATGGATGTTTTGTTAAAGATGGGAAATTTTTTATAAAGATGATAATAGATATGTAGATGCTTTATTGAGTTAGTAGATTGGATGCAATTGAGATGTAAATCACTTAAAGTCAATTCAAATTGACGAAGAAATGTTCATGATATGATCAGTATGGGTGACTGTTTTGGGAATGGTCATATACATCATAGCAGGGGTCCAAATATCGGCCGATATCGGCTGAATTTTGAACTCTTGGATCATAGTTTATAATATTGGCCGATACGTATTGTGGGGTTTATAGAAGGTGCAAAATACTAATACTGCCTGATTTATCGGCAGAGATGTATCGGGCTGATGATGGTTTTTTGTTTTTAATCAGTTTCAACCAATTTTCGAGTTATTTTCACTAATATTTTTGAATTAAAAAGGTTTAAAAGCAAGTTATTTAATTTTTGAGTTATTAGCAACCAATTAGTAATTTTCTAATAAAGATAAGAGCTGCAAGTTACGAAGTAGGCCCGATTGAGGCCTAACTGCTATGATCCCACTGTTGAGCTATAAATTTTATGCCCAACGCCCCACCATGTATTATGGGTCTGAGGATGCTGAAAGGCTGAAACTTATAAACAGGGATAATAATATCGGCCGATATTAGTAGTTTTTTTTTTTTCTTAAAAATATAGGAGAGAAATTTATCGGTTGATACTGAGATTTACCCTGGCTTATAAAGTATAATAAAGCAGAACAAAAAAATTCTATTTTTATTATCTAAACCTGTTCACTTCTCTTGATCCATCGGTCTGATGTTTTGTATTTGGAGATGTGCAGCAACGAATGAAAATTTTCAGCCACCTTCTATCAATGTGCTAATTTGGGGTTCAATATCAATTTATTGGAGTCTGTATGGACAATAGGCTAAAAATCAACCGATACGAATGTCAATGGCTGATATGTTACATCTTGATGATTTTTTAAAGGTTTTTTTTAATACCATTTATTCATAGGTTTCTAATCATGATATAACTTTAGTATTATTGTGATATTGTTGTTTATAGAAATATTTCAGAGAATTTAAAAAAAATATCAAAAGAAAAAATCAAAATGATTTGAAGAGAATTTTGTTAGACACTTGTTCATTACTCGCATTAACTATTGGAGTTGAGCCTAGTAGATAATTGGATCTTATGAAAAATGAATTTTCTATTATCTCTCTCCACCGTAGAGGGAATTGATTTGGACATAAATTGGACACTATTTTCATATTTATCATAAAAAATGAAAAATAAAAATATTATCAATTTATTGTGATAAAAAGAAGAGCAAAATAGAAACAATCTTAGATTTAACCTCAAGGGGTTGACCTGACGGTTAAGGAATATGTCTCATGAAGCGGGTTCTTCAGTTTGATTCACGTTAACCTCAATGAAGTACTTCTGATAAACTTAGTCAGTTGTGTATATATTGGAAGATTTACAAAGTACTTGTGAGATTAATCTCACTTCCAATATAAAAATAATTCAATTTTATTAGAAATACAGATAGGAATCAATTTCTAGACCACTTTATCCTTGTATGAACTTAGGGAATAATTCTTTGAAAGATTTTAAAAAGGGCCTATAGAGTTAAGTAGGTGTGCAAATATCAGTCGATACGTATCATATCGGTCGATATGATACTGATTTTGAAACTGCATCATATCGGATGATACTGTCGATGTATCGGCCGTATCATATCGGTCAATAATAATATATCGGCCGATACTGAATTTTACACCCTACTTTTAAATTTCTTTCCTCCATCACTTTTAAAAGTTTTAGTATAAAGAGGCAAAAGTGAGCTTTAAGCCTCAACTTCTGTTTTCTTCACTTCCATGCTTTTTGAAGTAATGTGTACAAAGATTTAAAATAAGCAATTGAAATTCTAATCATGCCTTCATTATAAGAGCTTCGAGTACCACATGACTCTATTATTGCCACTCTTGTTCAAAAACTATGAACCATAAACAAGTGGAGTTTTTAAAAACAAATTCTTGTGTACACACACAGTCAGAGTGGTCCTTAACCAAATTATATACAATTTTAATAATTAAATTTCATCACTCATCACAATTCTTAATAAGTGAGACAACAATTGCATTGAAAACTAGTTAAGGAAATGACAGGGAGATCGACTCTTAATCCGCACATGCCAGGTACAAAATTAAGGGGAGTGATCCTTTTTGTGTTGCGGAGAGCTTGATCCCAAGACCTTTCACAAAGAAGGATGAGAATTGACCATCAAACTAATAGAGATATTGATATTTTTGATATATGAAACACCGAACTTATCATTATTTAAGTGGTGAAAATGTACTAGCGTTCTTTGTTACGAGAAACATCGATATCTCTCTCACTTCTCAACTAGTTAATACTTTAAAATAATAATTACTTATTTTTATATAATTACTATATGTGTTGCACCAATCATGACAAGAACGAACACATTCGAAATATTTGACTAATGATAGTTTCTCTAATATTCTCACCCCCGTTTTTAATTAAGCAAATCACATTAAAATTCAATTCAAGAAAGAAATGGCATGTGATTTGCCTCATATTCCTAAGAGATGGCATGAAGACCAACTTTTCATACTCTTCGAGTGTGGACAATGGAACTTTGATTAGAAATTGGATTAACCAAAATATCGTGCATTAATATCCAAAACATTATTAGGAGCAAAATCAACGAGAATCACAATAGCAAAGGTTTACTAAACTATTCACGTGGGTGTAGCTCAACTGGTTGTCTCCCGCCTCAGGAAGCGGGAGGTTACGGGTTCGAACCCTCTAGCCTAACTTTATTGTACGCTAGGGATAGTAAGCTCATCTGTAGAGGTTTTACGCTAGATATTCTATTATTTTCCACACGTAAATTAAAAAAAGATTTACTAAACTTTGTCAAATGGCGATGATAATAAGTATCTCCATAATAATTGGATCCAACTTGGGCCACTCTAATGTCGATTCCATTGTTCAAACTTCAAACCCAAAAAAAGAATGGAACATGAAAGATTGTTAGATCCATAATAAAGATTATACTTAGAAATGATAATAAAAATTACCATTAGTAATAAATTCAATATCAACAATTCAAAATATGTCCACCATCATAAGAAGACAATCAACCAGTTGCCCAAATAAAGGCTATTAAATCAATATTAAAGAGAAAAAATGGAGAAAATTGATAAATATAAAAGAAGTGGCCCTCTAGATTGGAATAAGAATTGAACTTAAGACTACCGCTTCTTGAGGCAGTTTTTGGCCCATCACTCCAGCCTGTTCGAATTAAGTGAATTACTTTCACAAGATGAAGATTTTTAAAACTATTATTTATTATTTTAAGATTTAAAAATCTTCTAAATAGTAATTGGGTCCATATACGAAGATTCTTTTAAAGACTAATTAGACCCATGTATAAAAAACTAGGTCAATATAATTGTTTAAAGATTATGTATTTTGTTATTTGCTCTAAAGTTTATTTTATTTTTCTATTATTGTACTTGTACTTCCGGTGAAAGTTGTGGGCATGTGTTTCCACGTCAACATGAGTCATGAGCATAGATTATTCCGTTCTGAGTTGGGTTCTTATGTCACATGTATTGGCTTGGCTGATTGATTCCATCACCATTGAAACTTCACATAGATTCATTATATTCTGTAAAAAATATTATATAGAGGTAGGAGATGGGTCCCTCATCCATATGGCCGGAGTTTGTAAGATTAAAAGCCCAAATGTGACATTTAAAAAAAAAAAAAAATTAGTTTAGGATTATATAAATTAAGAGATGTGGGGTCTACCAATATAAAATTTAAATCGTTCATTAATTTCTGCATATATATATATATATATATATATTTATTTATTTATTTTGTGAAACTATTACACATGGGGAGGGGATCAAATGAAATGCATTTTATTATGGGGTCTATAAATTTGTAAAAATCTTTTCATTTTATCTCCAATGGTTTTAAAAATATATGAAAAAAGATTTATGTAAATATATATTCAAGAATAAATGACGTTATCTGTTGTCATCCTTACTATTAGAATTAGACAACATATGATCATTCCTCACAAATTATGAGAATGAATTTGAGCCGACCATAGAAATTGTTTTGTCCTTCATTTTATAACAAAAAATTCAACAGGATGAAACAATGTATGTGTCATTATGTTAAAAGTATTAGTGCCCAAATCAATTTTTATTATAAAGCAATTGATGATAATAGATATGATAATATATTAGAAGGGAAAAAATGAAGAAGGAAAGAGGAATAAAAAAATTAAGATTCAAATATGTGGAGTTAGTGATTATCAAGGCTTAGACTTGGGCGGATTGATCGGATTTAATCAACTCAATTCAATTCATATAAAAAATTATTGAGCTCAATTTGACTCGACTCGAGAGTCCCGACTCGAGAGCCCGAGCCTTTAGGAAGATGATATTTACCATAATCCACAGAGCATCTGCAAGTGAATATGGGTCGCCGCCTGCACTCTCTCTCTCTCTCTCATGGCGTGAATTTGAAAAATGGTGTGGGGTCCCTCAAATCATGTTTTAAACTGAAGTCTAAGCGAGTGGAAGAAAGTAGGTAGAAAAGCATGTGGGAGCACGCAGGCATGACTGGGCATGGATTCGAAGTGGTGCAGAGATTAGTAATAAAAAAAAGGGGGAAAGAAGAAGAAAATGTGGGAGGAAGAAGGCATTAGGAAACCTGGAAGGGAAGGCCCAATAATGGGGAGAATCCAGTCCAAGTCCAAGGATGATGCTGCTGAGCCACATGGTGTGAGTGTCCATTGATTGCGGCCCAGTCATTTTAAAAATGTGGAAGGGGCATGTGCGCATGTGGATGATTAGGGACGAAATCAAGTTGGGTGAGATCAGAACCATGATTGCATGTACCTCATCTCTTCATCTTTGTGCCCATTTGTTTCTTTTCTTCTTTTTTTTTTTCTTTTTCTTTGTTCCCTCTCTCTCTCTTGATCTCTCCCCTTGTCTTCACTTCCACACCTCAAAACACCCACCAGCCACAAACACTTGAAGCATTGAAAGAAGAAGCTAACCTATGTCAACACATTCTTTCCGGGCTTGTGTCACTCGTATAGATAGTTTTTGAATTCCAGTAGTGAGGAAGTCCAAAAGACACACTTAGTAAAGATTCAGTTGTTGATATTTAGTAGACTCATATTATCATAATCATCATCGTCTAGTCATTTATTTCAGCTCACGGGATTTGAACTCACAACCTCTATACTATGATCATTAGTCTGACCAACTATGCTACAGTTTCTTGTCAAGCAGACCTATATTGTATAAAAATTAAAATTTTGATATAAATGTAATTATTAAATAATAGCCATTAAATAAAAAATAACAATATACTATAGGTGAGAGGATGAGAGGGGGGTAGGGAGGGGCAAAGGAGAGGTAATGTGAGAAAACCCCTCATTTCCCTCTCCTTCCCTCTGTACAGAAGCAGCCTAGATTTGGTTTGTGATACATGGTGAAGATTTTGGCTTTGTAGAAAACCAGCATCGGATTCTTAGCAACTTTCATTCTCAACTAGGCCACAAACATGGTCTCTCTCTAACCATTAGTTCCACACTAACATGCTGCTCCCCTCTATCATTAGTCTAGTATGACAGTAACATGGGCTAACATGCTCTCTCTCTCTCTCTCTCTCTCTCTCTCTCTCTCTCTTCCATCCTAATTCTTAACATGGAAAGATTCAGAAAGATTGGTTAGATTCCATTAAGACTAAAGTGGGACATAATTGTAGTGGGACAGCACACTGTAGTACTTGTAATAAAAAAATGGGGCCACACATCACTCAAGGTCAAGCCTTGTGTGGGACCCATTATTTTTATCTCCAAGCCATCAACAGATCAAGTAAACTCACATATCATCAAACTGAATGAGTCCCTGATCTCAATGGTACTAGTTTGTATCAGAGGACCCTTAAGAAGATGGGCTTGTGTGAATGGGTCCATTGTAATCCGTTCAGGTTGAATTAAATTTGAGATGAACAACTAAATACAAACCTAGATTCTACTGTCAAGAGAGCCAAGTCAGCTCATTTCATCCATGGTTCAAACCCTGAACTTACCACAAAGTTTTACCTGAAGTTGACCAGAAGGCCTTGGTGAACTTTGAATTTTGTACCTGTAATGAATGTCAGTTCAATGATTTCATCAGGGTAAAGTGTAAGAGAAGAAAAGGACGTATGGGACTATCATCTTAGGAAAATGGGTCTTTTGATTTCATCACATGTCATTGAGATCAAAACATGTAAATGTGTCCATGATTAACTTAACACATTCTATCCCTGTTTGATGTTTTTCAATAATTGTCCAAAGCTTCCGGTCATAAACAGCTGTTGCAGAGCCCAAGACCTCACGAGCTTACAAAAAACAATCCAATTATTTAAAACAAAGCCCATCTTCTCATCACTCCCATATATCTCTCTCTCAAACACTTTCTGTTGCAGAGGTCTAGAATTGCAGAAAGAAAGTAATGAAAGAAACGGAAAGCAAAATGAAGACACATTTGCTTCTCCTCTTCTTCTCTTACTTTGCCATTTCTCATGTCACTACGGGAGTAGCCCTTCTGTCCAATGCGGATGAGCCAGCAGCATTACTGTCAATCAAAGCTAGTTTCATTGACCCTTTGGATCGGCTTTATGATTGGAAAGAACCCTATGGTGGACATGGATCCCACTGTAATTGGACTGGAGTTTCATGTGATGAAATGGGTGCAGTTAAAAGGCTTGATCTCTCTCACATGAATCTCAGTGGCCAGGTGTCTGGAGACATTCAACAGCTCCATGGCCTAACCTCCTTCAACATCTGCTGCAATGGACTTTCGTCGTCCCTGCCAAAATCTCTATCGAATCTCACATTGCTGAGAGATCTTGACGTGAGTCAAAATTTCTTTGTGGGTGCATTTCCAGCGGGTCTGCATCGAGCAGCTGGACTAATTAGCCTCAATGCGTCTGGCAACAACTTCTCAGGCTTGCTTCCAGATGACATTGGAAATGCAACGTCACTTGAGATCTTGGACCTGCGTGGATGCCTATTCGAAGGTAAGATCCCTACATCATATAAGAATTTACAGAAATTGAAGTATCTGGGCCTCTCAGGTAACAACCTTACGGGGCAAATTCCTGCTGAACTGGGCCAACTTTCGTCACTTGAGACGATTATAATTGGATACAATGAGTTTGAAGGTAATATTCCCACAGAATTTGGAAACCTGGCAAATCTCCGGTATCTTGATTTGGCTGTGGGTAATCTTAGTGGAAAAATTCCGGCGGAGATTGGGCGATTGAAGCTGCTTACAACTCTGTTCCTATACCAGAATAGTCTGGAAGGAGAGATTCCCTCAGACTTTGGTAATTTGACATCATTGGTACTGTTGGATCTTTCTGACAATCAGTTGTCAGGTGTCCTTCCAATCCAATTATCCCAGCTGAAGGATCTGAAGCTGCTGAATCTGATGAGCAACCGGTTCTCTGGCCCAATTCCTACCGGCTTTGGTGAGTTGACTCGATTGGAGGTGTTTTCATTATGGAACAACTCATTTACTGGCCCTTTGCCTGTTGATCTTGGACGTAATTCGCCATTGCAGTGGTTGGATGTTTCATCTAATTCATTCTGGGGAAACATTCCAACTGGTTTGTGTAATGGTGGCAATCTCACTAAGCTCATCCTCTTCAACAACAGCTTTTCAGGCACAATTCCTACTGATCTTTCGACGTGCCTTTCATTGGTTAGAGTTCGAATGCAAGATAATCAAATTTCGGGAACCATTCCCGTTGGATTTGGAGGGCTCCCGAAACTGCAACGGCTGGAGCTAGCCTCAAATGACTTGACGGGCAATATACCCAATGACATTACCCTCTCAACATCACTCACCTTCATTGATCTTTCTCACAACCACCTTAAATCATCTCTCCCATACAACATCTTCTCAATACCCAATCTCCAAAGCTTTGCAGCGTCTGATAATAACCTCTCGGCTGAAATCCCAGATCAGTTCCAGGACTGCCCAGCATTAGCTGTGCTTGATCTTTCAAGTAATGAACTCTCTGGAGGCATACCTGCAAGTCTAGCCTCCTGCGAGAAGTTGGTGAATCTGAATTTGCATAACAACCATTTCGAAGGAGAGATCCCGAATGCACTCGCCATGATGGCCGCATTAGCCATACTTGATCTATCTGGCAACATGCTGACTGGCATGTTACCGGCAAATTTTGGGGACTCACCGGCACTGGAAGCTCTCAATGTGTCCTACAACAAGCTAACTGGCCCTGTCCCATCAAATGGAATTATGAAGACCATAAGCCCGGATGATCTTGCTGGCAATCAAGGTCTTTGCGGGGGTGTTCTCCCTCCATGTTCATCAAACTATGTTTCTGTTTCTTCGATGCAAAAGAAAGTGCGCATCAAACACATTATAGCTGGATGGCTCATTGGAATTGCAGTCGTCCTGACCATAAGCATTGCAGCACTTGGAGCATGGTTGCTATATAAAAGGTGGCGATTGAATGGTGGTTTCTGTGAAGATGGATTCAATTCAGAGAGTGGAGAGTGGCCATGGAGATTAACGGCATTTCAAAGACTCAATTTCACCTGCAGTGAGATATTGGCATGTATAAAGGAATCAAATGTGGTCGGCATGGGTGCAATGGGAATTGTTTACAAGGCAGAAGTGCAAAGATCACATTCAGCAGTGGCAGTGAAGAAGCTATGGAGAGCAGAGCCAGATGGGTCGAGCATAGATCGGGGTAATTTTTCTGGAGAGGTGAACCTCCTAGGGAGGCTTCGGCATCGGAATATAGTGAAGCTTCTAGGGTACCTTCACAATGAGACTGATACTATGATTGTGTATGAGTACATGCCAAATGGGAGCCTTTGGGAAGCACTGCATGGCCAGCAGGCTGGAAGGATGCTGGTAGATTGGGTTTCGCGGTATAACATTGCTGTGGGGGTGGCCCACGGATTGGCCTACCTCCACCATGACTGCAGTCCACCAGTAATTCACAGAGATGTCAAGTCGAATAACATACTCCTAGATGCAAATCTGGAAGCAAGGATTGCCGATTTTGGACTGGCGAAAATAATGATCCGGAAGAATGAGACTGTATCCTTGGTTGCTGGGTCCTATGGCTATATTGCACCAGGTGCGTTGCTTTAAGAATGACTGATTTTTATCGCTGGATGAAGATCAGACGGTGATTAGAACTCACTGATCCTACCTTCTCTTGAAAAGTAGTGGAAAGGGGATCCCAGTTCCTATCATCATCTGATCTTGATCAAACCTTAGCTAAACTATTGCTTGTACTTCCACGACCGAACACAAACTACAGTATTATATGATTTCTCAAAGTTTCTATTTGATGTTTTTGTACTAACCAGCCATTGTTTGCGTGGCAGAATATGGTTACACTATGAAGGTGGACCAGAAGAGTGACATATACAGCTTTGGAGTGGTGTTGATGGAACTTCTAACGGGCAAGAGACCATTGGAGCCAGAGTTCGGTGAATGCATGGGCATTGTCGAATGGGTTCAAAGTAAAATAAGCAACAGAGGTATAGATGCACTTGATCCTAATGTTGGTTCACAGTGCAAACACATAGAGGAAGAGATGCTCCTGGTTCTTCGCATTGCACTTCTGTGCACGGCCAAGTTTCCCAAGGACAGGCCGTCTATGAGAGATGTGTTAACAATGCTTGGTGAGGCGAAACCACGTAGGAAAAGCAGTAGTAGCAACAATGGCGGCAACGAAGACAAAGACAGGCCAGTGTTCAGCACCTCCCCTGTATCAGGCCTTCTTTAGTTCTTTTGTATGTAACCTTTCTTTGTGATTGTTATTAATTTGTACTATGGTTGTAGGCAAGATGTCTAATGATGGATGGATATATCGAGTCAGATTTTTTCTTCTACTTCTGTAATGGAAAATTCCAATTTTTCTAATGTAAGAACAATTGTGTCAATAAAAATGCAAATTCAATCCGGCTCTATTATTCTTCACTTCTTGTTGCTGCTGCTACTGTTACTGACCTGCAACCAAAATTTAGTCAACTAGCAAAAATGTAGAGAGAACAGACTGCAATGTGATGTGAAATTCAGAGGCAATGAAGAACTGAATGAAACAGAACCCAAGCACTGCCTCTCCAACAAAACAACCCTGCAACAAATAATCCTGTCTTAGAACTCTAACCTTGGTCATTGTTTGAGGATATCTTTAGATTAATGGAAATTCTGTTCACACCTCTTCCAATTCTACCTTCAATAACAAGGCTCAAGAGTAATATGTATGTACATTTGAATTTGAAATATTTGTTAGATTTAGATTAGATTGTGTATAACCACCTTGATGCATACAGGGTGCAATATCTTGTTGTGTATATACGTATTCCTAAGGTTAGAATTCACTCTCTTTTAGCAGAAACTTCACCAATCTTTAATTCAAATCTCCTCAGATATTTCCTAGGCATCATCTTGCTACTTCCAAAGGTTACTTACTATCGCAATCAAAATATGCTTTAGAAATTGTCCACTGTGCATGGTTAACTGATGATTGAGTTGCCACCGACACTCCTCTGGAGTTCAATGTTAAACTCCTTCCTATTGATGGTGAGCCATTACTAGATTCAAATCTGTACCATCAAATTGTCTAGATCATGTTTACAGCTTCTTACATATTCCTATTTAGACTGGGCCAGTGATGTAATGGATTGAAAATCCACCATTGGCTTCTGCATCTTTCTGCTGATTTTCTTTCTTTGAAAAGTAAGAAACAAGATGCTGTCTCAAAATCTAGCTCTCAGACACGAAATCATGCCATGTTTTACAGTATTGCAGAATATTTGTGGTGTCATCATATCCTTTCCAACATCTATGTTTCGTGACAACAAAAGTACCAGTGTATTGCTCATAATGATGTCTTCCATGATTGAATGAAACATATAAAGATTGATCTTCACTATGTTAGCCAAGAGTTTAATAGTGGGACATTCTCTCTTACAGTATATTTCTATATCCATAACCAGAGTACAAAAGCTTATATATTGCTGCAGAAACATAGTTCCTGCTTATCTCAGCATACTGGTAGATTATACAAAAGCTCCTTAGGAACAACATAGGAGGAGGCACAGACATCAACATTTCGCGAAGTATCCGTTCCAGTAGTTGAGTTATAGAAGTCATCAACATTGAATATGTATCTGGTGTTCCCTTTTTTCCCTCTTTTCCAATGACTTTTATAGATATGGAAGAGGGTTTCTCCTATACATCATGGCTTAATATATATTTCAGTTTTTTCAGTCCCCTTTCAGGTTTTTTTTTTCAGCCTTTTCAAACCCTGATAATTGATCACATAATTTTAGTTTTAAAACTATGATCTTCTCTAATAAGATAATAAAAGAAGGTTGAATATATTTTTTTATGATCAAAGTCTGTGTTTCTTAGAGCATCTGACTAATCTTCTGGACATGTGTAATACAAGTCACGTAAAAGATATTGTATTATTTCATATTCAGAATTACTCTCCATTTGTCGTGGGTTGTCATCTACCTGTGGTTCATGGTAAAAAATTATATCAGATATCTTATTTTTGATGTACAACTAGATTCGATTTAGGAAATTTTAAAATTGTGCATTTTTTTTTTTTTTTGAATTTATGTGTGGGAAACAGTAAGATGCCCAGTGTAAAACCTCCACAGGTGAACTCACTACCCCTAAGGCATAATAAGGTTAGTCCATAGAGGCTCGAATCCACAACCTCCCACTTCCTAAGGTTCAAGCAACCAGTTGAACTATCATTTCACACATTTAAAACAAAACCTCTTTGCATACCATACTTCAGAATCTCATTATAAGCTAACTCGACTAAATTCGATCAGTGAGTTAACATTATTACATAAATATCTTATAAATTATATTAATTAAATTAAATATTTTTAGCTAATTATATAAATATTTTCATATTAATTTATTATTATTTTCTAAAAAACCTCAAAATAAAAATTAATTTAGAAAATCAAATTTTCATTAAAAAAAATAGAAAAATCATACAAACACACTATAAACTACATTGATGACATTAAAGCATCTTCATTCAATTTCATAAAAATTCAATATCATTTCATTAAATTATTTTTATGAAAAACTCCAAAATTGATATCATATTAGAGCAAAATATTTAAAAATTTATTAAAACAACAAAAAATAAATAATTTTAAAAGAAAATGAGGTTGAAATGTACAAATATCTTTCACACATAAAGAAGTTGATAAAAAATGCTCAAAATGATAACTTTTTAAAAAATCAAAATTTATAAAATATCAATATTATAGTATATTGACCATCAATGCATGTAGATCAGCCAAACACATATTGGTCTTGACCAAACCAATAGAAACGTAGATATAAAACAAGGCCACTCCCTGTAGATTTATCTCATGTGTATAGAATGAGAAGTTTGCACATGTCTCATAAATTAGTCAAGTGAGACGTCACCACCTTGATCAAAACAAAAACATACACATAAATATATATATTCCTTACACCAAAAGAAAGGCCCATTTCAATTTTTTTTTTTTTTTTGCATTTCAAACACTTGGAATGGGCTTTACCAGTCCATTCATTTGCCCCCAAGAACCCAAACAAACCATGGTACAATATCCAAGCACACCATGTCACAATATTGATTGTCAATATTCAAACAGAGAATCAAGGAGGGAGAGAGTACTAGAAAGTTTTCTTCCTTGTCAAAGCTTTCTGAATGAAGCTCTCAATCGCTTGAATGGAAGACCCTTTACAGATCTCATCCTCTCTAACAGCAGCTTTCATCACCTCTTCAATTCTCTTTGCCTTCTTACCCATCTCCACCCCTTTTTCCGATTCTCCTTCCATCACCACTCCGATCAACCTCACAACATCGACCCAACTAATCTCTGCTTTACTTCCTCTCCCCAACTCAACTCCCACACCCAGCTCTTCCTCCAACAGCTTCGAATTATATAGCTGATCACCAAACAATGGCCACCCGATAATCGGCACACCGCAACGCAAGCTCTCTAACACGGAATTCCACCCACAGTGGCTTAGAAATGCAGCTGTCGACTTATGTGCCAAAATCTCCACCTGGGTTGCCCACTTTTTTGCTAAAAGTCCCTGTTTTCTCTCTGTAATCCGATCTTCAAACCCCCCTGGAAGCCATTCCGGTCTAAATTCTTCATTCACGTCGAACCCAATTGGAGGCCTAATGACCCAAATGAAAGGCTTCCCACATGCTTCCAATCCTTTCGCCAGCTCCATCATTTGAGGAAGATCAATAGAGTTCTCAGATCCAAAAGAGATGTACAAAACAGAGTCTTGGGGATGTTGGTTAAGCCAATCCGTGCAAGATAGAGCGGAGGAAGCAGTACTAGCAGTAGTGACCAGAGGACGATGAGGTGGTAGTAATGGTCCAATGGCCCAGACCATTCTCCGTCCATTCCTCCTCAGATGCTCTAATGCCTTGCTTTCCAACTCCTCCACTGTATTTATAAGAGTCCCATCAGATTGGACTGAAAGAGCAATATACTTTTGGGTGAGAACCGACAAGGGTTCGGTTCCGTCGGCATTTTTACAAACTTCAGGGAGCTGATTTCGATGGAGTTTTATGCTTGTGAAATCGGGTAAGTAGAATTCCTCTGCTTCAGTCTGCCGGTGGGGAAGAAGGGACCAGACAGAGGTGACAACCACTGAAGCAAAAGCGCCAGACGTGCTGAAGATGGTATGGAAAATACCAAATTTCTTGGCTGTCTCGACAGACCAGGACATCAACCCGTCAGAGATGATGCAGAGGGGAGGGCAGCCTAGGTGGCACATGGAAGAAACGAGTTGATGGAAGGAGGGTTGGAGGGATTGGGTAGCCTTCATGAAGGAGAGGATGAGATGGCGTGGGAGGGAATTGGTGTTTTCTGAGTTGGGTGGAAGGCCGTGGTCTGCGGAGTTGAAGGGAAGCTCTTGGAAGTGGATGGAGGTGTTGAGGGGGAAGGAAGATTTGAGGTGTTGGATGTTGAGAGGGGTGCTGACGACGGTGACGGTGACGGCGGGTGGCGTCCTTTGTTCCAGAAGCGTTGCCAGGGTCATGAATGGTATGAGATGGCCGTGGGCCATGAACGGAAGCAGCAACACATGCTCTCTGCCACTGCTGCCGCTCTGGGTGTTCTGGTTATTGGATGACATGAGAGACACAGAGAGAGAAGACGTAGATGAAGATCATCTTCTTTACAGAGGCTGCTTGACTTTTTTTTGTTTTGGCAGGAAATGATCGACGATTTGTAATACAGTCCTGAAGGAAGAATAATGGGAGAGAACGGCTAATTTGGCTCGGTAGACCGACCAGTGCATAACAGGGGGCGAGGAAAAGGACAAAACTTTAAATTTAATAGTTTAACTATGAGCCCTTCACATAATTTTTTTAATGAAAAATAGGAGCTTTTATAAGATCTTCAATTGATTGTTAAATTCAATTTTTATAAAGTCGTTTAGAAATGTGGGTGACAATTTTTGAAAAATTGAGATTTCAATCTGAAATTAGAATGAAAATTTTAACTAAAATTTCATATTTGAGACTTGAGGTCATGAATTCAACCTCAACCTTCTCTCTTGTGCTTAAAATTTGGTGCATGTGGTTTTGTTGAAAAGAAAATGGAGAAATTGGATGAAGAAATGAAGGGAATGTGAGGTTTCGACATGGTGAATATGATCAAATTGAAGTGGAGTTGATTCATTTCAATATATGGGAGAACCACTTGTTAAAAATACAAGGATCGATACACATTGTGGCGAGAGTCTAAACTAGTGCGGATGGATGTGTATCAGCCTTCTAATGGCTAATATGTTTCAGTTCGCCTGATATAGACATAACAATCACCTCTTCTGACAAATCAATCTTTTTACCTTAGGGGAAAACTTGAATTGAGCATGTTTCACACGATTCTGTTCAAATCAAAACTGCATTAAGATGTGCACTAAAGTGTACAAGTTTCAACTTACACAATTAAAATAGAAAAACAATATAATATTTCTTAAACTTTATTATAATTTTCAACTTTAGAAAACTTGAGTCAGAGTGAACTTAATCCTAACTAGCTCGATTTAAAAGTAAAACCTGACTAACAAAACTTATTTCAAATATTGGCTAAGTCTAAATTGAAAAAAAAATTGACCCACTTTTAATTGAAATCAGACTAAGGTCATATTTTGTATTACTCAACTCGTCATACTTAGTGAGAACTTTGGTTTGTAGCACCACACTAGATCTAATAGGTCGAACCTTTACCGTCACATACTTGTGCTAGTAAATTGCATCTATACTCAATTTGACACCAACTTGACTTTTAAAGTTGATTGATCTAATATTCCCTTTAACCATTTTTAAAATCGTCTCATAAGAACTAAATCTTAAAAAATCCCATAATTGATTTCCTTTTAAAGATTTAGTTAAGATCATGAATAAGTTTAACATTTTCATGTGTATGTTTATATACTGCACTCTTAATTTATATCATTATTTGGTGATTTTTATAATTAACTTGTCACATAATTATGTTTTAGTGGTGAAAACTTATTTTTATAGATGTCTCTTTAATAAAGTATACCAATACAATATATATAGACCAAATTATCTACTTTGTTATATGAGTTAGACCCGTTATCCAATTTACTCTGCTGAATTAATTGATCCAAATTAAAAATAAGTCTAGAGTTTTAAAAGTAGATTGGATTATGAATGCGTTGGAGGAGAATAAAATATAAATTGAATTACAGATGATAATTTAAATTAAATATTAGTGATCTAAAATTTAACTTTCAATATAATTTTTTTTTTCCTTTTTTTCTTTAGTGAATGGAAGGTTAGCTTCATTGACAAAGGCAACCGCCAAAAAAGGAGAGATTCAGAGTCCGGTGAAGACAAAAAGAAGAGCCAGGACTCGGCAATTATTGGCACCCAAAACCTCTCTTCCACAATGATTATAGTTGTAGGATTAGGCAGATACATTATTTGAGGAGACGGACGTTCAAACCATGGAAATGGTTTCTTTGTCGGCTCGATCCAAAGGTGAGAAATGATCAATGCCAACGGCCTTCGATTCTTCCAATCGGTGTTGAGAGGATTTAGAAGCTCCGTCCCAACAGAAGATCGGAAGCCTGGGCAGAGGTAGAGTAGAAGGAACAAAGGCAGCCTGAATCCTATTGCATCCATCCTCCAGATAAGGAGGTAGATTCTAAGAAGCCACAAAAGATTACACTTCTGCCAACGAATCTCCCATTGGAAATGTAGTAGAAGATTTAAAGATTTATGAAGTATTTGTATCACTCCATCTACCTAATAAGCTAGTACCTCATGTAAACTTAGGACATCCCCTAGAGCCTCGTTCGAGAATGCGGAATGCAAACGAGTTCGCACATTGGAAAGTGTTGGTACTGGGTAAAGTCCAGCTGCTGATCATTAAGGAAGTAGGATATACTAAGACAGTTCGTGGGCAATCTAGAGGCATCCCAAAATGAAGCTCCAAGACAGTCAATTAGGTTCATTCCAGGTTTCACCCATGGATCGTGCGAGAAAAGAGTGAATGTGCATCCCAATAATATGAGAATAAAGGGTTTTTTTTTTAATGATCGAAGATGTCAAAGTATCTCACCCGACTAATTTTTTCAGAGCATATGATCAGTATATATCAGTTAAAACTATAGAGAGTGGACTCTTAGAGTTGAACATAAATCGAACTGGACTCCCTCTTTTTGAGGTGGGTTCTTTGCCTTAAGAACAGCCGCTGGGGTTAATGGGTCTCACCGGATAAAGGTGTGATTTTGTTCCTCAAACAACTGCAAAATTGATCTCCAGGCCAATATGTATTATAAGCAATATCAATATCCCATAAGCATCTGTTATGAAAATAAATGCAAATCACACAATAATCAAACTACACGAGATTTTACGTGGTTCAACCGAAGGCTAAGTCGACGGAGCGTTTCGCTCAATCCACTATGAAGATGATAAACATGGTGCTACAAGACTTCATAGTCTCTCCTCTCATCTCATCTCCCCTAGCATAGAGAAAATCCTAGAGAGAAAATAACCCTTATAAATGGGTTTACAAGAGAACTTACGCCAATGAGCTCAACTTAATATTGGCTTTTAAGCGAAACCCTAGGGCATCTGATATGGCTTGCACCACATCACCCATAAACAAATTTTTTCCTGCTCAGAATATTTTGCAATCTAATTAAGAAACAACGATATTTAAATTGAGAAACAACCTTCCTTGCTCCATGAATGGTAAGAAAGCACTAGAAACTCTTCTTTCTAGTTAAAGCTGTTTGAATGAAGTTTTCGATTGCTTGAATAGAAGACCCTTTACAGGGCTCATCATCCCTAACAGCCGCTTTCATCACTTCTGCAATTCGCTTCGCCGTCTTTCTGATATCGACCCCCTTTTCAGATTCTCCATCCATCAGACAACCAACCACCCTTGCAACATCAACCCCACGAATCTCTGCTTTACTTCCTCTTGCCAGTTCCACTTCCACGCCCAACTCTTCCTCCAACAGCTTCGAATTAAACAACTGCTCAGCAGCCATTGGCCACCCAATAATAGGCACTCCACAACTCAAGCTCTCCAACACTGAATTCCAACCACAGTGGCTTAGAAATGCGCCGGTCGATTTGTGTGCCAAAATCTCTACTTGGGGTGCCCATTTCTTAGTCAAAATCCCCTGTTTTCTCTCTGTAATCCGATCTTCAAACCCGTCTGGAAGCCATTCCTGTCTAAATTCATCATTTATGTCAAATCCAACTGGAGGCCTAATGACCCAAATGAAAGGCTTCCCACAAGTTTCCAATCCCTTAGCCAGCTCCATCATTTGAGAGGGACTGAGAGAGCTTTGAGACCCAAACGAGATGTACAAAACAGAGTCTTGGGGGTGTTGGTTAAGCCAATCAATGAAAGATAGAGCAGAGGAAGTAGTACTAGTAGCAGAAACCGGAGGAGAAGGAGGTGAGAGCATTGGTCCAATGGCCCAGGTCCTTCTCCACCTAGTTTGTTTAAAATACTCCAGCCCCTTGCTTTCTAATTCCTCCACTGTATTTACGAGAATCCCATCAGACTGTTCTGAAAGAACGAAAGTCTTTCGGAAGAAAACTGACCAGGGATCGCTTCCATCCGCATTTCTACAAGCTTCACTGAGCTGTGCTTGACGGAGTTTCATGCCTCCGAAATCAGGCAAGGAGAATTCTTCTGCTTGGGTCTGCTTGTGGGGAAGATGAGTCCAGACAGACATGAAAATGGCACTCCCATAAGCGCCGGATGTGTTGAATATGGCATGGAACGCGTCGAACTTCTTCGCCGTCTCGACAGACCAGCTCGTGAACTCGTCCGATATGATGCAGAGAGGAGGGCAGCCTTGTTGGCACATGGAAGAGACGAGTTGATGGAAGGAGAATTTTAGGGATTCAGAAGCATGGATAAATTGCAGGAAGAGATGGGATGGGAGGGAATTGGTATTTTCAGTGTTGGGTGGGAGGCCGTGGTCGGAGCTGTTGAAGGGAAGCTCCGCTAACCGGATGGAGGTGCCCGATGGGAGAGAAGATCTGAGGCGTTGGATGTTAAGAGGGGTGTTGACAATGGTGATGATGTGGGTCGTTTTCTGCTCTAGAAGCCTTGCCAGAGCCATGAAAGGTATCAGATGGCCTTGGGCCATGAATGGAAGCAGCAATACATTCTCTCTGCTACTCATATTGAACGATACAACGGAGAGAGAGAGAAAGAGATCTTCTTCTTTACAAATACAGAGTAGAGAGAGAAAGTTCTTCTTCCCTTCTTTTTTTCATTTTTTCCTCCATGAATACGCAGCGACCACCGACTGAGAAGGTTGAGGGATCAATTGACAAGTGTACGGTAGACCAACGACTTCGAACTTATTTAAATCATGAGTTATTAAAAGAATATAATAAGGAAATAAATTAAAATTAGTAATGAGTTACAGCAGAGGTGAAAATTTCGCCCAGCCCGATATTTGTTTTGTTCTTTTAAAATATCAGTATTTTTTTAAATTAAAAAATAAATAAAAAATCTAAAAGGAAGTTGGTTTTTTTTTTTAAAAAAAATTGAAAACGAAAATATTGGCCGAGATATCAACATAAGCCACTATCGTTTTGATTTTTTTTTTTAAAAAAGACAGATATTATAAATATCAGCCGACATCGGATCGATATATATATATATATATATCACCGATATATCGGCCGAAAACTATTGTGTACGGCCAATACAATATGTATCAGTCGAATAATACAGCATTGAAAAATCGTATTATATCATCCGATACGATGTCTTGACTCCTGAGTTACAGTATATGGGTATTATTGCAGTTAAAGAATGGCCATCGATCCTCACAGGGACATTTTTTGTATAGTGTCTGGTTTTACCATGATGTCCAATTTGCCCTTTATTTGTCGTACCGAAGAAAAAGAATGTCAAAATTCATGAACAGTGCAAATCGACTCACCAGAATTGCAAGTCAGCTCGTTAAAATTCATGAACAGTACAATTTGGCTCTCTAAAATTACAAGTCGGTTTGCCAAAATTCATGAACAGTGCAATTCGACTCTCCGAAATTTCAAATCGGCTAGCTAAAATTCATGAACAGTGTAATTCGGCTCTCCAAAATTTTAAATCAGCTAGCCGAAATTCACATGAATAGAAAAATCAGGGGTAAAAAAAACGGCTCGGCCGATATGCAAATATCGGTCGATAAGTTTCTCTCTCCTCTGATATTTACATTTCTCTCTCCTCTGGTATTCAAAACTGTGAAAAACAGCAAAAAACCGTGAAGAATTGTGAAAAACTGCAAAAACCGCAACAAATCGTGAAAAAACTGTATCGATTTTTTTTTTAAAAAAAATAAAATAAATTTTAAATACCGATATTTATGCATATCGGCCGATATGGTGACCGATATTCGGGACTGAATATCGGCCATATCGGCCGACAATCTTTTTGTACGGTCGATACATATCGTATCGGCTGATATCATTCGGTCTTCCAAAACCGAGACATATTGGCTGATACGATATGTATCAGCTGATATTTCGACCCCTGGTAAAAATCAACCCATTGAAATTTTGCTGTTCATGCGAAGAGTAAAATCCGAAATACACTAAAACCCGTAGTCGCTAAACACAAAATGCCTGTGGGAGGATCGTTAACCTTAAAGAATTTATTAGAATATTCTAGTCATTCAGCTCATTAGATGATGCGAAATAAATTATTTTTTCATTCCCTACTTTTTTTACTAATTAATTAGGTAGGTTAAATTAATCAACATTGTTTGAAACCTTCAGAGTCATATAATCAACAGTATAATACTGTTATCCTCATATTAAAACTATAAAGAATAAATAAAATTTAGAATCTATATAATTTCATTTTTTTAAATAAAAACAATAAATAAAATTTTCAAATTTTGTTTTTTCCCATAAAAATGCAAAATATAAATAATTGTGAATATAAAGCCCCCCAAAAAAGTACTATCATTTGATCCAATCAAGTTCTTCCCCTTTAAAGACAAAAGTATTTAAAATTGAAATAAAATATAAGAATAAAAAGAAGAAATATGTATATAAGGAAGAAAAGATAAAATTGAAAATTAAGAACAAAGTAAATATTAACATGAAAGAGTGCAAATTAAGAAGCAAACTTGAGTAAAAAAATATATTCATGCCATCTAATTAATCATTTTTAATAATTTTTTTTAAAATCATTAGTACATATTAAAAATAAATTTAATGAGACAGGAGTAGACTAAACTTTAATAAGTATAACTGGAGATTTTAGCCATTAAGTGGTCAAAATTGAATTTGAAGTTGAATTTTAAATCACCATTATCTCATCAAGACTACTTTGGTCCCTCTATATATTGGGCTAGTCTTTTAGGTTGGATACGCCGTCCTAACATATGATATAAGAGTCATATCTCCAAGTGAATGCATGTGAATTCAGAGAATCTCCTAGACAGATGTGATGTCGTTGGAGCAGCGAACGAGTCCTACATTAATTATAAATGGGGTTATTTAATAACTTGAACCACCCTACTTAATAAATTATTCTTTTAGAGTGAATACTCAGTTTTAAAACTTGTAGAATCGAACATCCATTTCTTTGACATGATGTACTAATACCTATGGGAAGAAGCATGGTAAAAGTTGAGGGAAAGTCACACCTCTATAGAGTGAATGAACTTAGTAGGAATGGAGAATTGGATTTGATTTTGCCAAAATGCTTCTCTTTTACATTATTTCGGATTAGTTTCTTCTCTAGCTCAGATCATCTCCCTCGAAGCTAATGCAGTCTGGATGAAATCCTCCATTCCACTAATGGAAGACCCACAAAAGCTCTCCTCTTTAGCCATGGCAGCTTTCATCAACTCTTCCATTCTCTTTGCCTTCCTTCTTATTGTAAAGAACTATGAAACAAAGATGCTTACTGTCTATGTTCATTTCATATGAAGGTATCTCTTTATAGATATTACACTTGATGTAAGTCAAGATTGTGCAATTAATGAGATGTACAGTTAGCCAGATATATCATGCGTGAACAGTGCATGCGTGAACAGTGCATGGTCTGCACATGGCTCAAGGAATGATTTGTGTTCTGGATAGATCTGCTGTGCTGGTCTGCACATGGCTCAAGGAATGCTTTGTGTTCTGTACAGATGTATGTAATGTTTAATCTCTTACACCCCCCTTCAAGCGTACGGATGGGGATACCACACGAAGCTTGTCTCGAAGAACTAGAAACCGAGCATGGCCAAGGGCTTTAGTGAAGATATCTGCAACTTGATCAACCGTTGCGATATAGTGAGCAGAGATATCATTGTTCACCACTTTTTCACGAACAAAATGATAGTCTATTTCAATATGTTTTGTTCTGGCATGGAAAATCGGATTAGAGGCAAGAGCTAAAGCTCCCACATTATCACACCATAACGTAGGTGGCGAGGGAAGAATGACCCGTAACACTTTCAGCAACATGCGAAGCCAATACAAATCAGCAGTGGCAATAGCCATGGCCCTGTATTCGGCTTCGGTACTTGATCGTGAAACAACAGCTTGTTTCTTGGCACTCCATGAGATAAGGCAGGGACCAAAAAACACACCAAACCCAGTTGTGGATCGCCTATCGTCAGGGTTACCAGCCCAATCTGAGTCACAAAAGGCTTGAAGACTCAGCTGACCTTTAGTGAAATTGAGACCATGATCGACAGTACCCTTCAAGTAGCGTAAGACGCATTTCACCGCAGTCCAATGTAGGGTGGTTGGAGAGTGCATGAATTGGCAAAGTTGATTCACTGTATAGGCAATGTCAGGTCTGGTGAGTGTGCAGTATTGGAGTGCACCAACAATGTGGCGGTACTCAGTAGCATCTGGAAGTGGATCACCACTAGACTTGGTGAGTTTCAGATCCAAGCTCAAAGGAGTAGCTGCAGGTTTGGCGCCAATCATGCGGGTATGGTTGAGAAGATCAGTAATATACTTGGACTGATTAAGATGGAGCCGAGTGTGATCTCTTGTTGCATGAATGCCTAGAAAAAAGGCTAGAGGGCCAAGATCCTTGAGGGCAAAATCACACTTGAGTTGATCAATGAGTTGTAGAATGAGGCATTCATTGGTTCCGGTGATGAGAATGTCATCCACATACACAAGAAAATAGATGAGAAGAGAGGCCTTGTGGAAAATAAAGAGAGAGTGGTCAACCAATGATTCAGTGAAGCCTAAGGAAATAAGAGCATGCGAGAGCCGAGTATACCAAGCTCGAGGAGCTTGTTTTAGTCCATAGATGGCTTTCTTCAAGCAACAGACATGATCAGAATGTGTTTGATCAATAAATCCCTGTGGTTGTTCCATGAACACTTCTTCATCTAGAACGCCATGCAGAAAAGCATTAGAAATATCCAATTGTCGAACCGGCCAATTACGATACACAGCAATTGCAAGAACAAGTCTGAGAGTTGTTGGTTTGATGACCGGGCTGAAGGTCTCAAAAAAATCAATTCCGCCTTGTTGATCAAAGCCTTTGGCCACTAACCGAGCTTTAAAACGTTCAATACTTCCATCAGATTGTTGCTTAATCTTGTATACCCATTTGTTACGAATCACATTCTTGTGCAAAGGTCGAGGGCATAAAGTCCAAGTATGATTAGCAAGAAGAGCATCAAACTCAGCTCCCATGGCTGCCCTCCATTTTTGATGCTTCACAGCCTGGGAAAAGCATGTGGGTTCAGGTGGTAAAGTTGTAGCAATAAAAGACTTTAATGGATGCTTTGAGGAATAATACAGCTGATACTCTGGAAATTGACGCGGTCGAAGGCTTCCTGTTTGAGACCGTGTAACAATTGTTGATGATCTTGGTCCAATGCTTGCAGATTGTGAGTCAGTGAAAGACGGAGGCACGTCTGAAGGCGGTGTGTCAGTAGGTAGAAGAGACATGGGAGGTTCCAGAGGTGCGATAGATCTGCTGTGCTGGTGGGGCTCCTCAACAGTGACCTGGGGAGAAGTCTCAGAGTTGAAGTTAAGAGCATCCGAGAGGTCCACCACTTGTGAGGAGGTTGTGGATCCTGGACATGGTGAAATCTGGGGTGCCTGGTGATGTGAGGGACCTGCACAATGAGTATTTTCTACAGACATGGGAACCATTTGCTCATGGTTGTCAGATGCCATATGTCCAAGATTTTGAAGAAAAGGAAATAAGCTTCGAGGAGGTGCACGTACCTGGTCAGAGGAGTTTGGAACCACATCTTTTGCGGGAAATGAAGTCTCATCAAATACAACATTGCGAGAAATGTAAACACGATTTGTAATTGGATCTAAGCAACGATAACCACGATGATTGGCACTATAGCCCACAAATATACATTTCTTGCTTCGAAAAAGTAATTTGTGAGCATTATAGGGCCTGAGCAAAGGAAAGCATGAGCAACCAAACACTTTTAAAATGGTATAGTCAGGTTCGATGTTGAGGAGTTTAGCATATGGAGACGCATCGTGTAAGACAGTTGTAGGTAACCGGTTAATCAAATATACAGCAGTGTTAAATGCATCAACCCAATACTTTGAGTTGAGATGAGATTGGGCTAACATTGCAAGACCGGTTTCTACTATATGACGATGTTTTCTTTCTGATATGCCATTTTGTTGTGGTGTGTGGGGACATGAGATGCGAGGAAGTATGCCATTATCAGATAGAAAAGTTTGGAATTGAGTTTTGGAGTATTCACCACCACCATCAGATTGCAAGATTTTGATTTTACAGGAAAGCTGATTTTCCACAATTGACTTGAATTTAATGAAACAAGCAAACACATCAGATTTAGATTTCAGAGGGAACAACCATGTGAAGCGAGAAAATTCATCAATAAAAATAACATAGTATTTGCAGCCATTGAGTGATATCACAGGAGATGTCCATACATCAGTGTGGATGATTTCAAGGGGACCTTTGGTGACACGGCACAAATCCGGGAAAGGTAACTGCTTACTTTTGGCAAGTTGACAAGACTCACAAATATTGGTAATCTTAGACAATTGACCAATAACTGGAAGGTTGTTTTTCTTGAGCACTTGTTGAACAAGATGCATTGTTGGATGTCCTAACCGATTGTGCCAAGTTGTGAAGGTCGTTTTGAATCCCAGAAAGGCTGTGAACTTATTGAGTTTATTTTGTGGCTGCTTTGGAAACCGAATAGGATATAGTCCATTCTCACTCTGACCTTGTAGAAGTGTTCTTCCTGTCCGTAAATCCTTGACAACAAAATCAGAGGAAGTTAGTAGAAAATAACAGTCATTGTCTTCACAGAATTTTTGAATAGACAAAAGATTTGCAGCAGCATCAGGGCAATATAGGACATGGTGCAAATTGAGATTATTGGGTAAAGAGATTGAACCAGTTCCAGAAATTTGTAAAGACGTGCCATTCCCGACAGCTACAGTTTCATTGCCTTGATATTGTTGCTGCAGATTTAAGTTCTCCAAGGCTGAAGTGATGTGATTGTTGGCACCACTATCAGCATACCATGGTTGATCATCCGGTGAAATTTGTGTATGTGCTGTCATTGCTGCAAGTTGTGCTGGAGGATGCCGACCTTGAAAGGAAAAATTCATTCTGTGATAGCAGTCCAATGCTTGATGGTTGGACCTACCACATATTTGACATGGGTTACGGTTGGTATGGAATGGTGTAGAACCTTGGTTTTGAGGTTGCTTTTGTCGATTTTGAGAATGAAAATTTGAAGAGCTTGGTCTTGGAATATATCCTTTGTGATGAAATGGTCCACGAGCATTTTTGTTTTTACGATTTGGAAACTGTCCTGGTCTATTAGCAAGCATGGCAAAATTGCCGGTATCTAAAGTCGCAGATTGGTTTTGATTTTCTAGCAAAGTCTCATAATTTATGAGTTCATCTTGGAATTCTTGAAGGGTAAGGAAGGAGTTACGAGTGGCAAGGGAATAGGAGATGACAAAAGGATTGAAAGATGGATTGAGGCCACTTACAATGTAGGATATCAACTCATCATCTTCCACAGGTTTACCAACAACAGATAGTTGATCAGCCATGTTCTTTGCTCCTTGGATGTACTCTAGACAAGACTTTGCACCTTGCCTGAGATTTTGGAGTTGCCGTTTAAGATGAGCCACACGACTCTTGGAGTGTGAAGCAAAATATGCAGCAAGAGCAATCCAAGCTTGACGGGCTGTTTTTAAACCATAAACAGTCCCTAACACACTTTCGGAAAGTGTAGCATTGATCAAGCTTAATACGCATTGATCTTTCTTATTCCAGGTAACAAACTCTGGATTAAGAGATTTTGTGTCTTTCCCTTGTTCATCAAGAATATATTTTGGTGGACATGACTCTGAGCCATCTACAAAATCGAGTAAATCATGGCATGTGAGTACAGGAGTGATTTGGGAGACCCACAATAAGTAGTTGGAAGGAGTAAGTTTGATGGAAATCAAGTTGGAGAAGTTGGGTGGAACAAAGAAATTTGATGAGGCCATTTTGGATCAGTGATATAGGTGTTAACCAAGAGGGCTCTGATACCATGTAAAGAATTATGAAACAAAGATGCTTACTGTCTATGTTCATTTCATATGAAGGTATCTCTTTATAGAGATTACACTTGATGTAAGTCAAGATTGTGCAATTAATGAGATGTACAGTTAGCCAGATATATCATGCGTGAACAGTGCATGCGTGAACAGTGCATGGTCTGCACATGGCTCAAGGAATGATTTGTGTTCTGGATAGATCTGCTGTGCTGGTCTGCACATGGCTCAAGGAATGCTTTGTGTTCTGTACAGATGTATGTAATGTTTAATCTCTTACACTTATCTCCTCACATATCTCAGATTCTCCATCCATTGCCCATCCAACTACAGTTACAACATCAATACCACGAACCTCTGCCTTCCTTCCTCTCGCCAACTCCACACTTAAACCCAACTCCTCCTCCAACAGCTTTGAATTAAACAGCTGCTCGGCTCCCATCGGCCACCCGATAATCGGCACCCCGCAACTCAAGCTCTCCAGCACCGAATTCCAACCACAGTAACTGAGAAATGCTCCGGTTGACAGGTGCGACAGAATCTCCTTCTGAGGTGCCCACTTCTTCGCCAGAATCCCCTGTTTCCTCTCTGTGACACGATCTTCAAATCCTTCTGGTAGCCACTCGGCTCTAAAGTCGTCGTTTACGTCGAACCCAATAGGAGGCCTAATGACCCAAATGAAACGCTTCCCACATGCTTCCAATCCCTTTGCCAGCTCCATCATTTGAGAGAGATTGAGGAAGTTCTGCGATCCAAACGAGATGTACAGAACAGAGTCTTGGATGTGTCGGTTTAGCCACTCAGTGCAACATAGAGGAGAGAGAGTACCAGTACTGCTGCTGGTAGTAGTGATAGGAGGAGGGAATAAAGGACCGACCGCCCAAACCCTTCGGAATACATTCTTCCTCAGTTGCTGTAAGGCCTCTGTTTCCAACTCTTCCACATTGTTCACAAGAATGCCATCAGATTGGCCAGAAAAGAAGTTGATTTTCTGGTAAAGAACCGACCAACGATCGGTTCCATCAGCGTCTCTGAACTCTTCTGCAACCTGGGAACGATGTATTTTAACGTGGGGAAAATCAGACAGATAGAATACATCGGCGTCATTCTTCTTATGGGGAAGATGGGTCCAGAGGGAGATGAAAATTGCAGTCCCGTAAGCACCAGAAGTGTTGAAGATGGAGTGAAAGATCACAAATTTCTTCGCTGTCTCAACGGACCATGACATGAACACATCGGAGATTACGCATAGAGGCAGTCGGCCTGTGTTACAGATGGCGGAAACCAGTCAGTCGAAGGCCGGCTGGAGGGCTAGAGTGGTTTGCTGGAGGTGGAAGGCGAGATGGGGTGGGAGTGAATTGGTGTTCTCTGAATTGGGTGGGAAGGCCATGGTCTGAGCAGTTGAATGGAAGCTCCGCCAAGCGGATAGAGGCGTCGGTTGGGAGAGAAGATCTAAGGCGTTGGATGTTGAGAGGGGTGTTGACAATGGTGATGATGTGGGTTGTTTTCTGCTCTAGAAGCCTTGCCAGTGCCATGAAAGGTAAGAGATGGCCTTGAGCCATGAACGGAAGCAGCAACACATAAAAATGTTGGGCATTGCTGAAAATTGCCCTAGTGTTTTTGCCGCCGGATATAAGAATCTTATATGGAACTCACTTTATTTTAAATTTAATTTGTTAAGATTAGGTATTTTAATTTAAATCTAATTTTTAATTATTTTTATTTAATGCATATTCAATCATTATATTAATTATGATAGATCAAAATATTTATCTAATAATTAATTTTTAATTTTAAAAGTTACGTACTAATATGATTTAATTAATTTTATTTTTGACAAAGCTCTGTTAATAATAATATTAATTTGTCTAACTTTTGAATAACAACTGAGCTCAAAGGCAGATAGATATTCACAAGACTTTCCTTAAAACTAATCATTTCTTTGGAAAAAGAAAAGACGAAAATACGATATTTATTTTTTAATTTACATTTAGAAAATTGTAAAATACCCCATATAAAATTCTCACAGGTGAGGTCATTACCCTAAAGTACACCAACGTACTTTATGCTTAATTGTGACTCTTATATTTCTCTAAATTTACAAATGGCTAATTTGAAAACACAAGTTCAACTAAGTTTGGTACAATCAAATCTGATAATATCAAAGCTGATTCAAAATTTTGCTATTAAGTGAAAGAGAATGTTTCATGTGTTATATAAAATTATTGATTTCATAAATTAATTGATATTAGATTTTTATTCCTATACAATTAATTTTAAATGATAAAACTGGTAAAATTTAGAGAAAGCAAAAGAAAGAAAAGTAAAGGATGGATCACATAGAAAGAAATTTATTCAATTCAGTAACAGTATAAAATGAAAACAATTCTCAATGAATTCTCTCAACACTCAAATCCAGAACAAATCTAAGTCTTTACTGTGCTAAGATAATAGTATCAATGAATTCTTGCATAGCTTTTAAAGAAGAACCCTTCAATGCTGTTTCCATCGTGATTTTAATTTCCAAAGCTTTCCTCCTCATCTCCTCTCCTTTCTCAGTCTCTCCCATCACCTTCTCTATCACCATTCTCACACTACCATTGTCTATCTTCGAGGAGATCCCCCTCGCAATCTCAACACACACTCCATTCTCCTCCAGCATCTTCGAATTGTAGTACTGATCTCCGGCTATGGGCCACCCGATAATTGGGACTCCTCTGCTCAAGCTCTCCAGCACTGAATTCCAACCGCAGTGGCTGAGAAAAGCACCAGTAGATTTATGGGACAATATCTCCAGTTGGGGCGCCCATTTTCTCACCAAGATCCCCTGTTTTTTCTCTCTAATTCGATCTTCGAATTCCTCCGGCAGCCATTCTGGTCTGAATTCTCCATTTATGTCGAACCCGATCGGAGGCCTGACGACCCAGATGAAGGCCTTGCCGCTCTCTTCCAATCCCTTTGCCAATTCCATCATCTGGGTAGGAGAGATTGTGTTCTGGGACCCGAAAGATACGAACAGAACTGAAGACGGACGGTGGAGATCCAACCACGAGATGCAAGTGTCTGTAGAAACCCCAAACACCTTCCCTCGACACCCTTCGCTCTTCAACGGCCCGATTGTCCAGATCGGCCGGTTCATTTTCCTTCTAAAGTACCTCAACCCGGTCTGCTCCAGCTCCTCCACAGTATTGATCAACAATCCATCGGTTTTCAGGCTCGAGGAGAGCTCCTGGCGGAGCAACTGGGACCAGGGATCCGAACCGTTAGCGTCTTTGAGAAAGTAGGATAGCTGTGACCGGTGGAGCGGGCCCGACTCGGGAAAATCGGGCAACGAAAACTCGTCCGAGTCGGTGCTGGCGTGCGGGAGGTTGAGCCAGAGAGAGACGAACACAGCCCCGCCGTACGCTCCGGTCGAGAAGAAAACAGAGTGGAAGATGCCCAAACGGTTTGCAATCTCCACCGTCCATCCATAGAAGAAGTCTGAGATGATGCACAGTGGCAGCTTGCCGTCGTCTTCTCGTACCATGGTGGAGATGAGGCGTTCGAAGGAGGGCTTGAGGGTTCTGGAGGCCTGAAAGAGACGGACTTTGAGATGGTGTGGGAGGGAGTCGGTGTTCTCGGCGTTGGGAGGGAGGCCGTGATCGGAGGTGTTCAATGGAAGGGAGGCGATGCGGATGGCGGAGTTTTGGGGGATGGCGGATTGGAGGGTTTTGACGTTGCCGGTGGTGGTGATGATGGTGATGGTGAAGCTGGTTTTCTGCTCAAGGAGTCCGGCAAGGGCGATGAAAGGGATGATATGGCCTTGAGCCATGAAAGGGAAGAGAAGTACATGTCGTCCTTCAGTCATGGTTTGGACTTGAGATGAGAGAAATGGAGAGAAGGATGAGATAGGTCGGAAAGAAGCTGAGTTGCAGGTCTACTCTGCATTAGAAAGAGAGAACAGAGCTCATATTATGTGGCTGTAATAGTGTCCAATTGAATAATCAAATATTATATTGTATATTGATATATCCTATAAAAAACGTCGATTGAATTTTATAGGGAAGGTACATTTATCAATTTTATTAATTTTTTTTAGAAGGTATGAAAAACATTTTCTCAAAAATTGTAACCCAATATCAATCTACTGGTAAGTGATGGGAAATATTGTCAATCTTAATTAATAAAATCTACTGGTAGAAAATAGTGATGGGAAATATTTTCAATCTTAATTAATAAAATCTACTGGTAGAAAATAGTGATGGGAAATATTTCAATCTTAATTAATAAAATCTACTGGTAGAAAATAGTGATGGGAAATATTTTCAATCTTAATTAATAAAATCTACTGGTAGAAAATAGTGATGGGAAATATTTTCAATCTTAATTAACAAAATCTACTGGTAGAAAATAGTGATGGGAAATATTTTCAATCTTAATTAATAAAATCTACTGGTAGAAAATAGTGATGGTAAATTTATCTTCACGACAATTTTTTTGTTTTTTTAACTCTTTCCATTCCCTTTTTTAGTTAAAAAATAATAATCCAAAGGTTGTAAATTCAACTTCTAGTTTTGGATCTGGAGAACACTTTCACTCTTATAACCCCATACTTTAACAGAAAAATATTAAAAAATTCAATGGTTATTAAAAAAAATTAATAAATATTCCATTGTCGGGATTTGAACCCGAGTTGCATAGCCGAAAGCCAAATATCCTAACCGGACTAGACGACAGGATTTGGTCTTCTCTAACTCTACTTATAACTTATCCATATTCGACTGACATAATGGCGCCAATTTGAATTCCACAAATTTGATGATGAGGGTCGTTTTCTGCTCTAGAAGCCTTGCCAGAGCCATGAAAGGTATCAGATGGCCTTGGGGCATGAATGGAAGCAGCAATACATTCTCTCTGCTACTCATATTGAACGATACAAAGGAGAGAAAGAGAGAGAGAACTTCTTTACAAATACAGAGTAGAGAGAGAAAGTTCTTCTTCTTCCTTTTTTTTTTTTTCTTTTTCATTTTTACCTCCATGAGTAGGCAGCGACCACCGACTGAGAAGGTTGAGGGATCAATTGACAAGTGTACGGTAGACCAACGACTTCGAATTAATCCCTGCGCTTGGTTAAATCATGAGTTATTAAAAGAATATAATAAGGAAATAAATTATAATTAGTAATGAGTTACAGCAGAGGTGAAAAATTCGCCGATATTTGTTTTTTTTTTTTAATATCATTATTTTTTTAAATTAAAAAAAAAATCTAAAAGGAAGTTATTTTTTTAAAAAAAAATTGAAAACGAAAATATCGGCCAAGATATCAACTTAGGCCCACCACCGTTTTGATTTTTTTTTTTTTAAAAAGACCAATATTATGAATATCGTTCGATATCGGACCGATATATCGGCCATATCGGTCGAGAACTATTGTGTACGGCCAATAAAATATGTATCGGCCGATATAATACGGTACTGAAAAACTGTATTATATCGGCCGATACAATATCTTGACCCCTGAGTTACAGTATATGGGTATTATTGCAGTTAAAGAATGGTCATCGATCCTCACACGGACATTTTTTGTATACAGATACAGGCTTTACCGTGATGCCCAATTTGCCCTCCAAAGAAAAAATAATGCCAAAATTCATGAAAAGTGCAATCGGCTCGCCGAAATTACAAGTCGAATTTCCAAAATTTATGAACAGTGCAAATCGGCTCACCGAAATTACAAGTCGGCTCGTTAAAATTCATGAACAGTACAATTCGGCTCGCCAAAATTCATGAACAGTGCAATTCGGCTCTCCAAAATTTCAAATCGGCTCGCCGAATTTCACATGAACGGTAAAAATCAACCAATTGAAATTTTACTGTTCATGTGAAGGGTAAAATCCGGAATACACTAAAACCCGTGTCGCTAAATACAAAATGTCTGTGGGAGGATCGTTGACCTTAAAGAATTTATTAGAATATTCTAGTCATTCAGCTCATTAGATGATGCGAAATAAATTATTTTTTCATTCCCTACTTTTTTTACTAATTAATTAGGTAGGTTAAATTAATCAACATTGTTTCGAAACCTTCATAGTCATATAATCAACAGTATAATACTGTTATCCTCATATTAAAACTATAAAGAATAAATAAAATTTCGAATCTATATAATTTCATTTTTTTCAAATAAAAACAATAAATAAAATTTTCAAATTTTGTTTTTCCCATAAAAATGAAAACTATAAATAATTGTGAATATAAAGCCCCCCAAAAAAGTACTATCATTTGATCCAATCAAGTTCTTCCCCTTTAAAGACAAAAGTATTTAAAATTGAAATAAAATATAAGAATAAAAAGAAGAAATATGTATATAAGGAAGAAAAGATAAAATTGAAAATTCAGAACAAAGTAAATATTAACATGAAAGAGTGCAAATTAAGAAGCAAACTTGAGTAAAAAAATATATTCATGCCATCTAATTAATAATTTTTAATAATTTTTTAAAAAATAATAGTACATATTAAAAAATAAATTTAATGAGACAGGAGTAGACTAAATTTTAATAAGTATACCCGGAGATTTTAGTCACTTAAGTGGTCAAAATTGAATTTGAAGTTGAATTGTAAATCACCATTATCTCATCAAGACTACTTTGGTCACTTCACATATTGGGTTAGTCTTTTGGGTTGGATACCCCGTCCTAACAAATGATATGAGAGTTATATCTCCAAGGGAACGCATGTGAATTCATGGAATCTACTAGCCAGATGTGACGGTATGCTACATTCTATCTGCTGGAGAGCCTCGTTCGTTAGAAGATTGTTGGAGCAGCGAACGAGTCCTACATTAATTGTGAATGGGAGATATTTAGTATCTTGGATCACTCCATCTAATAAACTAGTCTTTTAGAATGAATACTCAGTTTTAACGTGTAGAAACCAATATCCATTTATTTGATATGATGTAATAATACCTATTGGGAAAAAACATTGGTAAAAGTTGATGGAAAGTCAGTTGAAAGAAGGGTAAAACAAACACCTAGAGTAGTCAGGAAGGCCTGGGCAAAAGAGAGGAAAAAATTGAGATTGGTAGTTTATTAAGGTTTAGGATTATGGTAAGTGTATATTAATTACAGCATTACAAATTCAGTTGAATGGTATAGTGAGTTCATGGATTATATTGGGTTAGTTCAAATTAATTACTAAACAGTTTAATGACCTATTTATAATATGACAGTGTCAACCTAAACCTCCACAACTTTATAAATAGGTTAGGATAAAAAATTAAGAGGCAAAGATTTCAGTGAACTTCTCATTTTGTCCCACATGTATATATAGAAATAGTTGCACTTTTCAATGAATACATTCACTCATGAGGGCACTGGTGAACTGATTCATTGAAAAGTGAATCAATTCAAAAAATTTATTACTCCTAAAAGATAATGTTCGTATTAAGATGGACACTCGTTGTGAAAGCTTTAGAATGAATGAACTTAGTTGGAATGGAGGATTGGATTTGATTTTGCCAAAATGCTTCTCTTTTACATTATTTCGGATTAGTTTCTTCTCTAGCTCAGATCATCTCCCTCGAAGCTAATGCAATCTGGATGAAATCCTCCATTCCACTAATGGAAGACCCACAAAAGCTCTCCTCTTTAGCCATGGCAGCTTTTCATCAACTCTTCCATTCTCTTTGCCTTCCTTCTTATTCTCCACACATATCTCAGATTCTCCATCCATTACCCATCCAACTACAGTTACAACATCAATACCACGAACCTCTGCCTTCCTTCCTCTAGCCAACTCCACACTTAAACCCAACTCCTCCTCCAACAGCTTTGAATTAAACAGCTGCTCGGCTCCCATCGGCCACCCGATAATCGGCACCCCGCAACTCAAGCTCTCCAGCACCGAATTCCAACTACAGTAACTGAGAAATGCTCCGGTTGACGGGTGCGACAGAATCTCCTTCTGAGGTGCCCACTTCTTCGCCAGAATCCCCTGTTTCCTCTCTGTGACACGATCTTCAAATCCTTCTGGTAGCCACTCGGCTCTAAAGTCGTCGTTTACGTCGAACCCAATAGGAGGCCTAATGACCCAAATGAAAGACTTCCCACATGCTTCGAATCCCTTTCCCCGCTCCATCATTTGAGAGAGATTGAGGAAGTTCTGCGACCCAAACAAGATGTACAGTACAGAGTCTTGGATGTGTCGGTTTAGCCACTCAGTGCAACATAGAGGAGAGAGAGTACCAGTACTGCTGCTGGTAGTAGTGATAGGAGGAGGGAACAAAGGACCGACAGCCCAAACCCTTCGGAATACATTCTTCCTCAGTTGCTGTAAGGCCTCTGTTTCCAACTCTTCCACATTGTTCACAAGAATGCAATCAGATTGGCCAGAAAAGAAGTTGATTTTCTGGTAAAGAACCGACCAACGGTCGGTTCCATCAGCGTCTCTGAACTCTTCTGCAACCTGGGAACGATGTATTTTAACGTGGGGAAAATCAGACAGATAGAATTCATCGGCGTCATTCATCTTATGGGGAAGATGGGTCCAGAGGGAGATGAAAATTGGAGTCCCGTAAGCATCAAAAGTGTTGAAGATGGAGTGAAAGATCACAAATTTCTTCGCTGTCTCAACGGACCATGACATGAACACATCGGAGATTATGCATAGAGGCAGTCGGCCTGTGTTACAGATGGCGGAAACCAGTCGGTCGAAGGCCGGCTGGAGGGCTTGAGTGGTTTGCTGGAGGTGGAAGGCGAGATGGGGTGGGAGTGAATTGGTGTTCTCTGAATTGGGTGGAAGGCCATGGTCGGAGCAGTTGAATGGAAGCTCCGCCAAGCGGATAGAGGTGTCGGTTGGGAGAGAAGATCTAAGGTGTTGGATGTTGAGTGGGGTGTTGACAATGGTGATGATGTGGGTTGTTTTCTGCTCTAGAAGCCTTGGCAGTGCCATGAAAGGTAAGAGATGGCCTTGAGCCATGAACGGAAGCAGCAACACATTCTCTCTGCTACTGCTTCTGCTGCTGCTGCTACTGCAAGTAGCCATTGCAGAAAGAAGAGCTATTGCCCTGCCTCTTGTATCCTTTGTCTGAGAATTTAAAAGACTCGGAAGAGGAAATAAATTTCTTGCTTTAAATTGAAACATTCAGGCCAAAAGTGTTTTCATCGATGTGCTGGTGATTTCAGATTCGCCTGTTTTAGGAAAAGATGTTCAGAATTTTCACCTATTTCAACAGTATCATAAATCATGCAACCCCATTACCCAACATTATTACAAGGTCGCACATGTGACACCAGGATTTTTTTTTCACCGGACAAAATTTTTGTACTTTAATCCTTCGAATGAATATAATAATAAATAATAAATGGTTATTTTTGAATCATTCGAATGATTCTAATCATTGGATCAGACAGAGTTTATTACTGATCACTTTGATCCTTCGAATGAATACAATAATAAATAATAAAATTTTATTTAAAATTTTAAAGTCATTTTCTAAATACTGTGTATTTCCAAAATTTCTCAAATTGAATATCCGGACTAATTACGATAACCTGATAAAAATACTTTAAGACTTTAAGGTCTTTTGACACTTCCAAATGTGTTTTGGGCACAGTCTAAGGATACTCTTATTTGTAAAACACTGTATTTTAAGTATTTGGAAGTGTTAAAAGACTTTGAAGTGTTAAAGTATTTTTATCATGTTATCGTAATTAGTCCGGATATTCAATTTGAGAAATTTTGAAAATACATAGTGCTTAGAAAATAACTTTAAAGTTTTAAATAAAATTTTATTATTTATTATTGTATTCATTCGAAGGATCAGTAATAATCCTGCTGCAGAATCGTTAGAAGGATTAAAAGTGGAAAGGCAAAATGGTATTTCACCGAAAATTTTGAAAATGGGTGTCGGGTGACAAAAAAACCCTAGTGTCTAAATGGGTGGCCTATTACAATATTCACAATGCATGGGGTTTTTGTTCAGTTGCATTAATTTAATAATTCTCCATTTCATGATCAATTATCATATTCCAATTACACATATTCTATTTAAGACTTACTGCTTTGATGTGTTTTCAAAATATATTTTTATTATAAATATATTTTTTTAATGAAAAGGTTAGTATATTCATTCAAGAGAGAAGCCCTGATAAGATATACAATTAGTATATTATACCCTTTTTTTTTTTAATTTATGTGTAGGAAAAATTCTCATGGGTGAGCCTACCATCCCTAATATAGATATTAATTTAACTGTTGTGATTGTAATCTATTATTTACTAACTATTTAACTTATTTGACTTCTTATCTATTCTCTTGTATCTTACATTATAAAAATATTAGTATACAATTTTTTTATTTCTTTTTTATCTAACGTAAATTATAGTTATAATCTTTTTTAAAGTTGATTTTCTTTTAAAAGAATTTGGTAACTATGAAAGTAAATTCAAAACAGGAATTTGTTTCAATTTGGTATATTTTACAAAAATTACAGAATGCACAGATGTGTCGTAATCATAGAGCCGGCCGGCACTTTGGAAGAATACAGCCCGCCGGCACTTTGTACAATCCTCTGATGCAGAAACTTCTCCTCCAAATTAAATCGAGCCAAATGACCAGAAATATAAGGTCGACCGCTCCATTAATGAGAATATGAGGCCTAAAGAAGAATACCTTGGTTGGATCAACATAATCATAGTCCTAAGCTGCTCAAATTTTGTTCATTTTAATAATTATTTTATGTCTAAACTTTTGCAACGGGACCAATGGACCAATAAAATCATATTAGTATGTTAGTAACTAATAAAATAAAAAATTAATATTAGATAAATATTTTATTTATCATGACTAATATAATGATTGGAGATACATGAAATGAAAATTAAGATTGAATCTAAATTCTAAAAAGAAAAAATAATTTTTTAAACCAAATTCAAAATAAAGTGAGTCCAGCACGCAAGACTCATATACCTGGCACTAAAAATGTTGGGCATTGCTGAAAATTGCCCAAGTGTTTTTGCCGCCGGAGAATCTTATATGGAACTCACTTTATTTTAAATTTAATTTGTTAAGATTGGGTGTTTTAATTTAAATCTAATTTTTAATTATTTTTATTTAATGCATATTCAATCATTATATTAATTATAATAGATCAAAACATTTATCTAATAATTAATTTTTAATTTTAAAAGTTACATACAAATATGATTTAATTAGTTTTATTTTTGACAAAGCCCTGTTAATAATAATATTAATTTGTCTAACTTTTGAATAACAGCCGAGCTCAAAGGCAGATAGATATTCACAAGACTTTCCTTAAAACTAATCATTTCTTTGGAAAAAGAAAAGACAAAAATACGATACTTTTTTTTTTTAATTTACGTATAGAAAATCATAGAATACCCCGTGTAAAACTCTCACGGATGAACTCATTACCCCTAGAGTACACCAACGTACTTTATGCTTAATTGTGACTCTCTTATATTTCTCTACATTTACAAAGCTGATTCAAAATTTTGCCATTAAGAGAAAAAATGTTGCATGTATTATATAAAGTTATTGATTTTACAAATTAATCGATATTAGATTTTTATTCCTATACAATTAATTTTAAATGATAAAACTGGTAAAATTTAGAGAAAGCAAAAGAAAGAAAAGTAAAGGATGGATCACATAGAAAGAAATTTATTCAATTCAGTAACAGTATAAAATGAAAACAATTCTCAATGAATTCTCTCAATGCTCACATCCAAAACAAATTTAAGTCTTTACTGTGCTAAGATAATGGTATCAATGAATTCTTGCATGGCTTTTAAAGAAGAACCCTCGATTGCTGTTTCCATCGTGATTTTGATTTCCAAAGCTTTCCTTCTCATCTCCTCTCCTTTCTCAGTCTCTCCCATCACCTTCTCTATCACCATTCTCACACTACCATTGTCTATCTTCGAGGAGATCCCCCTCGCAATCTCAACACACACTCCATTCTCCTCCAGCATCTTCGAATTGTAGTACTGATCTCCGCCTATGGGCCACCCGATAAGTGGCACTCCTCTGCTCAAGCTCTCCAGCACTGAATTCCAACCGCAGTGGCTGAGAAAAGCACCAGTAGATTTATGGGACAATATCTCCAGTTGGGGCGCCCATTTTCTCACCAAGATCCCCTGTTTTTTCTCTCTAATTCGATCTTCGAATTCCTCCGGCAGCCATTCTGGTCTGAATTCTCCATTTATGTCGAACCCGAGCGGAGGCCTGATGACCCAGATGAAGGCCTTGCCGCTCTCTTCCAATCCCTTTGCTAATTCCATCATCTGGGTAGGAGAGATTGTGTTCTGGGACCCGAAAGATACGAACAGAACGGAAGACGGACGGTGGAGATCCAACCACGAGATGCAAGTGTCTGTAGAAACCCCAAACACCTTCCCTCGACGCCCTTCGCTCTTCAACGGCCCGATTGTCCAGATCGGCCGGTTCATTTTCCTTCTAAAGTACCTCAATCCGGTCTGCTCCAGCTCCTCCACAGTATTGATCAACAATCCATCGGTTTTCAGGCTGGAGGAGAGCTCCTGGCGGAGCAACTGGGACCAGGGATCCGAACCGTTAGCGTCTTTGAGAAAGTAGGATAGCTGTGACCGGTGGAGCAGGCCCGACTCGGGAAAATCGGGCAATGAAAACTCGTCCGAGTCGGTGCTGGCGTGCGGGAGGTTGAGCCAGAGCGAGACGAACACAGCCCCGCCGTACGCTCCGGTCGAGAAGAAAACAGAGTGGAAGATGCCCAAACGGTTTGCAATCTCCACCGTCCATCCATAGAAGAAGTCTGAGATGATGCACAGTGGCCGCTTGCCGTCGTCTTCTCGTACCATGGTGGAGATGAGGCGTTCGAAGGAGGGCTTGAGGGTTCTGGAGGCCTGAAAGAGACGGACGATGAGATGGTGTGGGAGGGAGTCGGTGTTCTCGGCGTTGGGAGGGAGGCCATGATCGGAGGTGTTCAATGCAAGGGAGGCGATGCGGATGGCGGAGTTTCGGGGGATGGCGGATTGGAGGGTTTTGACGTTGCCGGTGGTGGTGATGATGGTGATGGTGAAGCTGGTTTTCTGCTCAAGGAGTCTGGCAAGGGCGATGAAAGGGATGATATGGCCTTGAGCCATGAAAGGGAAGAGAAGTACATGTCGTCCTTCAGTCATGGTTTGGACTTGAGATGAGAGAAGAGGAGAAATGGAGAGAAGGATGAGAGAGGTCGGAAAGAAGCTGAGTTGCAGGTCTACTCTGCATTAGAAAGAAAGAACAGAGCACATATTATGTGGCTGTAATAGTGTCCAATTGAATAATCAAATATTATATTATATATTGATATATCCTATAAAAAACGTCGATTGAATTTTATAGGGAACGTACATTTATCAATTTTATTAATTTTTTTTAGAAGGTATGAAAAACATTTTCTCAAAAATTGTAACCCAATATCAATCTACTGGTAGAAAATAGTGATGGGAAATATTTTCAATCTTAATTAATAAAATCTACTGGTAGAAAATAGTGATGGTAAATTTATCTTCAAGACAATTTTTTTTTTTGGTTTTTTAACTCTTTCCATTCCCTTTTTTAGTTAAAAAATAATAACCTTATTAATCTTTCAAATTAAAAAATTATTTAAAGTGGGTAAAAGAAATTAGTCTGATTAGATAAATATAATAACCTTATTTAAATTAATTAAAGTAGAGTGCTCTATTAATTGTTAATTTTTTCAAAATATAATGAATAATTATGTTTTTATAATTGTTATAGATAATTAATAGTTATGAAAATGAGTTAAAAAACTTGTACCTTAGTTGTTTTATATTAAATTTTTCTGATATTTAATAAAGCATTTAGACAGTGGTGCGTGAAAGGGGTCCACTGCGAGTAGAAACAGTCAAACTTCAGATGTTCTCAAGTCACTGTTCTTCACGAGTGTTATATTTTTATGCTTTTGCAGTTTTGCCAAAATTCTAGTCTGCCTGAATTCAGCTTTCCACCAACCACATTCATTTAAGCAATAGTAACTCAACGGCTCTTTTTTTATTTTTTCTTTCTATAGTAAATGGTAGAAACCAGTGAAATTTACCGACTGTTTTATAGAAAAATCATATATTTTATTATGAATGAATCTTTCACTGCTATTACATAAAAATACATTTCAAATTCAAATATAAATCAGTTAAATAATTAAATAGAGAGTTATTATTTATCAGTTCATAATAATATTCGGCACATTTTTAGTAAAATAGCTATAAATTTGCCATTCAGACTCTGGTTGAGGTGAATTCAGAGGGGTTTGAAAGGAGATTCATAGAGCTACACGATGAAAATAGAGATTGAAACAAAAAATGTCTACACATTATTATTGAAATTTAGATTATAGAAAAAAATTAGCAGAAAATTAGTAGAGTTTATTTTCTATGTTTTCTGGAGTTTTGGAGATTTTTCCACTTTTTTCAAAATATTTTAAAATTCTCGATTTCATAACTTCAAAATTATATTTAAATATCTAAATAACCGTAAAATAATGAAAAGTTACATAGTAATGAAGTTTAGATTTTTTTAAAAAAAAACCAATAAAATAAAAAATAGAAGAGAGATAAACCATAGCGATCGCTAAAAGCTGATACGCATTGTATCGGCGCAATGGCCGTTACGAGACTCCTGACATTATTTTGACCCCAAGTCACATGAAAGAAAGCAGTGTTGTTAGATATGTTCTCCAACCCAGGGGTTTAAATATCGGCCGATACGTATCGTATCGGCCGATATATATCGGTTTTGGGTATATGAATATCGGCCGATATGTATCGTATCGGCCGATATTCACAATATCGGCCTTGATATCGGCCGTATTATATCGGCCCGATATCAAAATATCGGCCGATATTAAAAAAAACAAAGAAGAAAGAGAAAAATATCGGCCGATATATCGGCCGATAACGATATATCGGTCGACATATCGTATCGGCCGATATATCGACCGATACCGATTTTTAAACCCCTGCTCCAACCAACTCAGGTTGTGTCTCTACAATGGAACATTTCAGCATTATGTTGTTTCGGTCTTTCATTTTTAACAAGATAGTATACAAAATTTAAAAAATAAAAAAAATTAATAAAACATAAAGACAATAATAAAAATTTATAAATATATCCAAATTAATTATTTTCATCATTTTATAGTAATCTATATAAATTATCATTAAATATAAATATACTTATCTGAGGCAGATTCTTGGTGATTACTTCAACCAATTTATAATAGGAATAGTTATTACAGATACATTTTAAATTCAAACACAGATCAATTCATGCAGGTATCCAAATCTTGCTTTGCCCTACTTCTTCTTCCTTGCCGAGATAATACAGTCGATGAATTCCTCCATTGCTTTTACAGAAGAACCCTTGAATACTTGATTATCTTCAACAGCTGCCTCCATTATCCTTTTCATTTCCAAAACTTTCCTTCTCATCTCCTTTCCTTTCTCCGTCTCTCCCATCACCATCTCTATCACCTCTCTCACACTTTCCCCTTGTATTTCGGAGGAATTCCCTCTCGCAATCTCAACACAACCCCCAATCTCCTCCTCCAGCATCTTCGAATTGTAGTACTGATCTCCGGCTATGGGCCACCCGATAATTGGGACTCCTCTGCTCAAGCTCTCCAGCACTGAATTCCAACCGCAGTGGCTCAGAAAAGCACCAGTAGATTTATGGGACAATATCTCCAGCTGGGGCGCCCATTTCCTCACCAAGATCCCCTGTTTTTTCTCTCTAATTCGATCTTCGAATCCCTCCGGCAGGCATTCTGGTCTGAATTCTCCATTTATGTCGAACCCGAGCGGAGGCCTGATGACCCAGATGAAGGCCTTGCCGCTCTCTTCCAATCCCTTTGCCAATTCCATCATCTGTGTAGGAGAGATTGTGTTCTGGGACCCAAATGATACGAACAGAACGGAAGACGGACGCTGGAGATCCAACCAAGAGATGCAAGTGTCTGTAGAGACCCCAAGCACCTTCCCTCGACGTCCCTTCGCTCTTCAACGGTCCGATTGTCCAGATTGGCCGGTTTGTTTTCCTTCTAAAGTACATCAACCCGGTCTGATCCAGCTCCTCCACAGTATTGATCAACAATCCATCGGTTTTCAGGCTGGAGGAGATCTCTTGGCGAAGGAACTGGGACCAGGGATCCGAACCGTTAGCTGTTTTGAGAATGCTAGCGAGCTGCGACCGGTGGAGCGGGCCCGACTCGGGAAAATCGGGCAACGAAAACTCGTCCGAGTCGGTGCTGGCGTGCGGGAGGTTGAGCCAGAGCGAGAAGTACACAGCCCCGCCGTACGCGCCAGTCGAAAAGAAAACAGAGTGGAAGATCCCCAAACGGTTTGCAATCTCGACCGTCCATCCATAGAAGAAGTCTGAAATGATGCACAGTGGCGGGTTGCCGTTGTCTTCTCGTATCATGGTGGAGATGAGGCGTTCGAAGGAGGGCTTGAGGGTTTGGGAGGCCTGAAAGAGACGGACGATGAGGTGGTATGGGAGGGAGTCGGTGTTTTCGGTGTTGGGAGGAAGGCCGTGATCGGAGCTGTTGAATGGAAGGGAGGCGAGGCGGATGGCGGAGTTTTGGGGGATGGCGGATTGGAGGGTGGTGATGTTGCCGGGGGTGGTGATGATGGTGATGGTGAAGCTGGTTTTCTGCTCGAGAAGGGTGGCAAAGGAGACGAAAGGGATCATATGGCCCTGGGCCATGAAGGGGAAGAGGACTACATGTCCTCCTTCTTCAACCATGGTTTGGGGTTCGGAGTTTGGATGAGAGAACAGGAACACAGCAGAGCGAAGGAAGAAAAGGAAGACGAGCGAGGTGGGTTGGAAGCTGTGCCGTCCATTATTGACTTCCCTTGCTGATCACTTGTACCTCGTTTGAACACGCGGCGTGTTACCGCCAGCCGGCCACTACAGTTTCTCTCTCTTCCATTTTTTATTTTATTTTTTCAAAAAAAATCTAAAATTTGTATGGTTATGGTTGAAGGTTCATGTCTTGCATTACCCATTATTAGATTAAATTTTAAGTCTGCAAATAAATTAGTTATTTAAAATTTAAATGAGAAACACATCTTAATGAACATATGTAAAAGATGGCGAGTACATCTCCAGCATAAGTAAAATTTAATCTCCATTTGATTTATTTTTATTTTAATTTGAATTTTTAAAACATTGATTTTTTATGATCTATCTCACTAAACTAAGAAAATTGAATGAAAGAGTTTCTTTTAAATAATTTTAATTCTTGTATTCATTTGTAAATTTGATTCAATTACGAGGTATTAAATTTATGACCTTGTTAGAAGAAATTAACTATTTAAAAAGTTGATAGTAAGAATGAGTGGAACACATACAATTTGTAAAAATATGAAAAGTAATTTTTTCGATAACCACCGTAATATAAGTAAAGTCTGACATAATTTTTTATGTATTTTGTCCTTTACTTTTCACTCCTGTAAAAGTACTTTTCACTCCTGTAAAAGTATTAAAAAAAAAGTTAGTAAATTGGTCGGTGCACTAGTAAATGAGCTAATTTAATATTTTATATAAAAAGATAGTCTCATATAAATAAAATGAAAATGATCAATTAAGTGAACTAATAAGTAAATTGATAAGTGAATCGGTAAGTAATTGATTTTATATATATATATATTTTTTTTTTAAATGTTGTCAAGATGGGATAAAGTCAGAACTTTAGAAAACCAGAGTCGTGTCGGGATGGAGACCCAAATTTTCTTACTAATGCAGCATTGAATGTAGCCCACGTGGACACTGAAAATCTTCATTTTCAGTCATGCATTACGTAAGCAAACGCAGAGCGCCATGCAACCTGACATTACATTACATGGCGTTTCAATGCTGCGCTGTATTCTCAGAAGAGCGGCACAGGCATTCTGCTCAGGCCGGCTCGGCTCTACCCTTAAGTGAAAAAACAACAGCTTAAGTCCGAAGTATTAAAATGCCTTGATAAATTATACCGTTATTTTTAAATACAAGTATATTTTTAAAAAATTTTAAATTGAATATTTAGACTAATTATAATAAATTAATAAAAATACTTTAAAACTTTAAGTTCTTCTTTACACTCTCAAATACTTTAAAACTTAAGTTCTTTTTAAATAAAGGTATCATTTAGCTGTGCCGAAATATATTTGAGAGTGTCAAAAGACTTTAAAGTGTTAAAGTATTTTTATCAGATTATCGTAATTAGTCTCAATATTCAATTTGAGAAATTTTGAAAATAAATAATGTTTAAAATATAACATTGCAAATCCTACGATGCACAATACATTAGTTAAATAATGAAATATTCTTTAAAACTTTAAAGTTATTTTTAAACAATATGTATTTCTAAAATTACTTAAATTAAATATCTGGACTAATTACGATAACGTGATAAAAATACTTTAAGAGTTTAAGGTCTTTTGACACTCCTAAATGTGTTTTTGTGTTTTAAGTATTTGAAAATGTCAAAAGACCTTAAAGTCTTAAAATATTTTTATCATGTTATCGTACTTAGTCTGAATATTTAATTGAAAATTTTGGAAATACACAGTACCTAAAAAATAACTTTAAAATTTTAAAGAAGATTTTATTATTCAAAATATACTGTGTATTACTATAACGTATGCAATGAAATTTAGACACGAATAATGGTCAAAACAACGAACAAATGTTATTATTTCACGATCGGACCAAGAAGGGCAATGCAGTAATTGCCTTCACAAAACTGAAATTAAATTTTCTGCTTTAGGACTCCGCTTATGTCTAGCGGGCCCTGATTTTCTTCTTCCAATCTGTATTACTGCATTTGATTTTCTTTCTTCTCCACCGTCTTTCAATTCTATGGTGTGTACAATGACTGGAAAGGAGCATGTTGTTCTGTTCCCTTTCATGGCACAAGGCCATTTCATCCCTTTTGTGGCCCTTGCAAGAATCTTTGAGATGAAAACCAGCTTCACCGTCACCATCGTCACCACCACCGGCAATATCAACACCCTCCAATCCGCCATCCCCCAAGGTTCCACCATCCGCCTCGCCTCCCTCCCATTCAATAGCTCAGATCATGGCCTGCCACTCCACTCTGAGAGCTCCGACACCATAGCCCCCTCTCTCCTCATTCGTCTATTTGGGGGCCTCTCAAACCCTCGAGCCCTCCTTCGAATGCCTCGTCTCCGACATTGCTCGAGAAGACGGCGACATGCCTCTCTGTATCATCTCGGACATGTTCTTGGGATGGACGGTCGAGACCGCAAACCGATTGGGCATCTTCCATTCTGTGTCCTTCACAGCCGGAGCGTACGGCATGAGCGTCTTCTCGTCTCTCTGGTTCCACCTCCCGCACACCAACACCGACTCGCCTCAGTTCTCGCTGCCTGTTTGAATGTGATGGAGTCAAGAAATTATGGCTGCATTGTTTTATAAGAGGTAAACTTTGTAGGAAATTTTTCCTATGTAAAGATTTCCTTTAAACAGGGATTTTCCTCATCTACTATTTTATATTTATTATTTTTATAAATAATGAACAACAACGTAGATATATTATTAGCCATTGTTGTTTTAAATACAATTTCTAAGAATGCTTTGGCCCATCAGTTCTTCAATTTTATTGTAAATAATTCACCACTTTGACATTAAAAAAAAAAATCATTGCATATTAAAATATTCATGAATAAAAAGAAAGTAATTAAAATTGATGTTAAATAGCAAATAATTAATAATTCTAAAGTTGTGCACATAATTAGCAAATCATCATCTTCTTTTACTAATTGACACCGTTATTAATCATTAGATCCCAATGGTAGAGAAATTGATCTATTCACATCCCTGTCACATGATTTCTTTAAGTTTAATCTTACCTATTATTTAACAGTCCTGGGGTCAAAAAAATGATAGTAGTATCGTAGCGGCCATTACAGCCATTGTGCCGATATGGCGTGTAGTGGTGTGTTGGAGGTGCTCTAATCATCATCTTCATTGATGGAATCTGCAAATTTATTCTGATGTTTTTCTCTTTTGTTGTTGTGGTGGGAGGTTTCTATCCATCTCTTGTTTGTAATTTTTATAGTTTTCTTGTACGCTTTTACACTACTGGTGTCTTTATCTATTAATATATGAACTATTTCAAAAAAAATTATATTCAAAAGAAATATGTTGATTATCCATTTATAAAAGAAATTTTCATCGGTCAATGAAGCCCATAAGCTAGAATTTAAAAATCAATGATCGAGATATCTCGATTTTTTAAACCTTGATATATCCGTCGATACATTAAGAAATGAAAAATGATTTTTAAAAAAATGGAATCTCACTCAATAATTAAAACACTGATAATGAAACTTATTAAGCCACAAATGGACAAAAGAAATGGCCAGTTATACAGACATCTAGGTTTTCTTTCTCTACACATTTGATTTCAAAAAATCGAGTGAAATTAACATTTTGCCTTTCGTTTTTAAAGGAAAAAAGAATCCTTCGACTGACCATTTGTTTCGTTCGAACATGGATTCCTTCCAATGGTGGTTGTAGAGTGCGATTTTCAAGGGAGGCCGTTTCTCGACCGATTTTTACAAACAAGGTATCAAAATTCATCTACTCTGAATTTTATGAACACCGGAGAATGATTTTAAGTGAAAAAGGGTATTAGTTTTGAGCTTCAAAAATTGTACCCAAAGATTTTAAAAAAAATTAGCATTCCTTCTTAATTATTTGGGTACGATATTTGAAGTTCAAAACTATACCATTTTCACTTAAAATCATTCTCAGAGTTCATAAATTCATAATAGACGAATTTTGATACCTTGTTTGTAAAAATAGGTTGAGAAACCGCCTATCTGGATTTTATGAACACCGGGAATGATTTTAAGTGAAAATGATATAGCTTTGAGCTTCAAAAATTGTACTCAAAGAATTAAGAAAAAATGGCAGTCCTTCTTAGTTCTTTGAGTACGATATTTGAAGTCCAAAACTGTACCATTTTCACTTAAAATCATTCTCAGAGTTCATAAATTCATAATAGACGAATTTTGATACCTTGTTTGTAAAAATAATTTGAAAAACTGTCTATCTGACGACTATAAACTTTGCACATTTGGCTCGGGTTTCTTAACTTATTTTTACAAACAAGGTATCAAAATTCATCTCCTTTGAATTTTATGAATTCCGACAATGATTTTAAGTAAAAATTGTATAGTTTTGGACTTTAAAAACTATATCCAAAGAATTAAGGAAAAATGATATTCCTTTTCTTAATTCTTTGGATACAATCTTTAAGCTAAAAATTATATCATTTTCACTTAAAATCAATCTGAGAGTTCATAAAATTAAAAATAAATGAATTTTGATATCTTTTTTATAAAAATAGATCGAGAAATTGACTGCCATACATAACTTGGATGATCGTTCGAAGAAAGTCTGAGAATCCATTTTTCTTTAAAAAATAAAGGTAAAAATAGTAATTTCAGTCGAACATCACATGCACAAAAGGAAAAAAAAAAAAACAGCATTTACTCTTCAGCCGTGCATGAACGGTGCATAAGATCGGGAGAAGTGACCTTCACGTGTATCACGGCCGCAATGGCCGCGAAGGTGGACTGTCGTCCCCTCCACGGCCTACAGACCAATACTTGTGTTTCATTGCCGTTATGACACATGCAAACAGGGAAGCCAATTTTATGAGGTTTCTTTCGACTTTTATGGAAAGTGATTGGTGTTCAAAATGTCAAATTGAAATTTAAGTCATGATCTGACATTTTAGATTTTCAAAGAAATAATTTTGTTCAAGGAAATTAAAATTACATTATTAAATACTTTTAAAAAAGAAAATATGAGTGCATAAATCAATTCTTTGGAGACTGGGTTTTTTATTGTGATAACATTGGTTAGAACACATAAAATGTATAAAAATATGAAATGTAATTTTTTCTTACTAGAAACAAGACTCAATGCTACGCTGCTAAAAACTTCATAAAGTGATGTATAATAAATAAAGTGATGAATAACAAATAAATTGATGTTATTCAATAAAGTGATGTATAACAAATAAGGGGAGGCTACGAAAAGAGATGGTTTTCATTTAAAAAAAACACTTCATTCTCTCTAATAAAGATAAGTAGAGGGGCATTCTGCTTCCAATCTGTCTTACTGCATTTGATTTTCTTTCTCTTTCTTCTCCACCGTTTTTCAATTCTATGGTCTGTACAATGACTGGAAAGGAGCATGTTCTTCTCTTCCCTTTCATGGCACAAGGCCATTTCATCCCTTTTGTGGCCCTCGCAAGAATCTTAGAGATGAAAACCAGCTTCACCATCTCCATCGTCACCACCACCGGCAACATCAACACCCTCCAATCCGCTATCCCTCAAGGTTCCACCATCCGCCTCGCATCCCTCCCATTCAATAGCTCAGATCATGGCCTGCCTCCCAACTCCGAGAGCACCGATAACATAGCCCCCTCTCTCCTCATTCGTTTATTTGAGGCTTCCCAAACCCTCGAGCCCTCCTTCGAACGCCTCGTCTCCGACATTGCTCGTGAAGACGGTCATATGCCTCTCTGTATCATCTCAGGACATGTTCTTGGGATGGACGGTCGAGACCGCAAACCGATTGGGTATCTTCCACTCTGTCTTCTTCACAGCCGGAGCGTACGGCATGAGCGTCTACTCGTCGCTCTGGTTCCACCTCCCGCACACCAACACCGACTCGCCTCAGTTCTCGCTGCCTGATTTTCCAGAATTGGGTTCTCTCCATCGATCCCAGCTCACAAACCATCTCAAAATGGCCAATGGCTCGGATTCATGGTCTGTCTTCGTGCGCCGGGAGCTGTCCTTGTGCTTGAAATCCGATGCGTTATTGTTCAATACAGTGGAGGAATTGGAACCTGACCGGGTTGGCGTATTTCAGAAAGAAAACGAATCGACCGGTCTGGGCGGTTGGGCCATTGAAGAACGAAGGGCGAGGGAAAGAATCCGGCGTCTCTGTCCAGAACTGCCTCTCGTGGTTGAATCTCCACCCCCCATCCTCTGTTCTGTTCATATCCTTTGGATCCCAATACACCATCTCCGCCACCCAGATGATGGAATTGGCCAAGGGATTGGAAGAGAGCGGCAAGGCCTTCATCTGGGTTGTGAAGCCACCGATTGGATTCGACGTAAAGGGAGAATTCAAAGCAGAATGGCTGCCCGAGGGATTCGAACAGAGGATTACTGAGAAAAAACAGGGGATTCTGGTGAAAAAATGGGCGCCTCAGTTGGAGATACTGTCTCACGAAGCAACTGCTGCATTTCTGAGCCACTGTGGGTGGAATTCAACTCTAGAGAGCTTGTCTAGAGGCGTGCCAATTCTGGGTTGGCCCTTATCTGCGGACCAATTCTACAATTCTAAGATGCTGGAAGAGGAAGCAGGAGTTTGTGTGGAGATTGCAAGAGGGGATTTTTCAGAGATAAACAAAGATCGTGTGAGAGATGTGATAGAGATGGTGATGGGAGAGTCGGAGAAAGGAGAAAGTATGAGGAAGAAAGCTTTGGAAATAAAAAAGATGATGAATGCAGCAGTCCGCGAGAAGAAAGGTTCAATCAAGGGTTCCTCTGTAAAAGCCATGGACGAATTCATCGCCACTGCCATCTCTGCAAGGAGGAACAAGAATGGAATGAAATGAAATGAAGTAGAATCATCTTATTTTAATTTTATAATAGTGATCAGTCTGTAATCCTAGTTTAGGAATTTCCTGCAATTTTAATGGATGTCTTGATGAGAGATCTCATGCATTCAGTATTTTCTCAAAATAGAAAACAGAGACTACAGTAACCCTAACTCTAGGAGGACGATGACTGTTACAGAACGGTAAGGACACCATCTCCATCAAAACTAACGATTTTCACGGTTAAAAACTAACTCGCAAATTCCCAGCTATTGAAACTTTACTGTAACTGGAAAGTACTAAATCAACGTTGGAAGAACAGTCATTCAGCTGTTTCGTTTTCCTTGTTCCAACGACATCACCTCTCACCCACAAAATGTATTAAAAAATATTTTTGCATGACAGTTGCTTTCGTTATTCTTTCCTTTAAATACCAATTCTACCCTTGTCAAAGCCTCTCTCCAATTTGACACTCTCTCTCCTAAAGTCTTAATTCGAGAAAATAAAAAAGTAGTATCTCAACTCCTTGAAGCAGAAAAATAGCATTTATAAGACATGAATAAATTTTGAACTTCATCCAATTATTTTAATATATTGATTTGAGCACGGCCGAGTCTGAGATCTCCAAAAATTTCAGAGGCCCCAAAAATTTCAGAGGCCCTTTGTAATCGGTATATTAAAGAGTTTAAATGTATGGAGACCCTTTCTGTTTGAGAGCCGCCTATGCCCTAGCCGCACTGAATTTGAAATTTGATTGTTTAAAACAATTGATTTTTTGGCCCATCTCATGATGGACGGCAGAGGAAAACCTATCAAAACCGCTTGCAGTTTTGGCATTTTCAGCCACTTTCTAGGTTTGGCTTAATGTATGATCGGGTCTTCTTTTTACTTGTCCTGAACTCTCGGTTCTTTTTGTTATCCTAGGGGCTCTTAAGTTCCAAATTTGTCTTGTAATTACTTGGGAGTTTCTCCCACTTTTGAACGAATACTTATTCTCACATTAAAAAAATTATAATAATTAAATTGCAATTAAAGTGTTGGATTTTGAGTGAAGGGTAAAATAGAACATTGTCCAATTTGCATTCTTAGGGTTTGAGTAATTTTTTAGTGTATAATATATGTGCAAGTGTATTTAGACTCAAACTTTTTTAACCTAAAATGATTTTTTATATTATTCTCTTAAATCATGAATTTTATATTATACAAATTTAAAATATAATACAATTAATAACTAAAATGATTTCTATTATACTCAACATCTAAATAAATAAAAATTTAAAAACTAATTCATCATAAACAAAAGCGAGTGATGGGGCAGCATGGGTTTAAAATTTAATATCGGTTAATATTTTTTTCTCTCTCTTTTTTTAATAAAAATGGTCAATATCGATCGAGATATCGATATATCACCTAAATATCAATCGATAAAAATCGTTTCAGCCGACATTTGGACCGTCGTGTGGCAGTCTCGAAGCCCATATATGCTCCCATCATTTGTGGGATGTTTAACGTTGTAGTATAATACAAAGCCATGAAACGCAAGGGTATAATCGTCTAACAAATATAAGAATGCCAAGGCACTGGGCGTACGTAATAGTAATAGGTAATAACTGCTTCTCCAGAGTCCAGTCAACGTCCGTCGTCGTTACGTACGTAATTACTGCGTCGTCGTCTTTACAATTTTCCACTGCGGTTATTAAATATGAGAGAGTTTCGTGAAACGCCTGTCAATTGCATGGTCAAGAATTAATGACTGAACAATGAACATAATTATTTTTAACGTACACGTGCCTACTTCTGCCAAATTCATTTGGCGCGTGTATGTTAAAAATAGGCGCGTGTACGTTAAAAATAATTATGATTTTAATCTTTTGAATTTATTTTAAAAAATATATCTTCTTGATATTTATTTCAAAATTTTAAACATCCCCACTACTTTAGTTTATTAGTTGTCAATTGATATTTTTTTTTTTAATTCATAGTGTAGGGCTAACTCAGTCAATATTACTTAGTGAACACGGCTATTAAATGATAATTTTTATAGATTTGTAGTATTTTAGAAACTAACTAAATTAAATAATTAAAATATTAGATTTTAAGACTAAAAGATCAATGGAAGCAGAGAACCTCAGTTTCAATCTAGGATGCACATATTAACACGGGCATTTTCTTTTAGGTAACATGGGAATTCAAATTTCCTGTGCGAAATTCATGTGTTACCCTCTCACTTTCAAAAAATTGATAATTTTTTTTGTCAGAACATTATTTTAAGCCACTGTTCATCCGTTCGACCATTGCGATTGGACATAGGATCATTCAAACATTTTTTTAAAGATAAAATACGACGGTCTGAACATTTTTTATAAGTTAAATAAGATTGTTCGAACGTTTTTTAGGATCCTTCGACTGTATTATCTCGGTAGGGAAGAAGTTTAGTGGAGCAAAATAGGATAGAATTTATGAGGCAACTTTGATGGAATTAGGATTTCGTTGCATCTAATAACTATATGTTTAGTTACCAAACTGATTTGTGTTTGAATTTAAAATGTATATGTAATAACTAATATAGAGTTAATTCTCTACCCTCATTCCATCCTTTTCCATCTACTTTGAACAATTCTAGTAATATTTTATAGAGGGCCCAATTTCTCCTATTTTTGAGAGCTTGTAGTTCATTTCATATCTTCTATTGATCAAGTGGTTCAGATCTTCACGAAGAGTATTTCTTCAACTCAATTTAAGCTTCTACGTATCAAAGGGGTGTATTGATAAAATTAGAATTTTCGTACATTATTAATTACAAATAATAACGTTGTATTGTCAATTTTATTCTTCATCAGTGATTCGGTAAGTGAGTTGATTTACTGTTCACAAGTGATGCGGTAAATGAGTCGATTACTATTCTATATGGAAAAAACAGTCTCAGTCAGAATCTAAATCACTAACGAAAGGTAAAATTAACAATAAACTAAATCCCGTACCTACTTATATTAAACTCTCCTTGAAAGATTGCTGCCAAAACAAAAAAACCCTTGAGTTACTATTGCCTAAATTGATTGCGGTTTGTGGAAAGCTGAACTCGGCCGAACTATATAGAAATATAGTTCTTGTGAAGAACATGGCTTAAGAATATATGGTACAAGCTTTTTTAATTCACTTTCATATCATCTATAACAATTATAAGAAAATAATATTTAAGAAAATATCAATTAATAGAGCACTCCACTTTAATAATTTAATTTACTTGATTTAAATAAAGGGATTATATTTATCTAATCAGACTAATTTCTTTAACTCACTTTAATAATGTTTTTTAATTTAAAAGATTGATAAGAACCCACTTCATCATCAGATTTATGTAATTCAAATTGGCAAGATCATGTCAGTCTAATATTACCTATTAAATATAGAATCCAACATAAGTAGAGCTATAGAGGTCACAATTTTGTTTGACTCATCAATTCAATTTAGACTGAAAAAAATAGATTTAATGTATCTGAATAATTGAAGGAATGAATTTATCTAATTCATATGTGTTTCAAGTATAATAATTGAATTACTCAACTCAATATGAATTCAACTTATTTTAATAGAAATGAAAACCTATCAAATTTGAGTTTGAATTTATTATTTATAGTCAATTCAACTCAATTGAACCTTATTTAACCTTGACCTATTATCACTACTAATGGTTCAATAATGACAAGAGAGCAAGACAATCTTTTGACTCAATTCTTCAATCTAGATTCTTTTTCTTTTTCTTTTTCTTTTTAACTTTAATATGATACATTTTCTTTTTTTTAAAAAAAAATAAATTAACGTGGTGAATTATTGACAGCAAAATCGAAGAAAGGATGGGTTGAAGCATGCTTAGAAAGTGTATTTAATACAGAAATGGTGAATAATTTTCTCTGCATATAATGTTGATGTCCACTATTTATTGAGAATATTAAAAGAGTATATTTTTATTATTTTATTTTAATATAAATGGTAAAAACATTTGTTTTAAATAGCAATTGTTTATTACATTAACATTGAATTTAAAATATATTTTTTCATTTAAATTGTTGTAAACCAAGGTTGTATCATTATGAAAGTAAAAGTACTCCACTGGTTTTCAGATTAAAGATGTAAGAGGTAAATATCATGGGTGATAAAATGTGTTTTAGATTCAAAACTAGAAATCGAATTTACGTCCTCGTAGATTATTATTTTTTAACTAATAAAGGGCATTGAAAGAGATAAAAAAAAAAAATTATCTTGAAAAGTCACTATAAATTTCATGAAATAACCAATCTTAAAGATCTTTAAAAAACCAAATCGTTCATCACTATAATGTTGGATACTTATAGTGCATCAATCAACTACTCAGGCCCGACTCTAACTATAGGCAGAGTAGGCCACCTAAGGCTTCCACCAATGCGATCAATAACTTTACTCACAATCTCAGGCCCTGCATTGTGCTAGGGCCCCTGAGATTTTAGGGCATCTCAGGGCCGACACTGCAATTACTACCACACGTATCGGGTTACATGGATCAATTAAGCTTTTTTAAATGATGTCTATTAATTAAAGGTAGAACATATTTACCAGCTTATAATCTAAATTATAATTTTATACATTGATCACTATTTTCTTAGTAGTAGATTGATAGTGGGTTGTAATTTTTGAGAAAATGTTTCTCATACCCTCTAAACCAAAATGAATGAAATTGATAAATATACCTTCTCTATAAAAAATCAATTTTATGTTGAATTTGTGAGACAATTTTATGGTGAATTCATTTTCTTAAAATTATCAATTTAAAATTTTAATTTTTTATAATTTTAATTGATGCATTTTTATATTGTATTAAATAGTTCATTATTAATCTTTAAAATTAAGATCTAACATAATTTAATAAATTTTATTTTTATATTTATATAATTTTTGTGATTCGCGTGAGACTCACTGTGAGTCTGGTACTGCTCACAACTCGTTTGAAAATCCGAAACTTTTCACCGATTTCACGGTGCATGTAAAAAATTAGATAAAAATTTCTTTTAGTTATTCAATCTAAATAAATTAACATTAATATCATTTCACCATTGATTTTAATAAATTTAAATCAAATGATTAAAAATACAATTTTTAAATTTTTTATTTATAAATACTCCAACATTGATTTTCATTGTGATAGGGTTTACTGACCCATCTAATATATTCCCTCCGACCCAAATTGATAACCGAATTGTAGAACCCGACCTAGAGCCCGAGAAACCGACTCGACCCAATTGTAAGCCTGAAGCCCGAATTTAAAAAAGAAAAATTCTCTGCATCAATTGTTTATAAAGGTTATCTCATCATAAAAAATGATAAGCACATAATATATTTATTTAAATTTAAAATGCTTTAATCGAAGTGACAGACATGATTGAGATCGAGAGAGGACAATCACAGGGAGAGAGGAATCATCGTACCTGATTGAGAGAGGGAAGACCAAGACCGAGACCAAGAGCCGAAGAGAGAACGGAGAAGTCTTTTCCTTGAAGGAAAGGAAGAGCGAGTCTAGAATCGGATAGAGAACAGAGAAGTCGTTACCGTGCCATCGAAGGAAGGAAGAGAGGAGCAAAAGTCGGAGAGAGCTATCACTGTGCATCGAGGGAGGAAAGAGAGGAGCAAAAGCCGGCGAGAGTTGTCATCGTGCATCGAGGGAGGGAAGACAGAAGTAGAAGCAGGAGAGAGCTGTAGCTTTGCCATGCGTCGAGGGAAGACAGGACCAGAGCCGGAGAGAGACTTGGGGCTTGGCAGAGATCTCAAACTCTCGTATAACACTAACATTTGAACTCAAAGACTAGGGCCAGCTGAAACTCGAACTTATATACGGTTTAGAATTATCGGGTCGAGTCAAGTTAATTTAAAAAAAAAACTGAGCCCAAGCCGGCTGGAATTTAATTTGAGTTTGTTTTCTTCAACTCAGCCTGACCCTAATTTTAAAAATTGCCCACTAATTTTTTGGGTCGGGTCAAAACCCGACTTAAATTCCCACCCATAATGGGGGGTTTCGGGTTCTATATATTATTTAGATTTAAGAGAGTTTAAAATTGAAAAAGCTTGATTTCATCTATAAGCGAACACAAGGTTGAATGCTAACTGAATATTAATGAGCAACATAACTCAAGACTCGAGCTTATAGATTACAAAAGACCAGTCGATTTAAATTAGTGTGTTATCTGGGCTTGGCTCAACTAAAGCTCAAGGGAAGATTTAAGCCAAATTCATCCTGACCATGCTTGGTTCAGCAACTCGTTCTACAATTATAAGTAGACACTCGGAGGAATTATACTATCAACAGCTCCTCACTCCTCATGATTTGGATCTCAGACCTCAGTCATTTTCATTTTTTTTCTCCATTTATTCTTTCATTTATTCCCTCTTTTATCTTTGTTGATTTTCAACTATCGAAGGACATCTAGTGCTAGAGAAGCTCCCATGAAGAGAAGTAGTTTGTTGATTTCGATTACAGTTTTTTTTTTTCCACACTTTGTTAGTAAGGAAACAAATTCTCAGACAATTACGAAATCATCAAGGATGCTACAATTCCATTCATGCCTACTTATCTATTTATCAGTTTCATCGAATTACAACTTCTAAAGAAGCAGGAGATTGTATGCTGTGGCGACTCTTCTCTAGACTGTCAAATGTGGAAGGAGCACAGGTTTGGTTGAAGAATCCTCCTTGTAGTTTGGATCGATTCAGAGCTCCAGAACCACAACTGTATGTTCATTGATCAAATATAAACAAGCCCATCAAATCTCATATCATGATAATGAAATATTATGAACTTGTATCTTTAAACATGAAGGGCATTAAACAGAAGATCTTACATTCAGAGTCTGTGGTGATCCAGTTCCCTGCTCGAACACTTTCGGCATTTGGGCTATCACAAATTTCCTTTGTGATGCATTCCGAATGCCGCTTTGAGAAGGTCCTGATGACTCGCAGATGAAGATGCTAATGATAATGGGGAAAATGAGGAAGAAGCAGCAGAGCAGCCGTCGACATCCAAACTGAAGCTGATCTTACTAGAATCAATACTTATATCATCATCACATGAGGCTTTGGCTACACCCTTGCTGCGGAAGTATAGTACCTTCAACAACAATCCTATTGCCGTAAGAAAGCATGTAATTGAGTCATCTTGCTACAGTCAATTGGGCCTACTTTTCTTTGTAAATGAAAGTATATACTCCAAATGGTTAAATCATACCCATAATGTTGGGGTTGCGGGACCCACATTGGAAGTGTAAAGGGAAATCTAAAGATTTATAAAGGACTTGGATCACTCCACCTAATGAGCTAGTCTTTTCGCCTGGATACACAATCTTAACAACTGGTATCAAAGTCAGGTCTCAGACTATCTCATGAGATCCCCCGGGCAGACGGGATGACTGGCCTTGTTTGGAAGGGGATTGTTGGGGTTGTGAATGAGTCCCATATTAGAAGTGTAGAGGGAAATCTAGGGATTTATAAAGAGTTTGGGTTACCCTTTTGAGCTGGATACCTTGTCTTAAACACATAATTCTTGTCCAATTCTCTGCCCCAAATTGATATTGGTAAATTAGCATTTGAAATAATTTGGGTCTGAAAGGAAGAAAAATAACAATTCCAAATGCAGATCTTGATTTCTAGAAAACCCAATACAGAAGAAATGCAGAATGGGTACGCTTGTTCCTCACAAAAGTATAGAACTTCTGCCCATTAGGGGTTAAAACACACACACTGGAATTCACACTAGAAATTTCAAATTCAAAGATGTAAAGTGCAAACCATGACATGAATATCCTACCTTCCATCGTTTGTTTCCTCCCTTATCAAATTTAGCAGTCGCAGCCCATTTCAAAAGCTCCTTCATTCGAGAAATCGCTCTTCGTTTCTTATTGACCGATGCATCATTGCCGGTGTCTTCACCTGTCGAATTGGACACCATTGAATCGCATACTGGTTGAACTTTACAACCAGCAGGAGCACAATCAACCTTGTGAGCCAAATGGCCTTCTTTGTCAGTAGTTTGTGAACGATCTCTTTTGTGATAGAAACTTCTGAGGCTTCTCAAGCTCAACGCACTATACAAACAGGTCCTACTGTTGGCTCTGGTCAGTAAAACTGCGATCGAATCCTTCCCTGTTTCCCCACTCTGCTCAAATTCAAACGCATCTAACTCCAGCTCCTTCTCTTCTTCTACCACTGTAAAAAAATAAAGAAATGACAACGAACACAACAAATCAGAACTCTGCAAGTCATAAGAAATTGTCATTATGGTGTAAGCAACAGAGAGAAGGATACTCAGAGTATATACATGCTAGCATTCTCTTGCTGGTAGATGCAGCTTCAATGAGCTGTACTTTCAGAGACATCATGAAAAGCCATTGCTGAATCTGATTAATATCATGAAGTTGCTGAACTGATGATATAGAGAGCTAGATATAAAGTCATGGGCAACTGCAAGATGGTTTGATATTTAGAGTTAAATAGAATATGGAATTTGGAGTTTATTGTGGTCAAAGAACAGACTGTAAGAGTATCCACACTGCTGTGATAGATTCCTGACAGATTCAAATGGATCAAGACTGTGGAATTGGATTGGGTAGAGGAAGATGGGTGAGACAGACATGCAGTGAGAAGAGGTGGGTTGGCTTGTAATTTTACTGTTGCTAAATTGGATTGGTGGGCATGTGAGGGAGGATGGTGGAACTTCTAGGGTTTGCACATGTACAACATGTGTAAATATAATTAGATATTGTGGAAGGGGGTAATGTTAAGGGGTGAGAGAAGGATGACCCGATTAGAAAACTGAAATGTTTATGATGGCTAATTCAGACAGCCATGTGGGGGCCTTGAGTCCACATGGGTGATGACCCATCTCACCTCAATTTCTTGTGTATTGTATTCCTATTTAGGGCATTGCCATGTGTTGGGGTATCTATATGGATTCTCTTCTCAATGTTTTCTCATGCCTAGGTGACCTATAGTGTCAGCAAGTTGAATTAGGATTAACTTGATCTGACTGATCCAACTCAAAATATAAGTAATCTAATTTAACTCGTTTAAAATATGAATATAGTTTATGCCAGGGGTTAAGATATCAGCCGATACGTGATATGATACGATTTTTCAGCACCGTATGATATCGGCCGATACATATTGTATTGGCTGTACACAGTATTTCTCAAAGGATATGACTGATATATCGGTGATATATATCAGTCTGATATCAGCCAATATTCATAATATCGGTATTTTTTTTTAAAAAAAAAAGGTATGGGCCCGAGTTGATATCTTGGCCGATATTTTCATTTTCAATTTTTTTTAAAAAAAAAAGAAACCAGCTTCCTTTTGGGTTATTTATTTATTTTTTAATTCAAAAAAATAAAATAATAAAAATATACTGATATTTAAAATAAAAAAAAAAAAGAGGAGAGAGAAATTAATTGGCCTGGGCAAATTTTTCACCCCTGGTTTATGCTAAAAAAAGATGAGTCATTTTAATTAGGCTCAGTTAGGGTCATATTTTGTATAACGCAATCAGCCTGAATACTCAAATTTTTATATATATGAATATACACATCTATTGGGGCTGCAAACGAGTCCCACATTAAAAATGTGTAGGAGATCTAAAGATTTATAAAGGACTTAGATCACTCCATCTGACAGGCTAGTCTTTTGGGCTGGATACCCAGGTCCTAACAAGTTGTATAAAAGCCAAGTCTCAGGCTACTTCATGATGAGATCTCCCAGGCGGACAAGATGGCTAGCCTCATTCGAAGGGGGGATTGACATTAGGGCTGTAAACGAATCCCACGTTGAAAGTTTAAAGGGAGATTTAGAGATTTATAAATGACTTTGGTCACTCTACCTAATAAACTAGATATCCAATTTTTAATTCTATATCTTGATCTAATGATTTTTGACGGCTCCAACTAAAAATGAGTTGAGAAATTTAAAAAGGAAATGAGTCATAAAGAAGTTAGAAGAATAAAATATGAATCGAAAAGATTATGATATCAGTCCCACTCCCACCAAGTTTCATGCCTTGTGGCGTGTTCCTTTTCCTCCACTCGGCTATGAAGCAGCACCTTGACAGGATGAGCGAGTAGTCAGATAAGAGAGGGAGAGAGAGAACTATTTTTTTTTCATGGGTAGGTCAAAAATTGCCGTAACTATTACATGGTGCTATATATCCAACATAAATAACAACAAAGGGTGGCAGGTGCCAGTGTGCCACTTTATTTTATTTTTCATATATGATATGTTGCATATATAAACTATTTCTAATCCAAGTTTAATCAACTCATTTGTAGCCCACAACAATACATTATTGTGTAAATTAAACCATACTAGGAATTAATAGAGAGAGAATTAAAATCCACCGGTGCTAATAGTTTTGGAAAGTGCCAAGTTGATATGTGGAGCTTAACTTCTTTACAATAATGAATTGGGTATGTTATTTGCACAGCTTTTTAATTAGGACTAAATCAAAATTCAGCCAATTACTGAATCAAATCGGATGAACCAAGTGGCTTGATTCGCTGCCTTGCCAGTCTAATCAGAAGAAATTCTAACCATAAGAGAGGAGCACCCGCCTAACCAACAGCCAGTCTGAAAGTCAATCAGAAGAGATCAAGAATTATATTTACAGGTTCAAGTCAGGTTCACCCACTCAAATCAAATCCTATCAAACACAAAAATCAAATATCAGTGCTGAGTCCCACCGATATATTGCTGATATTCGGCCATATCAGCTAAATATCGACCATGATATCACCCGATATTAAGTATTTTTTCCAAAAAAAAATTATTTAAAAAAGTATGTTTTTTATTTTTTTTAATTTAGATAAAACTAAAAAAAAAAAACAGCTGTTATTTAACCAAAAAAAAAGAGAGGAGAGAGAATGATCTCGGCCGATATCTCGGTAGAGGCAATTTTTAAACCTCTGCTCTTGTATAAAGAATGAAAGCACCTGAATCCCTTGCCGACTTCACCAGTGGAGAAGAATTTCGTTCAAAATTTTGTCACAGTAAAATTCTACGGTCGTTCCACTTTCACCTTTTCAACCTCCATGGCTGCTCCGATGAGACCGACATGCTCAACTTAATACCATTCAGAAAAATACAAATGTGACCAAATTTCAGTAATAATAGAATTAAGTACGAAAATAGTTTGTGGAATACAATATATCAACTCAGCAAAGACGATGAACTGCTTTAAAAGAGGCACATTCGGAGAAGAAAACATTAAATCAATATCAAAACTCAACTCCAATCAATATCAAAAAAATCAAAATCAAAATAACTAGAAAAAGGGGGAGGGGGGAATCTTTAATACCCATGTCATACATTTTACAAAAGCTACAAGGATTAAAAAAAAATACGCATTACTTCAGAAGAACCTCCATAGCTTCGAAGAAAAGTGGTGCCATTTCAGGATTTGGTGTCTTGGTCGCACACTTGACACCAGGGATACCAACAACTCCTGTAAGCTCGATCAAGAATGGTATTCCTCGAGGGATCTTGGCTGAGAGATACAAAACCTCTTGGTTCATGTTCTTTCGCTTTGCAATAAAAAACACATTTGATGCAGCCAGATGCTCAAGAGTAACATCCACACTGTTGATCACAACACTTGATAGATCCTTAGAGATCTCATTTGAATCAGGAAGGGATTTCCATGTCTGCAAATAATATAACAAATACATCCATCAAATTACTTGGGTATTTAGGAGGAATAACTCACACCATCCATATAAATTTGATTTGACCCCCATCCATCATGATAGGTGGTCCAGATTAGACTTGGCAACAAATCAGGTGGGATGAGGTTGGGGTCGGGTCTTATTTAGTTTGGGTCTATTATGAATTCTGGTCAGGTCAAGTTTGGGTCAAGCCTCATACTAAGACCAAGGTTGGATGTGTTACATATGGACATGACAATAGTCAAGTTGCCCATTTATAAACAGGTTCAAGTCAGATTCACCCATTTATTAAATGGATTGAATTGGGTAATCAGGTTGGATCAGATTTTAAAGTCTAGTTGATTTTTTTTTCCAGATCAGATCTTTGGTTAACCCGAAATATGGCCACTTTTTAGGGATACTGCTGTAGTTCTTATTTCAACTGTATTCAAAGCGTGGCAGTACAAGCAATTTCCAAGGCACAAGCTAATCTACAGTCTGGATTGCTGAATAAGATCTACAGCAGTATCCCTAAAAAGTACATAACTAAATATAGTGTCACTCTACCATTCAACTGGATTGAAAGATATGAAGATAAAAATCAAGAACCAAGAACAGAACTCACAGAAGCTGAGGAAACTGTCCAGAAAGGAAGAGGATTGACAGATTTTATATTCATTACCTCGAGAAAGTGTGGGCGCTCCATTTTACCATCCTCAGTAAAGAGAACTTGCAACAAAATTTTATCATTGAAGTACCATACGGGCTGCTGATTATTTTTTATTGCAACCTGCAAAAGTGAGCTTGGAGGCCCAGCAGAGACATTCTGGAACAAAACCATTGGCAAAAGAGTTGTTGCTGATGCTCCGGGTAGCAATTGTGGAACCTAACCAACAGAAGCATTGCAAGGTCAACAAACTATATAGAAGCTAGAAATGTTAATTTCCCAGAAAGCATGATCACCTGCAGAGGCCCAGCAGCTGCAACACCAAAAGTATTCTTGTTGAACTGTATCATGAATCCATCAAGAGGAATCTGAGAATTGTTCTCAAACGACATGCTATAAAATATTTGACCATCACGCCGTGTAAGCTGTGCACTGATCTGTAGACCTTGGCCAGTAGATGCTGGCAATACAACAGGTAAAGGTGGCCTGCATGAAAACAATTTTTAGTACGTGGTAGACAGAAAGAGCCTTAAATCATTACCAGATCTCAAACTACACCCTAGCACAGTCAATGAAGATTAACAACTTTGGCAAATCCTCACCCAGAAGGAGTTGTTGGCTGGTCGGCAGGAACAAGAGCACCATCCAGGCCAATCAGATCACCCAGTAAGTCGGGTACCGGAGCAGCAGCTGCAGAAGGCATTACCGCTGGCTGCCTAGGTGCAGCTTGTGAAACATTACTAGTACTTGGTGGAGTAGATGTACTATCAACAGCATGAGCAGGTGATTCAGAATACCCAGTTTCACTTCCATCAGGGTATTCTTCATCATCTGGTCTCTGGACTGCTGTCTTGACGCGAGTCACAAATGCATCTGGAGGCTTGTGATAAACAGAAGCAAGTGTGGCAATGTTTCCAAGAAGTTCATCGAGAAGAGACGAATCAAGTTGATTTGAATCATCACTGATTACTGGCTTCTCAGCCAACACAACATCTTTAGCTGCCTGAGATAACAGTAGGAGATTTGTCATGCATGAGTCAACAGTAAAATCCTTACAAAGTATCCAAAATGCCATTAACACACCTCAGGATCAGTTGAAAGAAGGCGCCAATAGATGTAAGCACGATCCCGCAAATCTGGATTGTCCGTTTCGACAGTAGCATTGTTTAGAACCACCTGTACATGTGCAATTCACAGCAAAGACAGGAATTAGAAGCTTGCTTTACAACTTCATCCCAGAATACAATTTGAGGTTTCAGAAGTAAATTATAGAGTGTTCCAGAATAAAATACAACAAAAAGAGGAATAACATAGCAAATAAACACTACTCTCATCCTCCAGGAAATGTTCACTTTAGGCATAAGTTTTGGAATATAAGGTCCAATACTAATGTTGACAGTCCCATTTCCATGTATGTGGTAGTTAGGATCAGCGAACAACAGACCCCATGCATGGAATTGGACTATCAGTTAGCAAACTCTATATTACTGCGGCTCAGAACCCATACTTTTCTTTAGAGTACTAAGCCTTTTATCCAAACCGACATTAAGAAAATGTGCATGCTCAGTACAAGAATTTCACACCCCATAAGTAAACAAATTAGACCTTGGCAAGCTCAGCCAGGCCCATTAGCAACCTCATCTTCAAGGAAGAAGTAATATCCAAAATTATGCTGGTATAATCAATATTTGATATCATAAAGAGGAGAAAAAAGAAATCTTGAACTACTTTTCTTATTTCAACAACGATGGAGATCAAATGCTATGAAATAATTGAACATTTAAAACAAATTTTAACCACGTGAAAAACTACAAAGATATGGCAGCATGAAGCAGAGCTATTGAAGACACTGGAACTTAAAATGTACAAACAAGATACAACACCATGAAACAAGTCTAATTGGTTGGAAACGGCATTTAGCATGTGATGCAGGACAAAGTATAGGGTAATCCTAAATTCCTAAATGTGGTTCCCTAAAGGTTAAAAGAGATGAAAATAATACATCCTAAATAATACATCCTAAATATAAAATTGTAACGACCCGTCCCGCTAGCACAATATTGTCCGCTTTGGGCCTACACAAGGACCCACACGGCTTTGCGTTGGCGAGCCAACCCACTGTTGCTCCCAAAAGGCCTTGTGCTAGAAGGAGAAAATCTACTACTTATATACCAGGGAATTTCCAATGCCACTAGCAATGTGGGACTTTTTGAGACAGGGTATTACAAAAATGGGCTGAAATTAAATGTCAATTAATAAAGGCAACTGATGAATATAAAATTTACAACAAATAAACATGCAAATACTAAAATCTAATGTGTTGATGGAAATAATGGAGTCCTAAGGTAATGTATTAAATGAATTGAATGGGATGTGGGTTAATGTTACTCGGTTTCAATTGGAACCAAAGGGGATACAGATGGAATTAAAAGAAAGGATAGGCTTGGGGTAAAGATGTGACACATGTGGGAGAATTAAAAGGGGTATATGGGTTACGGGTGGCAATAGGAGGGCTTGTGAATGTCGCGGCAGCGAAGGGAAGGCTGGGGAAGGGGAAGCAGAAGCAACAAGAAGGTTTCAAGGGTTGACGTTAGAAAGGGGAAAGCCAAAGAGGGTCTTGGAACAGCAATAAAGGGCTGATTAGGGAGGGGCGAAAGCAGGAAAGGGGTGTTGGGGTTGGACGACACCACTGGGAAGGGATTTGGAAGGTGGCAATAGGGATAGAAGGACCTAGAGGCTGGGGCAACAACAAACAGATGGGTAAGAGAATATGGCAGCGAAACTGGATGGTGGATTTAGGTAAAGTGACAAAGGAAAGATGTATGGCAGGTAGAGACGACGAGAGTAAGGGGTGTGGGAAGGTCACAGTAACAAGGAGGTGGTCAAGGAAGGTAACGGCAGCAGTAGAGGGACTTTTGGGGGTTCTCGGTAGCAAGTAAAGGAAAAGGAAAAGAGAGAAGGATGAAGAGAGAAAGAAGAGAAGAGAAGTAGAATACCTGAAGAAGATGTGGCCTCACGCCAAGGCCTCTCGCCCTTTGGAATCACTCCAACAATCAATCGCACTAAAGGTTGCGAAAATCTCAAACTTCTTTATTCATTCATTCGTGTGTGCCTTATGAAGGCTTACATCCTCATTTACACTAATAACTTACAATAGAATTTGACCAAAATACCCCCCAAGTACAAAAGACTAAATTACCCCTGAATAATTAAAAAAATCCTAAATAAACTAAAACTCTTAATTAAATTTAAAAAAATACAATAATGCCAACAAAGTAAAAATAAAATCCTAATTATGGAAACTGCTCCGCATCAGCATGTAGCATGTAGGCCAGTATGCATGACTAGCAGAAAAGTCTAAGATGAATTAAATTAAAGAAAAATAAAAAGCAGTGTCTGGAATCAAGTAGGGAAAGAATGAAGATGATTTGATTAAATGATAGATGGTTAACCATATGCAGAGCAAGACAAGAAATGAGGGCATTATCGAGGTAGCAACAAAAGTACCTGAATCATCTGCTGTGGCCCTTCAGTTGGCTTTTTGAGAAACAACTTCACAGTTGCAGTCAGCAATTGCAATTGGACAAGTGCAGGTTCTTCTGGAAAACTCTCCAAGAAGCTTTCGAGGAGCTCATCAGCATTATCAATCCTCTCTGCATATTCACCAATTATCCATATCATTGAAGCCTGCAGCAATCAAAGCCTTAAGGTGACCATATGGAATAAAGACATACATTACAAAAGCCAAACTATAAAGAGTTTTAAGGAATGGTCGAAGAATACCTTAGCCTCAGGTTCATCTAAAGTATCCAAGCTCTCACAAAGAGTTGCAATGATGGATTCATAACTGCAAAATAAGAAAGCCACATAAGATACGCTAGAAACAATGAGAACCATGCATGTAAAGTAATGACAACAAACTGAACATCCAAAAATTTCAAGACTCACGTGTTTGGGTATCTTCTGAAGATATCCTTGATGACTATAATGGCCTCCTGGACAACATAGTTGACTTTTATCTTTATCAACTCTAGCAACACACTAATGCACCGCTCGGCTGCCCTTTCCAACTTTATGGCACAGCGGCCAATGGCACGGACAGCCTTTCTAACAAAATCTACATCAACTTCTGTTGCGTACTCTTTGAACTCTAATAGAACCTGCATAAAAATATCATTAATATCGCTAAAGATTGTAAGTTCTAATCATTCTTTGAATTTCCAAAGCAATCTGGGACAACAATTCCTATCATCCACCTCATCATTCCACAGGGAGTTCGTCTTAACACACTTCAACAATCACTTTACAATCTAATAATTGAAACCAAACATGTAAATGCCAGAACATATGCAACAAATTCATCCTTTCCAATATTCCAATTTGTTATCTTTCTCTATTTAAAATCCCATCTAAAATGCAATAACATTTATGGTTGTGACATTGAGCATTGGCTCCACATGAAACATTGCTACAGAATCACTTCTAGAACAAAATAATTTAACCATTTGGCCAAAACAATATAAAATTCAAAATTATGACATCTGATGAATTTTTATTAAACTAAGAATCTCACTTATGGTGCTGGTTTTGAATGCATCATCAATACATACTACTATGGAAAAGGTGAATAACAATTTAAAAATAGACGAACTTCTGCAGTACAAGATTATTCAGTAACAACCAAGCTTTCAAATGGTACATGAGAAATCAGAACTCACAAAAATTAAAAAAGTTACACATAAGACATGCATGATAGTTCTGGAAGACTAACACACAGAAATATCGTACCTGGTCTATGTTCCGATCAGAAGCAAGTTTTATCATGATCTCTAACTTCTCCATTTTCACATAAATTGGATCATTGTACTTGCAAAAGAAAACCTACGAAAGGATAGCAACCAAGCTAAAACATTAACTTTGAGATGGAGAAATAAAATTAATCAAAATATGCCAATTTAAAAGTACCTTGATTTCATGAGCAAGTATGGTAGGTCGTCTTTGTACAATAAGATTGATGTTTCTCAATGCAACATATTGTATCTCAGGTTCAGCAGAGAGTAGCGTTACCAGGGGAGGAGCCATTTTCTTGCAAAGATTTCTGACGACATCAGTACTGGTGATGAGTTCCATCTGTTGAAGAATCATCTGCAACAACCAAACCAATTCATTGTAAGATATACTGCAACAAGGGCATCATGATAAACGAAATCTGATCATAAGAAAATTTTCTTTATTTTTCAAAATGGTTATTTTGAGTGAAACCAGCAACAAAATATGCTATTGGCTCATCTAAGAATTTTTCAATTCCCAACCAACAAAGAGAAAAGCAAAAAATGACCAAAACTATGTACTCCCTCATCTGACTTCTTGGGTATGACCCATCAAGGATAGGACCCACATGAGTAGAGTCACTAAACAGTGACCACATTGCACTAATACAGGTACATGATGGAATCAACATCAGTAAAAGTGTCTTCCCAAAAATAGGATCTAAGCATATGATGTTGGAGTAAATCAAATCAATTTTTTAAAATAAAATTAACATGCAACACCAACACCAATAACAAAAGATAGTGCACACTCACCCAAAACAATCAAATTTTGAACACTTTACTGCTTTTTTGGATTTCAAGATGAAAAGGTGTAATCATATTTTATCATCTATGAGAACAATGTTAAAGTAGACAAGAATCCATTAAGAATCCAACACAGAAATGTGTCGAACAAGAATATGTCATTGATTTCAAACAATCCATGCAACATAGGCCTCCAAGAACTTAAGGAAATATACTGACCAGTATTATATTTATGATCCAATATTGAGCTTTACTGCCAAATGAAAACCTAATTACCTATTAAAGAATGGCTTCTGATGGGTAACATTGGGACTAGCTGGTGAAATACTCTTTACACAATCTCCTATACGAAATGAATGCCCCAAATAATGGAGAACGAGAACAAAAGGTCCCCTTTCATAAGAGAATAAAGGAGATATGCTACATTTCAACCAGGGGGTGGGTTGGGAGGGGAAGAGGGGGGAGAGAAGAAAATTGTGCTAGCTATTGAACCATTAAACTCATGATACATAATGTCAAATCTTCATGAAAGAGAAATAGAAAACCAGTTTGTTCATGGAAGGTAAATTAACAATAGAAAATTAGAAACCATCTTTACAGTTCCCATTAAGACGACTCCAAGAAAAGCTGAGAGAGACAAAATTACAGACGCCTTTTATTGATTTAGAGAATTCCTACAATAAGGTATCAAGGCAATAAATTGGCTAACATGGAACAGCAACTACATCACAAATAGATTTGTCAGGATTATGAAAAATATATGTCATGGAGCAACAGAACGACCGTAGGAACTTTGCGTTAAAAGACAATAGACTTCCTAATTGGAGTTCAGCTTCACCAATGGTTTACACTGAGTTCAGTTTCTTCGCATTAGTTATGAGTAACCTAACGTATAAATCCAAGATGAAGTTCCCCAATGTTGGTTTCTTCACAAACGATATAGTGTTAGTTAATCAGTGAGGCAAGAAATCAACTAATTGACTAAATAGTAAGTTGCAATTGGTGTAGTGAAGAGGAGAATGGATTGAAAATTAGTAAGATAGACAGTATATATGGAGATTAACTTCAGTGGATCTGAGAGGATGAATAAACAAGAACAGAAATGAGCTAGTGCAAAATTGTACTAGATCTAGATAGGTGGGCCCATAGAGGTCAGATTTGGACATGGCTGGTATGAAGGGTGGTGTCATACACCTTAATTTAGTCCTTCTGAAAGAGTGATAAGGTTTGCACACTTAATTTCAGATTCGGTAGCTTTTCATCTTGGCTTTATCTAAAACGCAGACCAAGTAAATCTACATTTATTAGTTATGTTTAAATACACGGCTTTAGATAGGGTTGAGTGGAAAAGTAGAACTCATGAAGCCAATCCAAAATGCTTGGAATAAGGCCTTGATGAAGACAACCAAAAAAAAATTGTAAATTTTCACCTTTTTTGTAACACTAGCATGACTCAAATCCATCAACATGATTGCAACAAGTAGTTCAACCAACTTTCTACAGTTGAGATGCAAGTGTCATCATTCAATAAGTTGCTACAATTTCCTTTTCTTTTCTCTTTTTTTTTTTTGTGTGTGTGGGTGGGTGGGTGGGGGGGAGGATTGTACAGGTGACAAAGAATCATTTTGTACTCTGCACTTCCTATGGCCTTTGCTTGGATACCAATAATATTATCTGTTAATATATATATATATATATATATATATATATATATATATATATATATATTGTTGCAGCAAGAATACTCCCTAAATGTGCTGTAGAGGAATGGTGTTCATTGTAAATTCATTCAAAGATAACCAACCAGTTTAGCATGCACAATTCCAAAGTTGAGAACCAATCAAGTCATTTAAAAAAAAGGTTAATGTTATTTGTATGAGATGAGAAAAGAACCTAGCCTGATTAAAGACCAAAATAGGCAGGGGTAAACCAAAAAAAAAGTGGATCTCCCAACTAAACACCCCAAGCATAAGGAGAAATGGAGCCAAGCAACCCCACCCAAAATTGAGACATAAACATTCACTCGATAATCTTTTCAAATCTGAGGATGCTTTCTTGCTCTAAGCAACAACCATCAGAGAGAAAATGAGCAAAACCCACTTGTTGAGGGACAAGAATAAAACTACCAAATGATAATATAGGTTTTGGACAAGGATTTAATGAGTATTATTAGTAAATATGCAATTTCAAAATTTGTTGGAAATGTCTAATGAAAGTCTACTCTGTTATAATCTGGAGGCATCCTTTGAGACAATGTGCTAAAGTTTTTTTTTGTTATTATTATTTTTATGGGATGGATATGCTCAAGTTTTGTGGTGATAGTTTCTATAATATTGAAAACTATCCAATTGAAGATACATTATCACACTCCACCAGTGAAAACAAAGGAAAGTCAAGGTTGTTCATGCTGAAATACCACTTAAATCCATCCAAAGAAACTAATGACTTACCTTAACAGCTGAAAGCACAACTGCACAATTTGCATGCTGAAGGCGTGGAGTGACTCTTTCTACTATATTTTCAGCCTCACGGGCATCAGCTGCCTTGTACTTGGAGAGAGCATCCAATATGAAAACTTGACCCCATCTGTAGAGCATTGTACCATATTCAATAATCAAATCTGATACTTGCTAACAAATGAAAAAATAGTATACAAAAATTTTCAACAAGAATATTTTATAAAAGATTAAGGATCCATTTGTCTTTTGCTGTATAGGTGGACTTCTTTTAGATGGTGATTTATTTCAAACAAAAAGTTGTACAAACACAAAACAGGACAATACAAAAAGCCTTATCAAGATGATAAGGATAAAAGAGAGGGAAAAAAAACATGATACAGACATTGATGCATGAATGGACTTTCTACTTGAAATTTTAGCAAAAGCTCATAAATACTATTTTCCCCCTTTTTGTTCATAATGAAGTATATAAATTATCATATGCTTGTTTCACACTTAAATTTCAACTTTGCTAGCAACTTATTTTGCTACCTTATACCTTTCTGAGAGGTAATGTTGCATAAACTGGGAAAAGCTTATTGTCTGCACCAGGTTTTATTTATTTATTTATTTTCAATAATTACCATTTTACCCTGCCCTCATTTTCCATGATTTGCTTGTTCCACTTTCAAAGCAGCAGAGAGAGAGAGATGGAGGCCTGCTGCTGTCTTCACTTTCTTTTCTCTCTCTTCTCACAGCAGCTTCTTGAAGATGACAAGTTTTGAGGAAATCCAGTTCTAGAGAAGCAGTATGATTCATGGCCATTCTTTGTATCAAAATAGATTTGTTGATGGTGTTGGATTCTCTCTGAGGACAGTGGATGAGAATCTGCAACCTGACCGGACTCGCACGGCCCGTGACGTAGCGGAGGATCGGGGATGGATTAGCCTAGTGGAGATCAGTTCAAAGGAGGGTGAAATGGATGAACTAAGGTTTTACACATGGTAAAAGGGGCAATTTGAGTGGGTAGTTTAGGTAGTGGCTGCATCCACTGCTCTCTGCACAGATCTCCTCCCTTTTGATAAACCCCTTTGGCGACGGTCTCTCTGTTATGCCTCCTCAACAAACAGTAGCCAGAAACCCCTTTGCCGCAAAAGCCAAGCTCTCGTTCCTCTGTTCTTAGAACTCAGTTGCACAAGAACAGGGACCTTTGTTTCTCGATGGACCTGCAAGACCCAGATGGCAAAACACCGAGAAGCCCCTGCTCGGTTCCCCAGATTTGCACGCTGCAAACCTGTTTGCAGAAGCCTTTCACGCTGAGTGCTTGCTGCTCACTACTGCAGTGTAGAAAAGCCAATCTCCACATAGGCACTCTCCTCTCTCTTTTCTCTCACGCTGTATATCAGTTCATGCTACAGTGTATCACCACTTCACACATTGATTGCAAGAAGCTCTTTGCTGAAGAAAACCCATGCAAGCATGTCACCTACTTGCATGAATCCTTGTTTTGTTTCCAACATGCACTTCCTGAAAACAATAAGGCAGAACACCAAGTGAAGTTGCTCTCTCTATATTGTGAATTTCAGCCACACAGTCCACGTTAAGGACTCCTTGCACCAATTAATTTTCAGTCAGTTGGGACTCTTTGGGTGTTTCACACGAGTACATGCTACATCAGCCCGATTTGGAGCTCTTTGGGTCTCTCATACCATGCCCTTTCTTGGTTACTCCATCAACTTCGCCTGCCATGAATGGCCTTTGGTTGTGGCCTTCTGTGCCCCCACCACCAGCACTATTGCTACTCCTACTTCCCTTGAATTCTTAACCAAACTCTTCTATCTCGAAATTACTTCTAGTTCTAGGGAGCATTTCCAATTCCTGGAGAGAGAGACACACAGAGAGAAGGATAGGATATGAGTCGAGGAATGAAGGAGTAGATGAATGATGGCCTTCCCTTGGATTCCTGGCAGCAAGCGACGAACCAGGTTCTGGGTCTTCTGGCACGGTTGGGCAGCGATTGCATGGCAGTGCAGTGTTGGCTCAGGCGACGGCAGACAGAGCAATCTCAGGCAGCGTTGCCATTTCTTCAACAAGACGTGTGAAGAAGAAAAGAGGAGAGAGAAAAGAAAGAGAAGACAGAAGCAGGTCTCTCCCTCTCTCTGCTGCTTTGAAAATGGAACCAGCAAATCACAGACAATGAGGGCATGGTAAAATGGGAATTATTTAAAAAAAATAGAACCCGGTGCAGACAAAAAGCTTTCCCCTGTTTATGCAACATTACCCCTTTCTGAGTCTTCTACTCTTCTTTTCTTTCTGCCATAACCTATGTTGTGCTTTATCTCTAATTGCCTCTTGGATATATCCATCAATCCATCATCCACCACCAATGTGTTTTGTATTTTCCCAATTCAAATCCCACCACCTTATTTTGGGTAATCATGTACTCTCCTATCTGTTATCTTACTTTTGATATAAACATTGAAGATCAAAAACCCATGTTTTGAAAGGTTTTCTACCAGAATGATTACAATATTTATGAAGTATCTTTTCCAATACACCTTACTAAAATTTATCTAGTTGTGATCCACTGTAATATTTTGTGTTGTCCACTATAAACAAACTCCAAACAAGCAAATATGAAGAAAATCATGTATTCACATCCCTTTTGGCTCCAAACTTTCTAACCCTTACCCATATAAATGGATTCCATGGTAAAAGGCTCAGAAGAGAAAAGGGGAAAAGGGGAAAGGGCAGAGGAGGGAGGTGGTGTTGTGTTGTGTGCAGCCTAAATTGCTATATTTGAAGGCCTACAGTGTTTATGGCCAAGTAATTGATAAAGAGCGAGTATCATCATATAAAGGAGATTTTGCACTTAACTAACAACGACGTCTATTCATTGATCCTACAGAAAAGAAGCATGTTCGCCAAGTATGAAATGAACAAAGCTTGTCCTAGACTTACTCAGTGCACTCATTTAAAGCAGTTAGGAGCTTTGAAAGTGTATTGCTGGTGATCTCAAAAATTGGACGACTACTATTTTCTTGGATCTCAGCTAATGCTGCCACTGCATTTGCTACCACCATCGGATTATTGTCAGAAATCAAATCCTTGAGTGCATCCAGAAATCCTCTATCTTCAACAAGCTCAGCATTTATGTCATACAATTTTGCCACACAAATGGATGCTGTCTTTCTCACATAAGGGTCATCATCCTGCCAATCAGTAGAGTATCAATGAGCAAAACAGATTAAACATCAGAAGAGCAATTGAAAAATCATAAACTGACTAATTAAATGGATGGAGATTGTACTCAAATTAGACCTACTAGTGTCAATGCATTGTAAATCTAAAATGTTAGTAAGTATTACATAAACAAATAAAATAATACAAACAACAGCAGTGCACAAGAATCCCTCTAATGACTAAAGGAGAAATGCAATTAAAGATAGAAACCTTGAGGCATCTCTGAAGAGGATCACATAAATATTCTGTGATTTTATCAACACGGATGCACCCCATGGTCCTCACAGCCAAAGCACGAATCAAGGGATTTGGATCCTGTGAGTCCTGCAAAAAATGGACAGAACTTACCAAGTCAGTATTGCCACACACAGTTAATGACATCATGACCGAAGCCCGCAACATTTACATTAACCACAAGATACCCATAACATCAAAGATATGGTTCGAAAAATCTGCAACAGAGAATAGAAAAGTACCTCCAAATATTGAATATAAAACTCGTGTACAATTGCATAAAACTATACAGATATAGGTAAAGATATGTTGTGGTTCTCTTGAATAACGGTGAGCATACATTAGAAGGTATGGCGTACAAGGCTGTGTGAATGACGTGGGACAGAAGTGAAGTGTGCCCTAAAATGGGATTATGACATTCAAAACCCCAGATCTAGGAAAACGGTATACATTGTTCTATAGTTGGACCCAAGTATTGAAGTCTAGGAGAATGTAGCACTAAGTTATCCCTCAAACAAGAAAAAATACCACAAAGCCATGCAGTTTTAACCTATTCATTCTCCTACTCCCAGATCCACCAAATTTTGTACGATTCATATGATTATCACAAGATGGACTCATGTCCAGTTTAAAAAACATAGGATTCCCATGCACAATTTGTTTATGCATTCTGAAGTATGTACACAGAAGTGGTCTTACAGATGCCCAAGGTTAAAAGCCCAGGTGATCCGTCAAGCTAATGTCAAAGAGTGGGGCCCACCTTATGATAAAAAGGTTCATATAGTTAGATACTTCATCATGGCAACTATCAAACTATCCAAAATGGGACCCATCAGATCATTATAGCCCTTAATTTTTAAGATCAAAAGTAAAACCATTGGATAAATAGTTTTACCTACGATTCTATGATGCTCGATCTGATGGTGAGATTGCACAAAATGAACATCAAACAAGGTTGAATCTAAATCTAGAAGAGAAAGAAGCAACTTAAAAGGTTTGAATTTATCATCAAATGGGCCCCCATTTGGAGCTGATGCACCCAGGAGCAAAGTCTACCAAGGTTTTTCTTAGATTTTGCCATGTACACATCTTCAATTCATAGTAAAAGAAAATTGGCAAACTCATTCTTATTTTCAGATATATTTTATATTATTGGTGAAAAATTATAAATTTTACAATTCTGCAGTTTACAATTCACATTTTGCAATGTAAGACATTCATTTTGCTGTACAATTAGATTATCAAAGCACTGCTATATGCATATATAATATATACTACATGTCTAATACATGCATGTTATTCTCATTTACATAATCAAGATCAAATGAGGCCTTGCCCTCAAAAAATTGACTTATATGCAAGGCCCACTAGAGCCCATGTAGATCAGTTGGTTGGAAAAGTTATTGCTTAAATGGGTTGCCTATAAAAAATCACCTTGATCGGATGAGCAAAGCTAAGTTTTTAAGGGTCCCAAAAATTAAAATTCATCCAATAGTGGAGATTTGCGTCTTTAGATTAACGGGAAATGTAACCTAGATTTGGTAATCTTGGACAACAGTCGAATTAATGAGGGGTAGGTCAGTGTGACGGGGAAGGGGGATGATTGGGCCTATAGTGGGCCCCATTTGGTTGAGGTTCTAAAATTGTTATTTGAGATTTGGAACATTGGATATCCCGATTACTCAAATACATAAGCGTACTCACGCACATATGGTAGTCAACTATATACATCATGATACATGACAACATACAATTACAGTAGATTCACCATCAAAACACCCCATTGTCATAATAGTACATGAGCACTTACCTTTACAAATGTATTGACTGCAAGTATAGCTAGGTCGGGTTGGCTTTTAGCATAGTTTATAAGGTATAGATAGACAAGCTTCTTCAATTCCAGGTTCTCAGTTTGCATGCAGTTCACGACATCTGTAAACAATGAAGAAACATCCTTTCCAACAGTCATTGCAGCAATCACCTTCTTCACAGCATCTTTTCTCTTATCCTATAGGGCACATTAATATAATTAAAGAACTGGAGCCAGTAGTGGGAAAAATCAAAACTAAACAACAGAAAACCACTAATAATAATAGAACAGCTATGCATTATATGCACTCCAAAAGAAAATCAGGTAATAAATAAACCACAAAGAAAGTTTCCACTTCTAGGCATGAATCAACAAGAATGTGTAGAAGAAATAGATGAAAGAATGCAAATAAGACGGTTAAGTGGCAACTTTGAAATCATTAGATAAAACAAGCAAGCAAAAGGTGGGGCCATCATAGCATTCAGATTTCAGATTCATAGATATGAAGCCACTTGAAACAACAATAATAGTTTAATAATAAAGATGGATAGGCCTCTATCTTAAGTAGAAAGTTAGGTTCGATGGTACTTTGAGGCCTTTAAATATGGATCTATGCAAAGTGATGATTTATGAAGTGAATCATTAGAATTTATTTCCATTATCTTTGTCTCTTTGGGGCGTAGATTCTCATAATTATCTTCTTCCTCATCTCTAGTCAAAAGGTATCATCTTCTCTTATTCTTCTCTCCCGAGATTTTTTCGAAGGCTTCTACCTTTTACACTTCTTTTCTATCTTCTTGCATCAGTTTGGTGATCCAAGCATGTTTCAATCTTCTCAAGGAATTTTTTTTCTGGAAAAAATAAATTCAGAAAATATGCCCTTCAAAGAAAGCAACAAATGAGGAATTCAGTAATTTATCAAAAATTGTTGATGAATTATGAAAAATAAAATTGCAAAATTGGCTGAAATCAACAATAACGTGTCAAAACATCAACTTGAAAGATTATTTGAACCATTCGCTCAATCTTTGGTTGCACTTAGTAGGAACAAGGCTAAATTGATGAGATCAAGGCGAACAAGCAAATTAGATGGATGGATGATGAAAATAAGTGACAACAATTTGATCAACCAGATAATACTCGTAGACTGACTAGATCTTGAGCCAATCATAACTTCAGTGAGAATAAAAGAATTGATGAAAATCAAATTCCTCCCATGAAATTACACTCAGAGATTTTATTCTACAAGCTGCAAGATTTGGCATCCATTCGTCAGTACATAGAGGATTTTTACGTATTGAATGCTTGAGTGGATTGACGAAGACATTTAAGACGATATTTGCATGGTCTTTCGCTTGATATTCAACTGACTTTTGGTATTCAATTCTTAGAGATAGAGGCAGATGCATATCAACACGTGCTCAAAGCTTAATAACTAACAATTTATCAAGTGTGGGAGGGTTTGCAAAGAGCTTCTCTCAGAACCCACCTTGCCAATTGACAATAAATTTGCCCACATGAAAGGTGAATCATCTAGGTTGGTTCATTCTTGAAAGCAATTGAGTTAAAACTTGCTCTAACAGAATCAAATGAAGTAATAAAAGACAACAATGCCAATAACCCAAATATTGAATCGTTCTCTTCATTTTTCTCATTGCACTGCCATTGCTTATAATTCCATTGAATAGCCATCAATCCACGGAATAGCAACCAGAAAGATGGATCATCCAAGTTGGTGAACTGGAATATTGGCCATGAACCCTGGAAGACAAACTTGTCCATAAGAATCATGTCATCATCATCCTCACCAGCAGCAGCTTTTTTGAGTTGTAAGGTTCATTATACACTATCAAAGGCCATATTCTCTATCACTCGACATTGTATGATTTCTTTATTTACCCTTCCATCCAAGTTTCTAAAGGTATCCTCCTTCTCCTAACCCCTACCACGTGTGTATGTCCACAGAAAATCAGCTCAAAATAGAGATGGATAGGTCAACAAAACTAGTGAAATGGATCAAAAGTTACAGACATTAGAAGCCAGCATGTCCATCAAAATCACAAGTATGCAAACAAAATCAACCCAAATTCAACCCAAGCGTCACATATTTCCTCTTCAACCAGGACAGCAGCCCAAAGAATAAAGCAGGAATAATAGATCCCAACGAAACCATGCTCGCAAGAGGTAGAATTTCGGAATGCAGATAAAATCAGATCGACTTGCTTTAGAAATCAACGTCAACAGTTCCAAATAAACAAATAGAAATAACAGACGAAACAAAACCCCAAATTCAATTTTCCACAAGAATCAAAGGAAAAACAGACAAAGCAGCAACAGATCTGATAATATCTAGACTATAGATCAGATACAAAGGGCACCCATATCTCGAAAAAAAATAAAACTCTAATCAATTGAGTCAATTTATAAGAAACTAGAAAGGTGGGAGATTTGCGGATGAAAGAAAATCCAAAACGCCAACAACAGTAAGAAATAAGAAGATGGGGAAGAGATCTTATACTAATGAGAAGAAGAAGAAGATGAATACCTTGTACTGGGAATTGAGCTCGTCTTTGAGCTCAGGGATTTCTCCCTTCTTGGTGGTAGAGAAGTACTTAGAATCGTGGCCACTCATCTCTTCTTCTTCTTCTTCTTCTTCTTCTTCTTCTTCTTCTTCCTCCTCCTCTCCTCTTCTCTCCTCGTAGCAGAAGACGACCAGAAGACCCAGCGAACGAAGGCAGTCTAATTTCTATTTGCATCAAAGGGCAGACTATATTGTGCTTTTTCCATCTGAACCTGCTAAAATTGTACAGGCTTTTTTTTCAGTATTATCAAACATTCTGTAAAATAATTAAAAATCTAGTCGTTGATTGAAATTTTTTTATTAATCTTATCTAATTGAGTTTAATTATTGAATCAACTTAGTTAAATTGTGATTTTGGGTTAATATTTTAAAAAATATAATAAATTATTAAAAGTAAAAATAAATAACAAAATCAGGAGTCGAGATATCGGCCAATCCGATATATATCGCCGATATCGGCCGATATTAATACTTTTAAAAAAGAAATAAGAGATAGAATAATATCAACCGATAACGAGATATACGTCGATATATCGAAAGAATTAAAGACAGTATAAAATAAATAAAAATTATAATAGTATTTAATTATAATTGAGTTTGGAGTTTAAAACACATAGAGTATTGACTTTTCTAAAGATATTTTTATACACAGTTTTTTTAAGAATTTATTCTTTTTAAATGAGATTTTTCATTTATTTAGACCAATTTTCTTTCAAAATCTTTTGTATCGAAATCTATAAAAAAAAAAAAAAAGTAATCTTTTATAAAAAATTATTAAGTACATGTATATTAATTGTGTTAGTTGTGATCAAATACATCTTGAACACCTTAATTACATGCATATCTGGTTAATCATGACCCATATATTAAAAAGATTAACTTGACTTGTTTAAATTAAACGTGTTGACTTAAACAATTCATTTACAAAATAGATTGGCCCAACGGTTCCATTTGTAAAATTATCAACCTCATATAAGTTGATTACCAAATTTAAATTAATTGATACAACTCTATCCAATTATTAGAAACTTGCACAACCCAACTTATTCCAAACTTGACCTACTAGTTAAAAGGGTTAACCCAGCAGGTCCCAACCCATAATATTAAAAAGGTCAATCTTACCAAAGTAAATAGATAAGCATAAATGGATTACCACAACTAAGCTTCTGGCCAGTCCAAAATCCAGGCCTGACTCAGAAATGATGGGCCCAAAATAACGTATATTGAGCCCAATCCAGATTTCATTCTAGGGTCTCAATCAAGCCCAGAATCAATTGCACTTTGCCTACTCAATCTAACCTGAAATGATCTTGCTGTTCCATTTTTGGGTTTCGACTTAGATTTTTCTGTCTATGGGCCACCTCCATTTGGGCTTGCCCTAAGTGGTACCTCTAAATTTCGTTGAATTGAATAGTTTAGTCGTTGGGACTAGACTACTAATGGGCTAATCTTGAACTAAAAACATTGTGTTGGCCCAATGTAAAAATATTATCCAAAATTAAATTCAATATAAAAATATAGCAGTCCCACGTCGAGATCCCTAAAATCTTGGAATTTTTTAATTCCTTTAAAGCATGGCCATTCACACTCGATGTGGGCATAATTGGAATGATTTTAATTTTAATTTCAATTCTTTTTTTTTCTTTTGGGACTAATTTCGCGAATGGGCCATTATTGGATCCTAGATCCAGGACATGTTCAATGGCTATTGCTAATTTGCTACGACCAAACCATTCAATTTTTTTTATACCCATTAAATACAGTTATACTGCAATGTGTGGCCATGAGCCCATGATGGGGTGGTTTCATAGGGTTGGGCTGGACTCGAGTCTGAAAACGTACAAAGAAAAAGACAAGACTGAAAGAGTAAGGTGGGTTACGTATGGACACCGGACAAACTCTACTGTGTTGTATATATATGTGTGTGTTGATTGAATATTTTAACGATGGTGAAAAAATACTTGTGCAAAGATAGATATCTTGAGGACATTTAAGTTTTAATTTAAATTCCTAAAAATAAGTAAAAATTGGAAATCGCATTTAATGATTATATAAATGAGAATTATATTAATTTTCAAACCAATTAAAATATTAAAAAATTGTAATTGTATTATAGACTAGTTTAAGTCAAACTGGATGGTTGACCTAATGTTAAAATTCTGGAGAAAATTATTTGAAAATGTAGAAAAACACAATACACGACAAAAAAGAGTTGGACCCTCTAAAGCTATCTCATTCAGGGATAAAAATCTTGGCTCGAAATGATATCGGCCATTTCGGCCGAAATCATTCTCTCTCCTCCATTTTTATTTTTTCAAAATATTGATTAAATTTTTATTTTTTTATTTTTTTGAATTAAAAATAAAAAATGAAAGGAGGCTCAGTTTTGAAAAAAAAAATTGAAATTATTAATATCGGCCGATATGTGAGCCAATATCAGCCCGGGTTGATGAGCTTGATTGACTCATTTAGCTCAAATGCACAACCTAAAAAGGATAAAAGAACGTGATGCTTATCTTAATTTATAATTTAAATTCAATGATAAAATTAAATTCACGTGAAATTTCTCCCAAATTAATATATCATGAGCATGTTAATTAAAAAAACCTTCTAAAAATATTTCCCGACTTGTTCTTTTGCTTCTGAATATTTTTTTCTTTATTCGTTGATCGTTTTGAAGGAAAATAATTTCCAAAAAAAAAATGAATAAATTTAAATATATAATTACTTTCCTTATCTCTTCAACGAGGGCCTATTAGCTCAGCTGGTTAGAGCGTCGTGCTAATAACGCGAAGGTCGCAGGTTCGAAACCTGCATGGGCCATATATTTATATTTTTTTAGCTGTGTGAAAATAAATAAACTTTTTTCCTATGTTAACCCTTTTTCTCTTATTTTTCAGTTATTTTATTGAAAATCTGGCTGAATGCATGGCACTATATATTTGATTACCTCTTTCTCTCTACAATGCATATTCTAGTGGCCTATGACTAAAATTAATGGTTTTAAAATACAACTATCATAATTATTATTGTCACAAATATTAAAACTAGGACTTAAAAGAAAAATATTGTTAAAAGATGGTTAAAATGTAAAGCTAAACATATAAATCCAATGTATAAAGATTCTACGCAATTATTGTAGATTAAGTTTGAGGAAAATGGCCAAATTTTTCTTTCTATTGTCTTAGTTACCTAAGGTGCGGGAAATTATACGGAAATTTTGGTTGAGTTCCGTCTGTTGTTCAGACAATTTACAATTTTATAACATGCTTATGATCGGCAAATAAACACTTTTAATAATTTTCCATTCTTACATTTACTGTAGAACCTCCTATTTTCCTAACACAATCCACCACCAACATTCTCATATACATCAATTAATCAAATTGGAGCCTACCGCTCCCATTAATTTCTAATAGATATTTTAATGACTGAGGTGTCCAGACTTTTGGACTAATCTTTGGGACATTTACAAACTTTCCTATCCATATATACTGGATAATTCCACTGGCTTTTTGGGATGGAATCTTAAGGTAGGTTCCAAGCCATCACTCTACCTTTAGAAGTTAATTCAATGTTCTTTTATCTTTCGTTCAAATTTTATATATAAATTGCTTTTATATTTGTTTGAAACACAAGTTGAGGTCTATTTTTATAAATAAAGGTTGACCCATTAAAAGGGTATATATTTTGGATATTGAGCCATAAAATAATATCTTTATGAGTTTATTTATTTTTGTATTTTTATTCATTTGAAAATATTTTTTTAATATTTAAAATTTATAAATATAAAAATTCATTGAGCTGCTCAAGTTTCTTCTAAATTCTTATCTTTTCCACTAGAAAGAAAAAAAAAGATCCAACCTGCTCTCATGAGTCATCGGTAATGAGAGCATAATATTTAAGTGGTCCAGCGGCCCACGTATCCACTTAACAAACTCGATATATAAAGGTGACTCTCATGTGACCGCCCTTCGCTTTCGAATTGAATCATACGGTTCGTCTGAGTTGGATTTGAACCGGTCTATAAGGCGGTCTAGTTTTGAAGATTGTTTGGTTTGTCAAAAAAACTAATATGATTTTTCTTTTTTATTCTTTTTTCATTGAAAATGACAATTTTCATTGCTTGCACATCTTTTCTGCCGAGTGTAAATGGAAGTGTTAAAAATAGGAATAGATATGCAATGGTTTTTAGAAGAATAAATGTGGGTAGGGTTGATTTGGCTGAGTCAATTGAGATCAAAGGTTGAAATATCGGCTGATACATATCGTATCGGCCGTACATAAATATTATCGGCCGATATGGCCGATATTCGATCCGAAATATAGGTCAGAATATCGGTATTTAAATTTTTTTTTTTTTAAAACACTGATACTGTTTTCCACGGTTTTTTGTGGTTTTTAAAGGTTTTTCACGGTTCTTCACAGTTTTTAACGGTTCAGGGTTTACGGCTTTCACGTTTTTTTGCGGTTTTTGCGGTTTTTCACAGTTTTTCATGGTTTTTTCAAGATTCCGATATCGGAGAAGAGAGGAATACCGATATCGGAGGAGAGAGAAAATTATCAGCCGATATATCGGTTTAGGCGTTTTTTAAATCCCTGGTTGAGATGACAACATACGTGTCTTTCAATTGAAGTCATTGATTTATTTATTAAAAAGATTGAGAGAACATTCGTTATGAATAAATGTATTTATCGAATTTAGATGGCATGTCTTGTAACAAGCTAACTCATGAGATTCAAATTCGTGGCATGTATTTTAAATAACGGCTGATTTATTATTTGAACTGATTTTTTACTACGGTCTTAAAGTACTCAGTTAATCTTTAAGATATATACAAGCTTCTTTACTCACGCATACCAAATAAGTAATTCTACAAGAAGCGACTCTTTGGGACAAACTAGAAATCTGTATTTAATGTGTCATTTAAATTTTAGATTTGTATATTTTAAATGTGACGGACTTTGATTCAAATTCTTTCCGTTTTCAAAATCCTGTTACTTTTTTCCTAACTCATTCTCCAAAATAATTCATCAATGTTTATAATAACAACGAATACTAAATTTGTCATTTTATTCACTTATTATTTAATTAAGTGGTGAAAAAGAACACCGAACTTATCATTTTGCCTACTTATCAATATTTCAGTGCTAGAAATAAAAAAATGGATGTCCCATGATGCTGTACACATCTCAAATTAAAGATTTTTTAGAGTTGGGAGGAGTAAAATTGATTTTTTTATATTGAAGATTCTTTAGAGTCAAGTTGGTTGATTCCCTTCAAAGTAGAGAAAATGAAGGGGGGAGAACCAAAAAAATTATCCTTTGAGCTAGGAAGCGAGAAGTGTCAGGTTTGAACTCTACAAAGTAACCTTGGTGATGCCTTAAAGGATAGAGGTACCACTCATAGAAATTTTAATAAGATGTGTATGAGTTTTCCACACGTAGATCCAAAAAAAAAAAAATCTAATCACAAATAGTAGAATCCACATATATCAAGTAACAATTCATAAGATAAGATGGATGTTACTGAAAGGTCGGGCTTGAACATCTTAGCAGAAGACTGGAGGATTTTTTTAAAAATAAAATATGTAACCACCTCCTCACGTTTTTGCATGTTCACCCTTGAATTTCATATATTTCTAAGAGGTACTTTATAAAACAAGAACAACTCTTGGGTCCCCGTTGCTCACCACAAATCAACCATGGTTAATGGGACCAAGATCTAAAGGTCTATTCATTGTAATTTCATTTCAAACTCAACTAAAAATCACTTAATTTTTCCAAGCCTATCTATAATACGACCAATCACATCAATAAACTGTGGGCTTCACCAATACAAATTGAAGAAAAAAAAGTTCAAAAACCCAAATATATTATGCACCTTTTATGTGAAAAATGTAAGGTGTCCCCCCTTTAAAAGTAAAAGGTAGTCAAATACATCATAAAATAATGGAGGAAACAATATCTCTGCAGGCCCATTATTGTGAATTATGTCAGCACCAGAACACTGCAAAGGTTGAAATAAGTTGAACTGTGTACACATACAGAGAGAGAGAGAGAGAGAGAGAGAGAGAGAGAGAGAGGTGTAGAGGTATAAATGGATGAATTGAAGCAGCAGAGAACTGAGAAATGTATAAATACATGGTGGGAGGAACTGAAAAGCATCTAACTCAGGAGTCTGAGGCCTGAGTAAACGTCGCTCTATCAGATTCAATCATGGATTTGATATAAAATTCACCTGCTTTGTAGGATGACCTGACCATAGGGCCAGATGCAACGTAACGAAAACCCTGAAAAAGGAAAAAAAAAAACATTAAATCATTAAATGAGCAAATATAGCAAAATCACTTCTCCAGATCGAAGTACTTGGGGTAAAAGAAAGTTAAAATCCCATGTCTCTGATAAAACAAAATGCTCAATTTCAGTTTCAAGATGATGTTTTGCATTTACCCTTCATACTTCACTCCTTTGATCATGATAATCCATTTTACATTTTTGACAGAATGCCCAAAAATGCTACAAATGCTTATCACTGTCAGAAGTTCAGAACATGGTTATCATAAATATATATATTTTTGAAAAAAGCTGTGGTTGCATTGTGCATAGTGGAACTTATAGAAAAACTCTCTCTCTCTCTCTCTAACAAAACACACCACCACCACCAGATCTTGTCATAATAGATCTAGAAAGAGTTGGTAGAAAAAATGAAAAAAAAATCCCTTGTCCTTCAAAAATTGGGTTGGATAATGGTTTTTACAGTTCAAATTAACTAAAGAAGCAGAAAGAGTGAAGAAGCTCAATTGCCAGTTGGGCATATTTAATTGGGATGGTAACAGGGTATGAGATGTAAGAGGGGACCAGCAAAGTTGGAAGAATTGAATAGCAAGTGTGTTTCAAGATATCTGTGTCACCAGCTTGCACAAATCAGTAGTACTGCGATAGGAGCTTAGTTACTTTTCTTTTGTTGTTTATATGGGACTCATGTTTGTACTTTATTGCTTTTCCAATTGTTTGTATAACTCTCTTATATAAATCATAGATATCCATCTTGTATTTTTCACTTTTAATGAAATTCACAGTTTCTACTCAGAAAAAAAGGGTTCCCTTCAATGAACACAGGACCTCCAGTTTGGTGTTTCAGCCTACAATGAATATGGCGCTCTCATGGAGAACATCCCAATAATTGCCAACCTTCATTTATAAGGCAACGCTCAATTGCAGACAAAGCATTATTACAAAACCTTCCTGGGCGTTTTTCCAATCTGGTCAATTAAAATTATATTTTCCTTTTTAAAACTTCGACCCAACCTTCCATAATTTCCATTTGATGGATTCTCAACTGTGAAATTAATCATGATAGGTCAAAATATTTATCCAATGGTTGATTTTTAATCTTACAAAATAAGGGCTAACACGATTCAATGAGTCCCATTTTTTGACAATACGAAAGCCCTCATGACAATCTATCCATCCATACAATTTTTGTGATAATCAGATGGGACCTACTATCTGACATGGTCCATCAGAACATCTGGGCTTCTTAACCCGGGCATCTGCCAGATCTGCCCTTGCAAACAATGTTAAAATCTTGAATACAATTAAAAAGCATCCAGAATGGATCCCACAACAAGGTCTATGCCCTTGAAAGATATGGAATAGAGTACACTGTGGGAGGAAACTAAAAATGTCGGATTTTCAGTTTCTTGCATCCTAAACTTTGAACTTTTTGAGTACCCCACTGAAAACACTGATCAGCTGAAAAGTATTCTCTAGTCTCTAATCGGTACTTCATTGGTCACTAGTCCCTGCTTCATATAAAACAAGACACACCTTCAGTGAGGCATGTGCTTCATCTGAGTCAGCATTTGTCGAGTTTCCAAACCTTGGAATATAAGAGGTGTTCAATCTATATACAATAGCAGCAAAGCACTCTAAAAGAATCCAGTATCTCTACTAGAAAACAAATAAAAAATGTCATTTAAAGGTTAGGGAATGAATAGATAGAAAAATCCCCTGGAAGAAGTTACAAGGAACAGAAACGAAAGCTGTTTGTTTTCCATTTACTATTGTGGCTAGGAGGGTAATTTGATCTGACATCCTCAGTTGTGAAATGCCATCATGGCCTAAATTTGGATCAATAGAAAGTAGAACAAATGAAGCCAATCGTAAAATGGATCAGACAAGACTTCTACTTGCCCTTTGATTTGAAGGGTGGCAATATCTGATCACATCGAGCAGGGTCTGGTTGACCAAATATTATAGGTACATTGGCCCAACCTGAGGTGGGTCTATTATTAAATGGCTCAAATCTAGCCTGATTGTTGACCATGTCCCAAATGCTATTTGAACACAGATCAATGTGTCTGATTTATTGGTCATGTCAGGAATGGCATTGCATGTGTTGATCTGACCTAATCTGATCTGATCATTAAATGTGCCAACCAAACCTGACCTGACCATTAATTTGGTTGAAAATGTCAACTCCAATCCAGAATTAACAGGTCATATTTAGTGGGTACTACTCTGCCCAAACTTCCATTGAATCGGGCATGTTGAACAAGATTTTGAATGTTGGAAATAAGAGGTTTCACAATTTACTAACATAAAAGCTACCTAGCATATAACAGCAAAAACGAAGCCAAATGATTAAAGCTTACCATTTCCATGCCAAGGGAGTGATACTTCTCAAAAGCTTCTGGAGTGATGTATTCAAAGACTGGCATATGCCGCTTTGACGGTTTCAAATACTGACCAAATGTCATCACATCAACTCCAGCGGCTCTCACCTTCTTCATTGTTCTCACAACTTGATCAGGAGTTTCCCCACATCCCAGCATTATCGATGTCTTTGTGAGAGTCCCAGTGGGAGCATAATCTTTTGCCATTTTCAGAACATCAATAGATTGCTCGAAATTAGCACGATGATCACGAACAACCCTCTGAAGCTCTTCAACTGTTTCAATATTGTGAGCAAAAACTTCTAATCCTGATTTGGCCACTTTCTCCACACAGGCAGGGTCTCCTCGAAAATCAGGAACTGCATAGGTGCTTGAAATGTTAAAAATTATATAACAATCAATACCCACTGAAAATAAGCAAAACAAATCATGGAAGTAAGATGCATTTTACTTCATCACATCTTCAAAACTTGCAGTTTATAGTTTACAACAAACATGATGATGGAGCGGCAGCAGTAACTCAAAGCATTATTTTTACTGCAAGAATGTTTGCATGGATCCTAAATAGTAATAGGTGAAGGTAATAGGAGACAATAAGAAGCCACCCACACTCATCCTCACCACCCACGTCATAGAAAGAGTAAAACCTGACCAACCCACTGAAGATTGGCAGGAGAGTCTTTTAGACTGTACGAGATGAAGCGATACTAAATTGGCACTTTTATTGCAAATAATAAAATTTTTACAGCTCAGTCAAAAAATGTATACTAAACAACATTAAAAACAAAAAAAGAGGAAATTTTCTATATTTATGTTATCAGCTTGAAAAACAAAAACATTGTGAGAGATGGGAGAGTGAGAGACAGGAAATTTATAATTAAAACAATTTGGTTTTGTTTAAGTAGGCAGACCATGACTTCCAACTTTATGTAGTGACAACCCATATTAGATATTTCAAATAATTAATTTCCAACTTCAAATAGACTCCTTCCAACGTTAGATGAGATTTTGGTCAAGAACCAATGTAAATGATAGGTCCCACACTCAAGGCCGGCTAGACGCAAGCGGAGGCCTAAAGCGAAAATTTTAAATGGGGCCTTCTTTTGTATTTAACATATTATAAGTAGTATTTAATTAAAATTTTAAGATACTATTATAGGGTAATTATTTAGACACGGGTATTTTTTTCTGCAGACACGGGTTTTCAGTTTTTTGAAGGAAATTACCGTGTTGCCCTTCCGTATCAGGATGGTCCGAACCTGAGATAACAACATTTTTCCATTGTTCGGACCATTATTCTGCCTAAATTTCTACAGTAATACATTGTGCGTTTTGAATAATAAAATTTTCTTTAAAATTTTAAAGTTATTTTTTAAGTACTGTATATTTCTAAATATTCTCAAATTGAATATCTGGATTAATTACGATAATCTGATAAAAATACTTTAAGACTTCAATGTTTTTTGACACTCTCAAATGCTTAAAACAAAGTGTTTTACAAATAAGAGTATCCCTCTGTTGTGCCGAAAACACATTTGGGAGTGTCAAAAGACCTTAAAGTGTTAAAGTATTTTTATTAGGTTATAGTAATTAGTCCGGATATTCAATTTGAGAAATTTTGGAAATACACATTGCTTAAAAAATAACTTTAAAGCTTTAAAGAATATTTTATTATTTAACTAATACACTGTGCATTATTGTAGGAATATGTGTTATTTTTTAAGTACTTTGTATTTGCAAAATTTCTCAAATTAAATATTCGGACTAACTACAATAACCTGATAAAAATACTTTAAGACTTGAAGGTCTTTTAACACTCCTAAATATGTTTCGACACAGTCAAGGGATACCCTTATTTGTAAAACACTATGTTTTAAGCATTTAGGAGTGTCAAAAACCTTTAAGTGTTAAAATATTTTTATCAGTTTATCATAATTAGTTCGAATATTTAATTTGAGAAATTTTAGAAATATAAAATATTTAAAAAATAACGATATAACTTATCAAGGGCCTTTTAATACTTCGGGCCTCAAGCGGTTGCTTTTCTGGCTTAAGGGTAGAGCCGGCCCTGCCCACACTGCTTGATCAACCCACTTTTCAAAGAATGGCAAAAAGGGAAAAAAGATCCATCTCTCTCTCTCTCTCTCTCTCTCTCTCTCTCTCCACATGCAGACAATTAAATATAAATAACCTGGCTGAGTTCTGTACTAAAAATTCTCTGCTAACTAAAGACCTAATATGTAAAATTATCCCCCAAAAAAAAAAAAAAGCTGATGATAAAATAAAGAGCAAGCACAAGCAAAATTCATACCAAGTGCTTCTATCAACATCTCTGGCTTTAGAATTTTCAACTTCTGCACTGTTTCTGCAAAATGACTACTTCCTTGATCAGCCAAATCATCTCGATCAACACTTGTGATCACCACATAGTCTAGACCCCATGATGCAATTGCCTTAGCAACATTAGAAGGCTCATTTGGATCGGGTGGTGGTGGAGTGCGTGATGTCTTCACATTACAAAATCTGAAAATTGGACCAGGTAAACATCAACACTAGATAAAACCTAATCTGATAAGACATACACATAAAGCTACATAACTTGTCATTTTGGTCGAAATAAATCCCTCCAAATGGAGCACACTCATATTTGGGTTTGGCAAACTTTTTGCTGGCTTGATAACTATCTAAATGCCCGAATAACTCAAACCACAAAACCTGAGCATTATCACACACGCACTATCATCATCATTAGAATCATTTAGCCCACACAGCATCAACAACAACATCAACATAGTATTTAGCTCATCTAACTAGGTTGGCACTCATCATCATCATCATTAGAGCAACTTAGTCCACATAACATCATCATCAACGCTAACAAAGCCATTTAACTAATCTATCGAGGGTTGGTCAGAATTGGACATGGTCAAACTTTTTGATAAGCCAGTTGCCCATATGACACCCATAGGACTTGAATGTACAACCTTTTGGTTCATCATAATCATCATCTACATCAACAACGCCATTTAGCTCATCTATATAGGAATAGCACTCAGAATTGGACATGGTCAAATTTTTTGATAGGCTACTAAATGTCGATATGACACCGATAAGACTCGAACCTACAACATACTAAATGTTCATGATCATCATCATCACCACCACCACCACCAAAGCCATTTAGCCCAAATATCATCAACATCAACAGAGACATTGAGCTCATCTATCTAGGTTTAGCACTTAGAATCAGATATGGTCAATTTTGTTAATAGGATAATTGCCCTATAACACCCATAGTACTCAAATCTACAACCTTGTGGATTTTCAAATATTCATCTATTTTTTTAATATTGGTTAGATTGATATAGTAGTGGGCTCATCTATGAAACCCATACAATTGATCAAATCATAGTAATACTTTAATAAATTTTAGACCTTTCAATTAACATATTTGTATCACTATTAATGAGTTTAAGAAATTACCCTATGTACGAGTACATGCTAGTAATTTTTCTACTACCAACATTTGACACTTTTCACCTATCAACCAAATTATAGATAAAAAACTATAAAGTTTTCTTGGACATAGTGTATATTATTAAAATACAAACAATTTATAAATTCTTACTCTCTGTGAAGAATTATAGGATATCGAGTTTTCATACCAATATGACTGATAAAAATTACATGGATTTAACTCTCATAAAAAAATGGCACTAAAAACCTATTAATCTTTAATGCCCTAAATCAAAAATTAAAATAATGAAGAATTCTAAAATTAACAATACAGTAAAAAAAACTTGAGAATTTCATAAATATAGTAATATACCCATGTCCCAAAAGGTGTGCCTCTATCAAGAGCAAAGACTTTTTTTTTTAACGTGTGGGAAACTGCGGGATACCCAACGTAAAACCCCACGGGTGAGTCCACTACCCCTAGAGCACACCAAATTAGGCCATGGGGGTTCGAACCCGCAACCTCCCACTTCTTGAAGCGAGAGGCTGGAAAAAAAATTATTTTTTTCCCAAAATTGAAATTACAGTTGTAAAAAAAAAATTGAATATTTTCTAATCGAACTATATCAATCTAACCAATATTAAAAAAATAGATGAATATTTTAAATATGGTGATAATTGCGAAATATTTTTTATTGTTTCCGCTTTAAGGTAAACAGCAAAGGCTGGGTTTTTCTAGCTTTCCAGCTTTTTTTACTGCTTCATCTTCAAGGTGAACACCAAAGGCTGGATTTTTCCAGCTTTGTTTTTCGACTGTTTGGGCTTTTGTTGACTCTTAGGAGTGTTAAGATAGAATTGAGAGTTCGTTTTTAACATTTTATACTATCTTTTATGCAAGGCTCTAGGCCTACCACTCTTGGCAATTCAATCCTGAAAAGGAGATGAAGAGAGAATTTAAAATTTTCTAATAAAGAGGAACAAGACAAAATGTAGGAAGAAGACAAAATGTAGGAAGGTTGGTCTGACTGATGACCCCTGGGGAAAATGGGTAGAGTCGAGTCGGGTCGGGTCGGGTCAATAGTGGAGTTGAAATTATTACAAATTCGAAACGAGTCGGGTGGACTAAATTCGATTTTTAATTTGGGTCAGATCCAATGTGTTGTCACATGAGTTAGAGTTGGATCCGACCCGAATAGCAGCCCTAATTGTATCTCACTTTCTGCTGAATAAAATTCATTGTCGTCATTCAAAGAAATTATTGATTCAATATATTACCTCGTATTGATATTGAAAGTTTTAATTGATTATAATACGTTTAGATTTTTGTTCATTAAATAATTACTTCAGTTCTTTTTGTAAGAATAATTACTATAGTTATTAAATAAATCAATAAATAACCCTATGGCACACACCACAACTAGTTTGAATTAAAAAGAAAAAAAACATAATAATAAACATAGAATTAATAAGGAACTCTTTAAAAGAAGAAGAAGAAGAAAATTTGCCTGCAGCCCCGGGTGCAGGTGTCACCGAGAATCATGATGGTGGCAGTGGCGGTGCCAGTCTCGCCACCAGACCAGCACTCGGCTAGATTGGGGCAGAGGGCCTCTTCGCATACAGTGTGGAGGTTCAATTCCCTGAGCTTATTCTTGATCGAATTATATTTGGACCCCTTGGCAATGGATATCTTCATCCAATCGGGTTTTGGGAGGGGATTCTTCTTCGATCCAACAGCCACCGAGTACTCGTCGCTGTTAAGGAGTCCGATGAAACCTGTCAAGGAAGACGATTCGGTGGCAAGGAGGGCACGAAGCTCCGCTAGGGTTTGAGGTTTTTGTCGGAGAGAAGAAGAAGAAGGAAGCGAAGAAGAACAGAAGGATTTGGAGAATGGAATAAGAATGGAGTGGAACGAGGAATTAGAGGATTTAGAGGAAGCTCTTCCGAGGGAAAGGAGACGCGGATACATGGCTGCCTTATTCTTCTAATGTCTCCCTCTCTGTATCTTCTTCCTCTCGTCTCTTTAAAGTGAGAGGAGGGTAGGCATGAAAGATCCACTGGCCTGAGCTTGCCGGTCAGGAATTATATATAATATTTTTATTTAAAAATACTATTTAATTAATTTAATTATGATTATTTTTTGTGAATAATATATTAAAGAAAAATGATTTCAACCAGTATATCACTATCTTATTTGATGAATCCAATGTCTAGACACATATAATAATATTGTGAAATTCAATACATAATAAATATCTTTATAAGTTTCTTCTTTATACAAGTTTATTATTTTTAGTTTTCTTATTTTATTCATAATTAAATAAATACTTAACCATATGAACTGAAACTGTGTTTAAAAAATAAAAGTAGATTAAATTTTGTCTCTTAAAACTAAAAAATTATAAAATCATTTTACAACTAAAATTTAGTGCACATATATTAATTTATATTTTCAATTCAGAGGATTGTGACTAATAAAAATTTAAAAAAAAAAAAATCGGTAGGAGCGTGAATGATCTCGGCCGAAATTTGTTGACATTTCCATTTTTAATCTATCTAATATTAGACAAATATGCCTTGTACAGGTCTTCCAAAAGTATATTGATATTGCAAATTGATATGTTTTATTCTTGACGCATGCCCAAAAAAAAAAAAAAAATGGGTGAAAACCTTGGCTTTTGGTTTAAATTTGTAAACTAGATCATCTTAATTATTCATTAGTATTCATTACTACTATTACTATTGCATTTTTAAAACAATGCTATAGTTGGATTAAAAAAAAGGAAAAAAAAATAATGGTAAAAGGAAAATCATCCACTGTGATGTTTTTTTTTAATGACCCAGGTGTTTAGATCAGAGGTCGAAAAAACAATATCCACCGATAAATTTCTCTTCTTTTTTTTTTTAACAAAAACATATCGGCCAATATTCATACCTTTGGTTTAGACGTTTCACTTATATTAGAACAGGGGACAATTTTAACCTAATTAGTCTTTGAGGCAAGTGTCAACCTCTCAATCTCACACATCATATAAGCAACTACGGAGAGTACCGTGTTGCAGTTAACTAGAATCAAATTTAAGACCCCACTTCCTAAAGCGGGTGCCTTAACCGTAAGACTCCATTATGATCTTTTAAATGACATTGCATTGATTTACAATTGTTGTTTGAAATAAGTTAGTAACATTGAATAATCATGGATAGAAAATGGCACCATAGTTGAAATAGGGAGACTAAAACGATTATGATCAAATCAACTATTGAGCAGTGACATGGGTGATGGATCATCTTTACTTCTTTAGCAGTAAAGGGCACCATGATAGATTGATCCATGGACCTGTAATTCTGCTAAAGAGTAATTGAATTTGAAGACAACACTAGTAAAGTAAAAAATGGTCCTGACCAAATGGCACTATAATTCAAAGACCTGTGCAAAATTACATCCATTCTAAGATTTTGAACAACATTCGAACCTGTTCAAATGATCAGTCCACTGCACAAATAAAAGTTGAATGGGTTTTAAAAATGAATGCAAACCATTAGTAGAGTGGAATTTGTATTCACATGGGTGTAGTTTAACTGTTTGCCTCCAGCGTCAGGAAGTAGGAGGTTGTGAGTTCAAGTCCAATCGTCTAACTTTGGTGTGCCTTAAGAGTAGTAAACTCATATGTGAGAGTTTTAGTAGGACCGTATCTAAGTTTCTCACACATTAATAAGAAAAAAGTGAGTAAATTTTGTAGCTTGAGGTAATCCTACTCGATCATTTATTGCTCTCACAAACTCTCAAATAGAAAGCTTTTTTTTCCTTGTTCACGCATCCAAATATCCAACAAATTCCTTTTTCGAAACTCAATTTGTTCACTTCTCTCGATCAGCGGTGGCTCAATTCCACTGAGTCATATGGCAATTGAGTTTCTGAATTTAAGAGGGCACTTGAAGTTAGTAGTTGCTTAATCTAATAATATGGCAATTACTATTATTGTTGAGGTTTTAAGAGGGCACTTGAAATTAGTAGTTGCTTAATCTAATAATATGGCAATTACTATTATTGTTGAGGTACACGGCAATTGTTAGGCTAAAGCAATTGCTATTTCAACGTGAGGCATGGAAACTCCTGATTAGCAATTGCTAATATTAAAAGGATACGTGTATGGGTTAAAATTTCTGCAGAGATAAAGGAAAATAAAACTTAGAAACTGCTAGAGGTCTTGAGGTACTTTCTGAAGTGCTGTGTGGAGGCGTGTCAAAAAGCCACAGAAAACCCAGTGTGGAAGGTGGGTTAGAAGGTTTGTGTACGGCGTGTGTGAGACTTTGGAGAAAGGTCTGGCTTCTGAAAACAGCCAGTACTAGTGAAAGCAAACGCTCTGTAGCGAAGAGGGCAGAAGCTGTGTGATAGAGGATTGCGGCATAAAGAGAGAGGATAGAGGTGGATCTCTTAAATTCTGCGTTACTGTACTCTCTTTAATCTCTTTTCTTTTTTTCTCTTAATATAAATTTCATTGGAGGTAGGTCAGGTGGAGTCGAACCACGTAAATTGGTTTGTGCTTATTTTTTCCGATATTTGTTGGATGTGTTTATTTGAAATCTCATATTTCTACATAAGAAGAGTAACAGAGAGATGCATGTTTTTATTGGGCGAACTCGATTCAGTAAGCCTTTGCTCAAATTATGTTCAAATTATAAGCTTTAATGAATTGTATGCATCTGGGTTTCAATTTTTCTTTCTGTTCTCTTTGTTTTTCTCTCCCAGTTCTCTGTTCTTGTAAATTTATCTATTTATTTTTCTCTATTTAATATGGGCTTTTTCTGTGAGGCGACTTCATAGCTGACACTTATAGGACTTGGTCCCACAACCTTAAGGTCACAACAACCTACCCTTAGAAAACACTGAGATTTAACAGGCTATGCCGATTCATTTATGGAATTATGAATAAAAACATTACTGAATTGACAATTAGCTGCTCAAGTCTCTTCTAAATTCTTATCTTTTCCACTAAAAAGAAGGAAAAAAAATCCAACCTGCCCTCACGGCATGCCTGACATTGTCCTCTGGTGTCTTGACTTATAGTGGCCACACAGACATCTGTTTATCTCTATTTTCCTGTTTTCTTTCCCATTTTTTAATTGATTCCCATCTCGTGGGCCCATATGAAGAGCCAAAACAAGAGACATTGGTGCAGCCTCAAGGCCCAACGAGTTTCATCAATGCTTCCCTTTCTGAAGTTTTACCCACAGCATTATACATTGATGACACATTGATGTTACATGACTTGTTCCTTTCTTGGCCACAAGCCACAAGCCACAAGCCACAAAGTTGAAGGCCCACTTGGCACAATGAGTAGTAAATTGAAAATGACAATAGACTGGTTTTCTTGCTATTTTTTTTAAAAAAATTAAGTGCGGAAAATTCAATGTAAAATCTTTATAGGCATTATCCACCGTCTTTAAAATACACCAAATTAGACTATGGGAGTTCGAATTCATCAACCCAAACCATAATTCTCATTTGAAGTATGACATAAAGAGGTATAAAGCACTCATATTAAGTAGACTACGAAGAACACGGAGATAAAGAACAAATAAAAAAATATTTAGATAGTTGAGTGATTAACTCTATAATTTACCATAGGGTCAAATGAAGAAGTAATTGAGTGATTAACTCAATAGTTGAGTGAAAATCGGGTTCTGTACTTACGCTTCTTAAAAGAGATTATTGACCATCAATTCAATCCATTTAAATTACTAGATTATGATTTTGTGGTGCGTTGTTTAGTTCTCCTAAAACACCTAGGGGAGACATTCTACACCTATACAAAATGTCTCTGGTTAACGCAACTGTGACTTGAATTAGTGACCTCCCGCTTCAGATGTAAACGGTTGTGCCATTTACATTATTGATCTAAGGTTACCTAGATTGTGTCCTCCATTTTGCTTCTTCTGAAATTCTCAATAACTTATCAGTAAGTCTGTCTCGATAGAACTTTCGATCTTTGCTTCTTCTACCGTGTAAATCTCTCATTCTTATTATTATTGATAAAGGGCATACTCCTATGATAAAATGAATATTCATAACATATTTATTTTTGTTTGATTTCAAACTATCGGTGTCATGTTATTTAAACTTTAAATATTATCAAGATCAAGTTGCTATTAATTCATGTGCAATCCTTAAAGGTGCGACTTAAGTAGAATTGATCCACGTTGATCCAACCTAATTTGAGAAAATTTAAACTTGGGTTCTATTCTAATTCAATTTATGATTCAGATTAAAATTGAGTCGGTCGTGAGTCTTACTTATTAAGAACTTGATCAGAGCTCGAAATTCAAATTTAGACTTGGGCTGATCTAAATTTAGACCTTCAACATTTTTTAATTTGGTAAATAAAAACTTAAGTTGCAACAAGTAATAAATAAAATAGAAAGGTCCCACAATTCACTCAAATTTGGTAAATAAAAACTTAAAAATAAAGAAACTCAAAATAAAAAAATAAAATATCATTCTATAATTGCATGGGGACACATTACGATTTTTTTATAATATCATTATGGAATTACATATAAAATTATATATTATATTAAAATATTTTGGATAAAATCTTATGGCATGGAATTTTATTGGTTAATCTAACTAGACTCAATAAAAATATCATGTGATACCAACCCGAAATAAAATTCGGTATTTTTTACTCAATCTTATTTAATTTTAGATATGGGTCTTACTTAATCTTAATTGCACTTTTGACTTAGGGTCAATTCATTTTTTATTTTTTTTTATTAACGTGTGAGAAACTCAGACACAGATCAACTAAAATTCCCACGGATGAACTCATTACTTCTAAGGTACACCAAAATTAAACTATGGAGACTAAAATCCGCAACCTCTAACTTCTTAAGATGGGAAGCAACGAGCTACATATGTGGGTAGAATCAATTTAATTTGTGAATTAGACAAAAGAATTATTCATATTGATCACATATTGTAAATTAGATTGGTAAGAAATTAAATCATAAATTGAATTATGAGATATTGTTTGATTGAATTTTAAGTACTTTTCGACTTTCGTTTAAAAAAGTATTTTCCAAGTGTATAATATTGATGTGATGAAAAATAATTTTCAAAATGAATTCTCTTTAATTCTATGAGTGCCACGTGTCATGCTTGCTTACATGGGAGGCATTTGCGTTTCTGTTCCATGTGACATGTGCCCCGGTTACCGACGAGAACATGAATACCGGAAAATACTCCCCCAAGACAATAGCGCGAACGTCGCTAGCGACATGTGCCGCGGGACACATTTCTCTATCCTTTCCTATTCTTTAAATGCGAACGCTGTGGCCTATAGTACCATACTCCTCCGGACGGCGGAGCCCTAAAACAATATTGAGTTTGAATCTCTACCATTCAGTCTAAAAATATGACATTTACTATGATCTTTACTAAAAATGAATTATGGAAATTTTAATTTAACAAAATTGTTATTAAATTACTTATACTAGTTGTGTTATGTGCTCTACTCGTAACCTATTTATAGATATATTTTATAATGATTAATTAATAAGAAATATATGGTTTACAATATACTGAATTGATAATATTATTTGTCAAAAAAGAAAACTATCCAATTTACTAAATCAATGAAAAGTAACATACATGCCTACAAAAATATTAAAAGTTAGTCTAAGTAATTTGAACAAACTTACTTTTGAAGCTGCATGGGATATAGTTTTATTAAAAATTCTTAACAACAACATTTTGTCTCACACATAAATTCAAAAAAAAAAAAAATTCATACATGCAAAATAATATTTTACTCTAAATAACATAATTTTATTTTAAAACTATTATACTCACTAAATTCAAGTTAGAAATCTCTTTTTTCTAGTTTTAGCGCATTTGACAAGTTAACAAATCCTCTTTTAAGTGGGGCGAAGATGGTTGCAAATGTAACTTGCCGCTTGGGTTTCATGTAATTATATTTTTATTTTTTAAACTTTTTAGGGTTCAATAAAAAATTAACAAGTGGAATTATTTTTTATTTAATGCGCTGTTAGTGGTCCAAATTTCATGTTTAAATTCAAAGTTCAGTCATTTGATCTCGGTGGTTGAAATAACAAGGTATTCTTTTAAGGATATTTGGTTATTTTGACCATTAAAATTGACTCAGATTTGACTTTTAAATTGAAATTTGATCTATTTATAACTAATGAAATGAACTTTCAATCTCAAAATTTTTTCTTAGCAATTTACGGTTGAAAAAAGGGAAAAGAATATGAATTTACAACTCACATGGCATGATGATTAAAGTTTCATGCAAACATTGAAATAAGTTTTTTTTTTTTGAATTTACGTATGAAAAACTGCAGTCACATGTGGAAAACATCAAAATAAGTAATTTTAAATAACATAACTATGAGAAGTTGAGGGTAAAAGTTCTAAATGTACATCTTAACAAAATGTCTAATATAGATTGAATTACAAAGATCTCATCACTCAGTGTAATTCTAAAATGTAGTAAACTATTCATGAAATTGATCTTGCCAGAATAAATTATACAATGTAAATATCAGAATTATAAAAATAAAGTATCATCTCAAATTTCTTATCAATCTAACTTAAACACGTGAAACTGATAGTTGATAGAGTTTTTATTTCAAGAGTCAATAACTTCACATAGTTAATGATACTAATTGTTATTAAATTCTTACATCAAAACATCAACAATCCTTTTTTTTTTTTTAAAAATTTTAATATAGTCTCTAAACACGAGCTAATTACTAAATATTATTTAATCTAACTTAGGTAAGAAGGACTTGCGACTCAATTACATCATTATAGCTCTCTCCTGCTCTTAAACTAATCTCTCTGAAAATTTAAAAAAAAAAGAGATAACATTTATTTGATTATCTGTTAATTTTATTGTTGAAAATCATCACAACAATATAATATTTTTTTTAGACACTGATTTTCTAAACAGTTTTTTTTCCAGAATTTATCCTAATATTATATATGCCCCACCATTTGTTCTATACGTGCACGTAACATTCAAAACTTGGCAAGACGATTCGCCAACCTCCCATCCCAGCCCCAGCCGGAGCCCACCGTCCACATATTTTTCTTATGGTCATAACTACCTAACGTTTCTTAACTTGCAGAAATCTTTGCTGCTTGAAATTAAGACAAGTATAGTAACAATATTTAAATTATAATTTGATTTATTTAATCATAAAAAATAAATTTTAAATAATTAGTTGGTGTATGCTAATGAATTAATTAGTCGTTTCTCGTCTTAGAGGTTGTGGGTAACTTTTGTGTGTGTTAAAGATAGTGGATTAATGAAATTTTACGCTGAATATCTTATGATTTTTCATATATAAATTTAATTAATTTATTTATTTATATTCTTACATTAAGTAGCTTAAATTTCGTATAATATGAAATTTGATCTGTTATAAATTTAGGGAGCACTTACACACACCCGGAAAATCTGCCTCTACACACCCGAATCCAAATTTTCGGGTGAAATTACGATTCTGCCCCCACGTTTCCATTCATTCGAATGAATGTCCAGTTCATTTTGGCATTTATTCGAATGAATGGATTCATTCGAATGAATGGCCAGTTCATTTTGGATTCATTCGAATGAATGGGCTGAACAGTAACACGGAATACTGTTCAGCCCCATTCATTCGAATGAATGGATGATTCATTCGAATGAATAGTGATAAAATAACCACCATTCCTTCCATTCATTCGAATGAACCCAGGTTCATTCATTTCATTCGTTCCGTTCATTTCATTTGAATGAACGGATTCGTTCATTTTATTCCATTCGCCCAGTTCATTTTATTCGAATCATTCGAATCGTTCATTCGAATGAAATGTGCAGTTCAATCATTTATTTAAATAATATTTTTTTTTTTTAAATTTTAAACTTATTTTTTGAATACTGTGTATTTTCAAAATTTCTCAAATTGAATATTTGAACTAATTACGATAACCTGATAAAAATACTTTAAGACTTTAAGGTCTTTTGACACTCCTAAATATTTAAAACACAGTATTTTACAAATAAGGGTATCCCTAGGGTGTGCCAAAAATATATTTAGGAGTGTCAAAAGACCTTGAAGTCTTAAAGTATTTTTATCAGGTTGTCGTAATTAGTCCGGATATTCAATTTGAGAAATTTTGGAAATACACAATATTTAAAAAACAACTTTAAAGTTTTAAAGGAGATTTTATTATTTAATACACTATGCACATTATTTTTTAGGCAGTGTGTACTTCCAAAATTTTTCAAATTAAATATCTAGACTAATTACAATAATCTGATAAAAATACTTTAAGACTTCAAGGTCTTTTGACACTCCTAAATATATTTTTGGCACACCCTAGGGATACCTTTATTTGTAAAATACTGTGTTTTAAATATTTAAGAGTGTCAAAAGACCTTGAAGTCTTAAAGTATTTTTATCAGGTTATCGTAATTAGTTCAAATATTCAATTTGAGAAATTTTAGAAATACACAGTATTCAAAAAATAAGTTTAAAATTAAAAAAAAATATTTATTTTTTAAATGAATGACTGAACTGCACATTTCATTCGAATCATTCGAATAAACGATTCGAATGAAATGAACAGGGTGAATGGAATGAAATGAACGAATCCGTTCATTCGAATGAAATGAATGGAACGAATGAAATGAACGAACCCGTATTCATTCGAATGAATGATGGGTTCATTCGAATGAATGGAAGGAATGGTGGTTATTTTATCACTATTCATTCGAATGAATCATCCATTCATTTTAATGAATGAGGCTGAACAGTATTCCGTGTTACTGTTCAGCCCATTCATTCGAATGAATCCAAAATGAACTGGCCATTCATTCGAATGAATGGAAACACGGGGGTAGAATCATAATTTCACCCGAAAATATGGATTCGAGTGTGTAGAGACGGATTTTTTAAGTGTGTGTAACTGCTCCCTAAATTTAGAGTGTAACACCTGTCTTGTCATGATAATTTAAACAGACGATCCGAGACAAATGGAAAAGTCAAAGGCTTGACACCGGGAATGAGAGCATAATATTTGAGTGGTCCAGCGGCCCATGTATCCAGTTGGGGTTTAATTCCAACGATCTCGATATATAAAAGGGAAGTGAAGGTGACGCTCATGTGACCGCCCTTCGCTTCCGTGTTTCCCCGCCGAGCGTTTCCTTTTCTATACATTCCTCTTTTCCACTCCACGAATTCTCGCTGCTTTTGCTCGCAACTCTATGAATCTTCGCGTAAAAGAGAAAAAGCTCAAATCCTTTATTCTCCTTTGCTTCTTCCCCCTCTTCTTCTTATTCTTCCTCCCAATTTCATTCAAACGCTAAAGCTATTTTCCGAAATCGCAATCCGTGCGGATTCCATTTCGCAACAAATAATTCTTTGCAATTCGCGTTTCCAAGTCCATGTTCTTCTTTTTGTTCCTCCTGTCAGATTTTTTCTGCGAAATGCGTAGGGCTAGGGTTTGATTTTGGTTATGTATTTCGTGGCAGAATCTTTTGAGATTCAATTGTCGTTCCCTTCAATCTCTCTGGATTTTCTCATTTGTGATAGCTTAATAACTTAATGTAACTGAAAATCCTAGAATTCACTCCCATTTTAGTAGTTCGCTCTGTGCTGCTGGGATTCATGCTTTGAACTCTCTTTCTGCCGGCGTGATCCTCTTATTTGGACATTTCAGTGGTTCAAGTGAAGCTAGAAATTTCTCTTCTTAATTCACATGCAACTGGAAATCCCAGAATTTACTCCCGCTTCACTTCCAGTTAACTTGAGGAGATGAGTTTTCGAACTTTGAATTTTCGCTCTCTTTGGTTGAGAATTCAATTTACTGGGTAGGATATGCATGTCTGAAAAATTGACTGGCTTTGAATGAGATTCGAAGGGAATTTGGTTCTGCCTTTTTGTAGTTTGGTGGTTCGAGAGCATGAGCTGAATTTCATTCGATGGGAACGGTGGAAGCCTTAGATGCAAATGGCGATGGGGTGTCGCCGTCGGTTAGAGTGTCTGGTGAAGCTGCGCCAGGTGCATTCTCGTGGACTTCAAAATTGGGGTCAGCAGGGCTCCGGCGAAACAGTAGCTTTCAGAGATTGAAAAGTCAGGTTCAGAGAGCTTGGAAATGGGGATCAGTTCCACGGGAACGGGGACTGAAATCAACTTTTAATCCTGAGGTGTTGGCAAATCAAAAGCGCGAGTGGTATCAGCTCCAATCACGCGCGGTGTGTTTATCTTGGTTTTTCAATGTTTACCTTTTTTCTTTTAAAGTATATTTAATTATTTTTTTTTAATTAAAAAACCTTCTTTGCTTCTTGTTACTTTTCTTTCTAACTCATGGAGTTTAACATAAACGTGTTGGAAAACGAAATCTCTGTTTCTTGTATTTTTATATTAACTTCTCAAATACAAAATGGTTAATTTTCCAATAAATTGAATGTCTGATATATTGTTTCAAAAGAAATGCTTCTTTGATTTGTAATGTTGATTCATTCACATAGTAGTTAATCAAGAATCAAATCCTGTACGGTTGCTTTAGTTGTTAGGAAACTGAGAGAGTTGCTAATCTCAGATCCATATGTTTGTTGAAGGTGCCATTCACTAGGATTGGTGGTGACATAATTTGTCAACCCCTTCAGAGAAACCTAAATTTGTGGATTCCACCTCCTGTGCCAACCAGTTAATCTGACATTTAAGCACTGTTCTCTTCAATGTGAATATGTGATTAGCATTTCAGGTAATGAAATTCTATTGGAAAGGAGGGCACAAGTGAGTGCAGCAGGATGATAGCAAGAACACACAAGCAAAGTAGAAAAAGCCAAGAATGCAAACTAAACTACTAAGGCCACAAATTCATTCAAAGTCTAGATACTCTTTCAATGGCCTAACCAGGTTGGACTTTGAAATGCCCGAGAGTTCATTGAGCTTTCTGTCCAAGATATTCACTTATCTTTAACCTTAGGAGCAACCTCCTGAAATGTTAGTAGTTTATCTCTAAATGTTGTTATTCCTCTAAATCCAAATGCTCCACACTATGGCCGTCATTAACATTTGCAGAAGTAGATATTACCTTTTCAAAAGAAAAGTAAAAGTAGAGAGAGAGGCAGATGCACCTTAGATGAAGGGATAACTGGCCAAGAGACTTGCATCTTCACTCATACAAGGAGGAAATGATACCCTATACCTTTTAACTGGACAAGATTCTGTAGCACACATTTGGTAAGTGCTCATTCTTGCATCTATAAAAGTTATATGTTTGAGTCATATGTGCCTTATATAGGCAATCGGTTTTTTGAAAACGACTTGTCAAGGGCAGTTATAAGTGTCAACTCCTGGTAGATGGGACAAATAACTTTGATGATGACTTGATAGAAGAAAGGCCAATTGAAGGAAAAGTTGATCAGCATTCTCGGCATCCTCAGGACGTAAGGCGTATCTGCTGGGTCTGATTTGATGGCAGTGTCTCATCTTGTCATGGGTAAGGATACTACCATCAAGCCTGGCAGTAAAAAAGAAAGCCAAGATCCTTGGAGGAGCCTTAAGCACAAGGAACATGATAGTCAGGCATTGACCTTTACATTCTGCAACAGAGTTTTTTGGTATATATTTTTTTTTCTTTTAAGTGAGACTTGCATGGTTTAAAAATAATCTGGACACTGCCAAATTAAGTTCCAGCAGAAAACAGCTAATTATGCTTGGGATTTGCCTGCCTTGTATTTTGACAGATGGTTTAAGATTCAAAACATAGGCTGCTCAGGGATCAAAAACAAAAAGCTTAATGATCTGCTTGCCAAACCACAACAAAAAACCTTAGAATCATCTTTTGCAGAGCTAATGAACTGTGTTCTTGGCAGTCAGCTGAACATCTATGTCTTTGTATCTCCACAGACATGTTTTATTTTCAATCAAACCTGAAAGCATCTTTTTCAGCACTCTTTGTCCTATTTATTTGCCTCCAGGCTTTTAGCTAATATTCATAGGTGATATTTACTTTCTTTTGTGTCTTTACTCTCTCTCTCTCGCTCTCTCTCTCTTTCAGTGTCAAGAATGGATGCAAGCTTAATGCCTAGCCTGGGAAAACTTTTCATGTTAATCCACTTTTATGTGAAGTAACTTTGATGGCTTCTTCTGCAGGACCGTAAACAACATAAGGAGCCTATATCATTGGTTGAACATTTTTTAATTGTGGGCCTTCATTCATATGTGAATATAGCGCCTATTGAAGATGCATTTATTCGAAGGAAGATATGGGAGTCAGAGGTGGCAAAATCTGAAATCCTAGATCTCAGAAAAATTCAACATCGTGCTCCTCCACTTCCTACAATGGATCCACAGGTCGACTTGTTTATTAGATGAAATGCAATACCGATCTAGTATAATGTTAGTTGTTTTATCACATTTGGGACACCTTTCAGAGTTGATGATCTCTCATGCCACCGTTCTGAATTGGATATTCAGTTCTTATCATTTAGGTTATTTACATTATTCTTGGTACCTTTATGATGATCTCTCATTCCATATCACAGTCTTCCTGAGACCAATTCCTGTTTTTACCATGGTGTTTGTAAATGGATTGTTCATAAATCACCAATTTCACTACCATCACTTTTAATTATGTTGTGGTTGATTCAATTTTTGTTCCTTTTTAATGAATGGAGTTGTTAATGTTTCAAAAAAAATTCTGTTGTGGTTGATTTTTGGTTAACAACCTGATTTTTTATCTCATGAGTCCTTCCATACATCATCTATGCTATTTTGAAGTGATTGTTAATTCATCCAAAGAAATTATCTGTCTTGCTAAAAAGACCCTGTAAATTTCATTGCACATTTTATTGATCCTAACAATGCTATAAGGAGCAGAGTGTTGGACGATGAAAAAAAGACAAATAAATAAAGTTAGGACAGTGGATATGCATATGCTACGTTTGGTGAGTTGTTTAACCCTAAATGATAGAATTAGAGATGGATGCATTAAGGATAATTTAAAAATAGTTTCGATAGATGATAAACTGAGAGAAACTCATTGAGATGGTTTGGTTATTTTAGTAGAAGACCAAACACAACCTCAATGCGTAGAATTGAGAGACTATGGATCGAAGGCATTTGGAAGAGAAAGGATAAATATATGGAGGGAAGGGATAAAAAATGACATGTTAGATTGTAGAGTGACTGAGAGTATAGCATATGATAGGATCAATTGGAGGAGAAGAATTCATAAAGCCAACCCTAGATAGATAAGATATTGGCTGTTTTTTTTTTTTTTTTTGAGGTAGTAACAAAGGATAAATATTATTAAAGAAAAACAAAAAGATTACAAGAAGGTCTAAAAGGTATAGACCAAAGAGAACAACAACAAACAAGAAAAAAAGCAAAGACCACTCCAATAGAAATAATACAATGCAATGACAACTCTGACTACAATCATATGAATCCTTTTTTCCAAATGTAGAAAATGCCTTGAATAGATCTCTCTACGCCATTTTTGGTAAAGTAGCCTGCTACCCCATTTGCTGTACGCCTGATGTGAACAAAGGACACCTCAAGGATCCTAACCTAGTGCCCTGATTTCTCTAACTGTAGTAATCAATCTCCAGGGGGGTCGTTTCAAACCTTTGGCCTATTTTATGGTATTTGCCGAATCTCCTTCTATAACTAACTTCCCACCACCTAGACCAATCCAAATGGACAAAACTCTCCTGATATTGGCGAGTCTTGCTTCATTAGAATCTGTAATTCCTATTGATTCTGTGAAAATCACCGATGATTGACCTGTGTGATCTCTAAGTACGCCCCCTATACTTGCGGGTCTCGATTTTCCCCTAAAAGCTCCATCAATATTAAATTTCATGACCCCAAATTGAGGGGGAGACCATTCCACCAATGCTTTGGACTTCCTAGATCTTCCTTCCAAACATCCCTCCCATGAAATAAAAGGTTACTGGCTTTGAAATCTTTGAAATCCTTGTTGGGCAAGAGCTCTCCATTTGGCTTTTTGAAACAGCTCGTAGATCTTAGTAGACTTTCCTTTAAAAATTCTAGAATTTCTTTCTTTGCAAATAGTCCAATAAATAACTGCCGTAATTGTGCACCATGTGATCATGAAAAGAGAAAAACCAAGAACTTAAAGTTTTAGCCCAGGTACTTGCTTCGACCCATAAGACACCCATTAAGCTGTAGAACTTATCCCAATAGTGCCAAGCAACCGGACAAGTAACAAAAAGATGATCGATTGTCTTTTCCGATAAACCACAAAGAAGGCAACTACAATCTTCCTCTGATCCCATAAGGCCTCTCCTCCTAAGATCTATTCTTGTAAGAGTTTTCCTCTTCACCACACACTAGACAAAGGCTTGGACCCGAGGGGGCGCCTGATTTTTCCAAACGTGCCAAGGGGATATCGTTGATGAACTCACTTGTTGTGAAACTACGTCCACCAAAGACTTGATCGAGTAACCCCCAGAGGAATCACCTGTCCAACCAACTCTTCTACCTCCCCAACGCCATCGGAAATTCACCTAAGAGTTCTAATAACTCGTCCAGACTTTCCTGTTCAAACGACCTCAGCTCTCTCCTAAACTCGATTTCCATAGGATGTTAGGACCATCTACCCGATAGTTGTCCTGAACTAAGGCTTGTTTGTTCCCTGCGGCCCTAAACAATCTGGGAAAACTATCTCGCAACGATCTATCCCCCAACCAAAGGTCACTCCAAAACAATATCTGATCTCCTTTGCCTATATTGGCTGTTGATGATGATGATGATGGTTTTATTGATCCTAACACACAAACTACATCCAAAAGTACTAGGGTTTGAAGCTTGGAGAATGCACCCATTTCTATGGCCATTTCCTAATGAGCTAGTGACAATCTTATATTGCATGGTGGAGAGTATGACTGAAGGAATAATATCAGAATCAAGGTTGTCAAAATCGAATCGTATCATGAATCGGTCTAGGGGTGTGAATCGTGAATCATAGAATCGTAAGATTCATAAAATGCATTAGAAGTCAAGTTTTTACATTCCAAATTCCAAAATACAGTATATTGTACACCATACATTATACAATATAACAATATACTGTTATACACCATACAATATACTGTATGATTGTGGAAGGGAAATTGTTGACCTGCAAACTTAATTCTATTATTATTTCTTGAAATTTATTACATACGTAGCGTTACATAAGTCATGCGAATGATAATATAGAAGAAACGAAAAGAGCAGAACAATGGAAGAGAATAAATAGAAAAAATGAAACAATCAAATAGAAAAGTGGAAGAAAAGATGTTATATGTTCTCGCTAGAGGACCTGCAACTTAACTACATCACCTTTATTTCATATACATAGGTCCTGCGAATCATAAATAAGAAAAACGAATAGAAAAAGAGAAGAAACGAAAAGAGAAAAGAGAAGAACTACAAGAGACTGAAGACGACGAGGATAAGAAGAGAAGAAGAATAAGAAAAATGAAAGCAGAGAAAGAAAAGAGAAGAAGATTTTCAGAAGAAGAGATGAAGAAGAAGAAAAACAAAGAAAGAAGAAGAGGAGGATTTTTAGAAGAAGAGAAAAACTGAAAACAGAGAAAGAAAAATAGAGGCATGTTAGGCTCTGTGGAACCTGATCATCAGAGATGTGCTGGCGCGGACCCGTTCGAGGGTTGAGGGAAATATTGTAATTTCACATTGCATCTTATGTAAACCCTAATTAGGTAGTATATATTTTCGTTTTGTGAGAGAGAGAGAGATCTGTAACGATAGAAGAGTTATACTTAAATAGGCATCATGCAAAAAGTTAGGCTTTATTTTTCCAAAATATCTTTATTTTTTCCAAAAAAACTGTCTTTTGCTCTTCCTATCCTTCTCCCGTATGAATCGTACGTGACTACGATTCATACGAGTCGAATCGCACGATTCACGATTCACTAAAAAATCGTATGGTTTTTAGGAATTTCGATACTTTGATGCGATTTTGACAACCTTGATCAAAATAGATATTTACTAGTGACAAGAGTCTGTAAGACAGCTCATAAGTGGTTATTTTTGCTGCCGTAGACATTGTTGGTTCAAGTCATATGGTGTCAAATAGGTATTTGGCCTAGGGAAAGCAATTTGTGAACTCCACTTATCACTTTCAACTCCAAATAGATGGGATAATGGCTTTAATTATTATGATTAGGAAGGTTTATGCATTCAGGATCTCCAGTTAGGATCCTTCTCAATTGTTCCCATGTGTTGTTAGGGGCTTCATTTGTCATGGTCATCACTGGCTTTTCTGTGCGCCTGATCTTTTAACTGAATTTTTTTGATGGTTGTCCTTTCTCACAACTAATGCTTTGATTATTACACTCATTCAGATTCTTTTCAAGTATCCTCCTAAGAAGAGGTTAGCTATGCGGCTCCAGGATTTATCTGCATTCTGTTTCCCTGGTGGAGTTAAGGTATGTATTACTATAAGATTAATTTTTATGCTTCAGCTGGACCTTGCAATTCATTTATATATATATATATATATATATATATATGTATAGTTCATAGATCTTGGGTAATTAAAAACATTATTCTTTTATTTACATGAATCATCTCACTGTTTGCAATGTTATCTTCCACATCTTTATATCATCAAAGTATTTCTTGCATCTATCTTTGACCAGCTTCTTAAAATCTACTTTCCCACTCAAGCATAAAAATTAAAAGAAAATGGTCTCCATGCTCCAATCCATCATGTCCTTTGTTATGACCTATCCAAAACCTCAAATCTTTAATTGGCCACCCCATCTCCCAATACCTTTTACTTGTATTCCTTTAGTGGTCTGTACTAGGGTTGTTTCTGGTCTTGTGTATGTGCTGAAATAACTTGAACAAATTTTCCTCATCCATTTCTTCTATTGTGGGCAACCTTAAGGTTTCCTCTAATGCACTTATTTCTGAACCTATCTTTCATTGTTACTACACATCCATCTCAACATGTGTGTCTGTTCCATTAATCTATCTACTTGACTTTCAACAATGCGCTTCATGCTCCATTATAGTTGTAGCCCTCGCGCTTAATTGCTCGTAACCAGGTGCTACTTTGAACTTAGATGTATTCAGTTTTCTACATGTAGTTGCATGATGCTTTATTTGATTTCAAATAATTATTTCATTTATAGTTTCTTTATGGCTTGCTGAAAATAAATTGTTGAGGTAAAAATCAATGCTTGACAAGGAAGGCAGGTTAGATTAACATGGTTAAAGCAGATGATGCCTGTTAGAGGTATTGTTGATCGTTGGAGTGACCTACTGGTTTGTGATGTTCATCCATAAGAAGACACATCCTGGTGCCAATTTTAGTTAGATATATTTGAGTATGCGTCAGTTGTGACTAACCTTTTCATTGATCTATATTAATGCTCTAATTCTGCTCTTTCCTATTTAAGCCCATACTAGCCAGGATTATCAAATTAGACTTTGCTGTCAAGAGAATTGGAGTTTACATCTTGAGTTTATGCCATGTTTTCACCCTTTCTCATTGTGGCTCAGGTTTTGAGGACTTATCCGTCATTTAGAATGAATTCCCTGAGGTGTCATTATGCCATTCCATTCTTTACAAGCCAGTGAAGTTATTCTACTGATTAACAGAAGTAAAACTGAAAAAGAAAATCTACTGCATTTTCCTATTATTTTGTGTCCATTGACTGAAAATAGCGACACTTTGTTGCATTTGGTAATTTTGACTAATTTTAGCATCTATGATCAATCACTTTTCTCTAATGTCCTCTCTCTGTCTCTCTTAAAATGCACACTTCAGGATTATTTGATGGTTTCTGTTCTCTTTCTGTATTATTTATTGATTTTTGAATGACTTGATTTATCTGTTTTTATGTGAACATTTATTTATTTTATTTTGTCTACACATTGTATGCATGGTCTTTTAACAATTTTTACATAATTTATGATTTTACTTGTGAGGTGGTGGTATGTCAAAGTGATTTTATTTGACTCATTAATGGAACATGATTTGTAACTGCAGTCTTTGTTGTTGTGATAGTGAACAACTTTCAACTGTTCTGCATGCTCTTGTTTAATTATGTGCCTCACTTATCCATGCAACTAAGAAAACCTATAGAGTTCTGTGGTTGGCTTTCAAATTTATGATAAAAAATGGAACTTTATTACAATTAATAATCTTGACAAATTTTTGCATAAATGATGGATTTCTTTACTCTTTTTACTTATCTACCCTTTCTATCCTACATGTTGTTTTCTATCCTACATGTTGTTTTGATGGTTGATTTTTAATCACATTTCTCATCACTTAGAAGCGACTGATTTCTTTGATGATCTTAACAAACTAATCAGGCTCACTTAATGGAGAGGACACCATCTATGAGTGATCTGAATGAAATAGTCTATGGACAGGTATGCGAAATCTATTTTCACATGCTATTCAACTTCTCTATATTTCAAAAAGCATTAAATAGATCATTGATTGTAAAAACACCTATTTGTCATATTTATGAAGGCTTTTAACCAAAAAAAGAACTACTCACACCTTTTTCTCACTCTTGGCAATGTGTTGGGTGGGGTTGGTTACGGAGGTATGCTTGGCCTGGTTATTAGTCACCCTCAACTTTTGGTCAACATCCCGACCCATTCCGTATGCCTAAGGAATCAAGACAATCTGACTTCATCTAGTTGCCATTTATTTTAACTCAGTTGGACCTAATCCGACCCCAACCCATTTAGATTCATCTAATCTTAGACTTATTTCTTTTAAAAACAAAGAAGGACATTGATGAAACACGTGTTTGAATTCTTATTTCAAATAATGAAAACATTTTTTCCCCCTTAGGTACTCCACCTACTTGCCGAATCTTCTTATAGTTCTTTCTTCCTTTTTTACCCTCTATTTATGATAGGGTTAAATGAAGAAAAAGAACTTATAAAACTGACTCCAGATAGATGGGATTACTGGCTGATGATGATGATGAGAGGCACTCCACCGGATAGATAGTATCTTAGTTATTAGATCCATTCTATTTCAGTCTAAATGGTTAGTTCCATTTTAATCGGTGAAATAGAGTAAAATTGACTAAATTTCCAATCGGATCATGGATATTTTGGTTCAAATGGGGTTGTTTTGGTTGGAATTGCCAAATTCTAGGTGTTCATTTTATTCCCACTCAACTATTTCTTGTATTTGAGTTTTCTTTTTCTTTATGTTTTTTAAAATTTGAACCCAAATGACCCTTAAAGATGGAGGGCTGTTTGATTTCTTTCCACTCCAACCCTATTTTTTCTAATTCCCCTGTCTGCATGTATGATTTTAGCTAGAATGGAAAACAACCACCTTTGCAATTGATGATCCAAACATTTGAGGAAAGTGATTTGGTATGGAAAAAAAATCACCTACACAAACAAATAATCTAGCCAATCAAACTACTTTAAAGCCATCATCATACAAATAGAAATCAGAAAAAATAGACAAATGCCAGTAAGTGGGTTTTAATTGGATTTATTTGTTTGTTACCATCAACAAGCAGTTCTAATGTTCAAGTATGTAGTATGCTTTGATTTTCATGTTTGCAGTATTAAACAATAATTTAATTTTCAAGCAATTCGAGACACTTGAGGTTGATCGCTTATTGGGATTGATCCCTGTCGACATGAGTGGCAATTCTTTTCGAACTCAACACTTGTGTGCTTGGCTAAAGGGTAACCCAAGTCCAACTCTTTCATACCTATAGTAAACCTTATTTTACTTTATTGGGATGGGTTTGGGTCAAGTCAAGTTTTGCTAGGTCTAGTTTTTCTTTATATTTTTAATCAGCATCCCTATTGCTAAAGTGCATGTATTGCTTCTAGCACATGTTCTCTAGGCTATGCATTCTAAGGCTCATAAACACCTTACTATGTAGGGGCATTGATTTTATACCTGCATAGCTGGCTAATATATTTGATCAAGATGTGCAAAAGCACTTATTTTTAATGGTGCCTTAAACCCTTATGGTTCCAATAACTATCATTTGCCAACTGTATTGGCTCTTGACCATGATGTTTAAAAGAATTGATCAATTATAACATTAATACCTCCTAATTTAAGTTGGATTTATTCCTTGACCCTGGGTGAACCTTGAGACAGAATACCATGATCTGGTTATAGTCTTTTCACTTCATCAGAATGGTGAGAGTCTTGCATTTGTGCCACAATCAGGATGCTATTGCTTTGCAAAAATATCAACCTTTTTGGTCTCAAATATCTTGAGACTGGGCTTTTTTTCTTTTAAAGTGTCAAGCTCAGAGCTTTTGTTGATTCTCAAGGATTTACTTATTTTAGTGACTAGAGGATGAATGCACTTGGATTGGTGACCCCTTTAAAGGATGTTTTTGGATTAAATCTGGAGTTAGATTAGCCCTCTTTTCAGGTGATAGCAATTTTTCCTTAGGTTCTATTTTCTGGAAACCCCTGTCGAGAGTTCAAGTTTTCCTATGGTGTGCTATCAAGGATATAGTTCTTCTAACTAGGAAGGAACTCAGGAGGAGGAGACTGTTGGGTGAAAGAGCAGATCTTTCTTGCATTTTTTGTGGTGTGTTCGAGGAAGATTCGGATAATATTTTTGTGACTGTCTAGTGGTTAGGAAGATGTGGAACATGTTTATTGGGCTCATGGGGTGTGTGTGGATTTTGGGTAATTCCTCGATTGGAATTCTGGAGATGTAGAAGAACTGACCGTTTGGGAAAGGAAATGAAGAGTGTGGAAATCCATCCCCATTGCTACCCTTATGGAAAGAAAGAAATTCAAGGAATCTTTGAGAATGCGTCAGAGGGAGTGGATTAGTTTTTTGAGGTAATTTGCGTGTGTTTGTGCTTTTGGCTTTTGATAGGGAAGGAGTTCAAAGGTTTCTCTTCGCAGACCTATCTTGGGATGGTTGTCTAAGAGATACTCTGAAACATAGGATTGCGAGGGATGTTTGGAGACTGGCTCTTGCAGGTTGCTTTAAGTCAAATGTCGATGGGGCAGCCAAGGATAAACCTTGGCTGACGGGGATTGGAGTAGTGCGAAATTGTAGTGAGGAGGTGTTAGGTTTCTTCTCGTATCATGTTTTTTTGTTTTGACCAATTTTATCAGAACCGGATCGTCTACCGAACCGTCAAAGAAGGTTGGGTTCAAACCCGGTCAAACCCTACCATGAATATTATATTATAAATATTATTAAATTATTAATTAATTTTTTTTCTATATAAATAAAGCTCTTATAAGAAAGATTTTTTATTCAAATGACACTCAATTATGTGTTGTAGAAAATTGAAAATTTACCATTCTTTTTAAAACAAAATGATTTCCAATTTTTAATAATCACTAGTTATTACTTTGCAAAGTATAAAACATTTCAATGTATAGATGTAGACTAATCTTTTCTAAATATATGAGTGGTCTATTATACATTATCATGAATTGAATTTTATAAATTCATTTTAGCTTTCAAATCCATTCTAATTTAACAATGTAATTAGTTATTATTATTTTTTTAAATCAAAATCAAGAAAGCTACTTAACCATGACATTCTAAGTTTTTAACTCCAAAATGAAATTTGTTATAATGATGATGTTTTCTTTCATTTGAGAAAAGAGATTTTATTTTTCATTGATAATAAGTAGATAAACAAAATTATTAGATGAAATTACGAGCTATAATTAATTATGTTATATTAATATAATAAAAATAAAGAAGACCTTTCAATAATAATGACAATTGTAAAAATATTAGATAAATATAATATCAAATTATTGTAATAAGATAAATAAAGGAAAACATTATAATTTTTACTTTCAGCATAAGTAAACATTGTATTTAAAATAAAATTTTATTATTTTCACTTAAAAACTTTTTGACAAAATATTAGAGTACACACGTGAGCTCTTTAGGAAGCTCACGTGAGTTCCTTTTGAAAAAGGATGGGTGTTCATTTAGAAGTCCCAATGCTCTTCTTTCCTTTTGAAAAAGGATGGGTGTTCATTTAGAAGTCCCAATGCTCTTCTTTTAATGCCCTTCTTCTCTTTCCCTCTCTCTATTAAATCCTAGCCGCCAGCGCTCTTTGTATTTCCGATCAACGAAGAAGAAAAAGAAGCAGAGAAAGGAAAGCTGTGAAGGTGTAGCGATTTTTTTTTCTTCGTATTTTCTTTCTTCTCTTTCCATTCTTTCTCTCTGCTCGTGCTTTTGTGGTTTTATTCTTGATTGTTGTCATCCCTAACCTCATCTAATCCACATTTGTAAGGTTTTTCAGAGCCTTTGGAGCTATGGAGGGTCAGCCTAACTCCCCCTATTTGATGTAAACTAACTAAGTTTGTGGGGGTGTGAGATTTTAATGAGGACGAGTTGTAGGCATTAGGAGAGCTCTCCTTTTTTTGTTCTAAAAAGAGATCTGGTGAATTGATTATCAAAGGTGACTCAGTGAATGCAATGAGGTGGGCAAGTGGAAGGAAAAAACCTCCTTGGAGATTACTCTCGACCACAAGGGAGATCAATTATAATGTAGCGGAAGCGAGGAAGAAAACAATTAAGTCAAACTCGAGGAATATTCAGGTCAAACAAGTGAAGGAATACTCACACACGTGTGAGTGTTTTTAAGTCAAGCATGTGTGAACAGAGAAAAGAGGATATTAGGGCCTGCAACTGAATGGTATACGATTGGAAAAGAGGAAAAGGGAAAGAAATGAAAGGAAAAGTGGAAAAGAAGGTAGTGGCGGTGGAAGCAAAGGAGAGAAGAAGGAAGAAGACGACTAGTTGCAGCAGTACCTGATAGAAGAGGACTGGTAAGGGTGCCTGGATTCAGACGAAGAACAGCAGCAAGAGGCAGAAATCTGGTTGTGCAGATTGGAGCAAAACTGTGGTAGTAGAGGTGAAAATTAGAACAGCAAGATGAACGGCTTGTAGCAGCAAAGGTTTGGGATGAAGCCCAAACTGCAACAAAGGTATCCTCTTGGGATTAAGCCCAAGGTGGAGAGGAAGACGTTGGATCTGGCCAGCCACAAGGAAGACCTGCAACAAGGCAGAAGAGCAGCGTAGGCAAGAGTAAAACTCTCTTTTGATTGAATCAATATTTTCGATATTAAAGGTGTGTCTTTCTTCACCTTTTTAATCTTATTTATAACTCAAGCTACCGACTATTACAAGACTCCTAGACCGACTGAAATTCCACCTAAGGTGGACTTCTAACTCCAGAAGTTCCCTATGACTTACACATTAGATTCTTACTAAAACTAGAATTCCAAAATAAGATTAACATACTAAATAAAAGTAAAATAGCAATTAAAATATTAGGACATGGACCCAATTCGAGATTAAGCTCGTGGGCCTAGTGTCTTATCGACCCGTCGTGAGTACGTCTTCAAGAATTTATCGGCCACCTGTTCTACATCAAATTAGTTGAGCAATTGGTTCAATGTTACCTTTAGACATGTCAGGAGGTCAGCCAATGGGGTTGGATTTGAGGGTGGCATTGATTCAATGGTTTTTGTGTGCTCTTCATTGAGTTGTGTTTTTATTTTAGATGGGGTTGTCTTGTTACTGATGTAATTCTTGTTTCTTAAGTGTTTTTTTTTTTTGGTTGGGGGATAACTCTCCTAATCCACCCCTCTTTGTTTGTACTCTTCTTTATTATTAATATATTTTTTTGTCACCTCTCAAAAACAAAGTGTCGAGCTCTATGTTATATTATATGACATGGAATATTACATTCTCAATAGACCACGTTGACCTATCCTTCAAAAAAAAAAATAAAGTTAACGTGTAGTATCAACACTCTCTCTCTTGATGGTGAAAAAATAATATATTTTCCTTCTCAAAGATAGAGAGCTTGTATCTCTCGACCCCCCCCCCCCCCAACCCACCCAGAAAAAAAAAGAAAATAAAAGAAAAGAAGACAATGCTTCTAAGGCAAATTTTTGGCCGGTATTGATATGTTTTGGTGATTCTAGATTTATCATGTACAATAACCTTTTATGGCAATACTTCGGCTGATGTTAGTAAGCGTTGGGGATACTAGTATGGCATACACTGTAGGTTATTTGGTGTCTGAGTGCTTTCAAAGTCTAATTAATTGTGTAACATTTTTAGCTTCCCATTGTTCAGTATTCATCATGCCGCTCCTTCTTTTTTTTCCTACCTCTTTTATTCTGACTTTAACTTCTCTTTCTCTTGCTATTATCCTTCTCTGCCTGTTTTAACTAAATTGTCTCTTTGAGATATTTTTTCTTCTCTACCTTTTCTTCCTACCACTTTTATTCTGACTTTAACTTCTCTTTTTCTTCAACGATGATAATGACTATTTTTCTTACAAATAGTCATTATCATCACCATAGCTACTAATTCCATCTATCTAGGGGTCATCTTTCTAAATTCTTTTCTTCCACTCTATAGCATACCTTCTCTACCCTCACTCCCTCATATCCCTTTTTAACCCTTCCAACCAGGTTTTTCCATGTCTCTCTCTCCTTTTCATTCCTTCAAATTGCATGCTTTTCACTAACAATTAGCAACCCAAGTAATTTTAAATGGCTACTGAACTTTTTTATTTGCAATTTTCAATTGTCAAATTTCAAAGCACAATAGACATCTAGGATACCGTGTAGAACATTGGAGTCCAAATTTGGAAAGGAATATAGTATTATTTTCGTGACCCTTGAGCCTGATATACTTATGAGGGGAAGAAATTGCATAATGACACTTGAAATATTAACCAATTGTAAATATTATCAGAGATAAACAAAAAATTGAGAACTTGCAATGTCAATCTTATTATATCATGCGTGACTTCATAAAGAAAGAATCATCCATGATCTACATGTATGTATAGAATTTCTTATTGGCTGGACATCAGACACGTTTCTTATCTTGTGTACCTGCATGTAATTTCTTGTTTAGCTACTCTAATTATTGCTTTAGCATTGACTATTCTTTATCTTTTGCATGATGATGTTTCTTTGTCATTTTGTGATTTTTTTTTCTCTTCTTTTTTATTTTTACATTGATTAGTTATTTTTTCAACTATCCAATCTACTACTACATGAGCGTGCAAATTCTCCTGCCCAGTTATTATCTCTTCTGCTCATGATGAAACTGTATATGATGTTGCCTATTTTGTTTCTTGTGCAGGATCATCTTTGCAGAGATGATTTGTCTTTTATTTTTTCTTTCAAGGTTAGTGATTCATTTTGCTAGTTCATTTTGTAGATGCTTTGGTACAGCTGCATCAGAGGATGGATTGGTGGGAATTTGAATGTCTAAGGTTCTATAAAGAGGAAATTTATTGAGAGAGATCTCCTAAGTGGAACTGTCACATAATCAATCCAATGATGCTCTGTTACCTCTCTGTGAATTGGTATATCTCATGAAGCCAAAAACTAGTTCTATCTAATGTTTTTCTCACCATCCTAATAGTGTCCTTCATTCCCACCCACCTGCAATTGGCATACGTTCAGTTGGACCCTATGTTTGGGCCTCTTTTTCATAAAAAGATGACTCAGCCTTTCTTCATAAATTTCCTGAATAAGAATATGATCAGGTCTATGTTCTTCATAATGTTTAAAGTAGATTTCGGAAGCAAATTTGATTTTATTAGATAACTTGTAAAAAGAATGTGTCCGTCTCCCCTCTTTTTGTGGCCATGTGCACATGTAATGTTTTTCACTTTTTCAATTCATGCCATGAACTAGAGACAATGCTTAGTTGGCTCTGCAATATTTAGGGACCTTTTTGATGCCCAATAGATTCTAGATCCTCTATATATAAGAATGAACTTTAATGAATGGGAGCTGATGGAGATAAGGCGCCAGGTCCAGATGACTTTAAGTTTAAATTCTTGAAGTCTTGGTGGGACTTCCTTCAGGAGGATTTCTTGAGGTTCTTTAGTGAGTTCCACTCTAGAGGCATCCTGAACAAGGAGTTAAAAAACTCCTTAATCGCCTTAATTCCGAAAAAAGGAGGAGCTTCGGAGCTCTCTCACTTCAGACCAATAAGTTCAATTGGGAGCATTTACAAACTCTTGGCTAAATTCCTTGCCACAAGACTTAGGAAAGCAATTAGTGAGGTCATAGGAAAAACACAAGCAACATTCATTGAGGGTCGACAAATCCTAGATGGAATCATGATAGCAAATGAAATTATAAATTCTAGGCGTAAGGATAAAAAGAAAGGTATGTTATTAAAGTTAGACATGGAGAAAGCCTATGACCATGTTGAGTGGGATTTTGTAGACTATTTGTTTCTTCAGATGGGATTTGGAAATAGATGGAGACAATGGATGAGAGCTTGCGTTCACCAATTGAGCAAACCTTTGCAGGCAAGGGGTCTTAGGCAAGGGGACCCACTATCACCCTTCTTGTTTACCATGGCCGCTGAAGCCTTAAATTGCGTCTTGGTCAAGGCTAAAGAAGTGTGCCGGGTAAAGGGACTTGAGATGGGTGAAGGTAGTTCTCCTAGTTCCCATTTACAATTTGTTGATGACACCCTGTTGTTTTGTGAAGTATCTAGAGAGGAGGTACTCGGGGTAAAAGCGGTGCTTTGATGCTTTGAACTGGTGTCTGGATTAAAGATTAATTTGGGAAAAAGCAACTTAATTGGTATTGGTGTGGAGGCTGAGTTAGAGGAGTCCTTGGTGAGAGAGTTGGGGTGTAGAGTTGGAAAAGTTCTTTTCACTTACTTGGGTCTACCCATTGGCAGAAATCCTAGATCCAAGTCATTTTGGAATAGTAATCGAAAGGGTGGATAAGAAATTAAATGCATGGAGCAAACACTGCCTGCCTTTGGGAGGTAGGTTGACCCTAATTCAATCTGTCTTAGCGAACTTACCAACATACTTCATGTCCTTATTTGAAAATGCCGAAAGAGTCGCTAAGAGGTGGAAAAATTACAAAGGGCTTTTCTCTAGGAAGGAAAGGGAGAAAAGATGCGCATACAGTTGGTCAAATGGGACAAAGTCATAAACTTGAAGAAAGAAGGGGGACTAGGGCTTTATAGCTTGAGGAACATAAATCATGCACTATTGTGCAAATGGGTTTAGAAGTTTGCTTTGGAGAAAGATTCCCTATGGAGGAATTTGCTATTGTCTAAAATTCTAGATATGGCCTACAGGATGAAGCGGGTTGGAAACTAGGTAATAGGGCAGCCACAGAAGGGTCATCAGTGATCAAATCCATCGTCAAATTAGGGAGTGGAGAAGGGAAGATAGGCGCAACCTTCTTGAGGGGTCTTAGAATCTTAGTAGGTAGAGGGGACATGACTTTATTCTGGAAAGACAAATGGATATGGGAGAGTTCTTTGAGCCAGGCTTTTCCCCGGTTGTTTAGAGCAGCGTTTTGGATAGAGAAGCCTTGGTGAAGGACTACTACAGCGAAGTGAATGTAAACCCACATTAGAGTATAGCTTTTAGGAGGACCCTCAAGGATTTTGAGGAAGACCAACTCCGCTCCCTCAAGAGCTTGTTAAAGGAATATGTTATGAGTGTGGAGGAAGATGATAGGTGGGTTTGGATCCGTCTACTCCCTTGGGCAAGACTATCATTGCGTCTTGGCCTGGAATAACAAAGTCCCACCAAGAATACTAGTATTCTTGTGGGCTGCATTGAGAGGGAGGATCTTAGTCAGATGTAACTTGAGGAGTCGAGGCCTTCTCTGTCACTGACTAGACCCAACGGACACGTGAGAAACAATAATATTTTTTTTTTGGAAGCATACACAACTCATAGTCCAAACATGTGACACTGTACACGTGTTGCGAGATTCGTACAAATCCCAGGACTTATTGGACCCTTGATTTGATCGAACTGAATTATCAGCTGCCTACGTACTCCAATGGAGATCAGATCTTGTGTATTTCTCAATTCATTTATTTCATGGCACTAATCCCGTACTATTCATGATGTCACATGAAGACATTTTAATTACCCAATCGTGGGCCTCATCAGTAGAATAGATCTAATCTAATCACGGGTCTATACCAACCATGGGAACACCGTCAACCATGGAGTGTCACACATGGGATAAATCTCAACCATGGGACCTATATCCGAACATAAGTACATCCCTCCTCAGAGAAAATACTCTAAATATGGGTCCAATCCTCTATGGAATCAATGCCCTACTTGGGAATATCTATCCACGATATACAATACTCATCCATGGTCACAAAGCCCTCCACGGAATAACCATCTATGGGAAAATAATATCTATCCATAGAACCGTCACGTCCACCATGAGAGCAATACGTCTACCATGGGACCACTATATCTACTATGGGGTCAATATACTCACCATATAATCAATATCTAGGCATGAATGCAATATGTCGACCATGGGAACAACATCCATGGCACATCATCCATCCCTAGTAACTCTCCGTCAGTAAGTATCTTCTATCCATGGGTAATAACCATCCATGAATATAATCACTCCATGACTATAATCCATCCATAGGCATAACTCATACATTCATAGAACCAATATGTTTATTATAGGACCAACAGGTCTACCATAAGACCAATACATCTACTACGGGACCAACATGTCCACCATAATACGAATACATCTACCATGGGACCAACATATCTAACATAAGACCAATACGTCTACTGTTGGACCAACATGTCAACCATAACACCAATACGTCTACCATGGGACCAACATGTCTAACATAAGACCAATACGTCTATCATGGGACCAACACGTCTAACATAAGATCAATATGTCTACCATGGGACCAACAGGTCTACCATAAGACCAACATCCGGGCATGAATCCAAACCACCATGGGAACCATCATCCATGGGTATACACATCCATCCCTGGTAACTCTCTATCAGTGAGTATAATCTATTCATGGGTATAAACCATCCATGAATATAATCCCTCCATGGGTATAATCCATCCATGTGCATAACTAATCCAGGGGCACATCATCTACCATGAGATCTTCTATCCTACGTGACTGTGGTAACAACATCAAATCATCATATCATATCATAAATATACCACGACCCCTAGCAAGACTTGGTGCCCATGACTTATTAAGCGGGAGACCCACAACTAGCGTGATCAAGTTTACCTCGCCCTGCATCCCTTCACCTCAAGGGTGATTTAGTCAAGCTCTAAGGCGGTTAGACCGCGTTTAATGAAGCTAGCACCACCCCCATGGGGTAAAATAATATCTAGCTCTGCGCATTAGCCCACATCAAGTGTGCTAAATAGCCGTGAGAGCGCCCTTCAGCACGTAGCATGTGAGCCTACTCCTCGATGACAACCCTACGGGACCAAGTCTCCGTATCCGACCCCACCAGTCCCGAATACCTCTCTGGAACGGTCAGTCAACCATCATAATCACATGAGGGACGTACCCATACCACGTCTCAATATCAAGTGACCAAGTCACATATACATCTCAATCCCACAGTCTCCGTATGTTCATATCGAGGCTCCAACGGTCTCACGGCTATTGTAGGCCTTACTCATGGAATCTATATACTTATCTCATCCTTTTAACTATATAAGGGTGAGACACAATGATCTACTGATAGGACAATTTCATTTTTCAAAGAACTGAGGCATAACGTTATCAATATCACGTGAGGGACATACCCATACCACGTCTCAATCATCAATATCACGTGAGGGACGCACCCATACCACGCCTCAATATAATCAATATCTCGTGAGGGACGCACCCATACCACGTCTCAATCATCAATATCACGTGAGGGACATACCTATACCACGTCTCAATATAATCATCACGTGAGGGACGTACCCATACCACATCTCAATATAATCAAGTGACCTAGTCACATACATCTCAGTGCAAAAGTCCTCATCTGACCATCTTAAGAATTTTCACAGCTCTCTAGCCACTCTAGACTTTACTCAAGCAACAAACATATATGCTCATCATATCCGGACTCCCAATGCATCATAACCTCTTCAGGCCGCCTTCGAGGGTCTATATTAGGGAAGGTATATCCCACCAATCCCTTTTTACCCTTCACATTTGTTCAACATCTTATATCATCCTTAATATAAATGGATGACACAATACATCTTTTCATCGAGCTGAGACACATTGCTCTCAGTTGCCTACGTACCACATAATGGATCAGATCAACCTGTAGTTCATTATTTTCACATTTGGGTTGACATTGGAGAGTGGTCATACTTTTTACTTTGGGGAAATCAAACAAGGCTTTCTTAGCATTTACATTGCATTCCATGCATTCTCAATCATGCTAGCCCATCCCCATTGTAACACAAGTTAACCCCCCTTGGGTTCTAAGATACTTGATCTTAACTTAGTCATAGCACTTAGTTTAACCCTTTACCAAGTTCCTCTTCAAATCATGGAAATTCGTTCTACACATGGTTAGGTCGATCCACCACAACCATTATCAACATAGGTACTCATTAGTGATGTACACATCATCACATAATCCAAGCATGGTATTAAAACACATCCATCATGCTTATTACATGAGTTACCCATCTAAGAATTCCAATCACAATCATGGGAATTCATTTGATACATACATTACTCATAACCATACACAAGTATGAGAAGTTATCAAGGCCCTATATTACACATCTTGGGCAATCTTGATTTATCATACATTCTATCATACTTTATCATACTTTTAACACATTACAAATCTATGAATTCTCAATTATAGTAAACATCTAATCATAGAGAACTTGGGAAATTCATACATATGTATCTGATACAATATATTCACATCAATCACACATAGGCATAAGAGGTCAAACCATAACCTTACCCAACTATGCATTGGAATGTGCACAATGCAACATTCACTCAAAACATATTATCACACACCTTGTGAGCATGAAATTTTACAAATATTCTCAATGCTCTTAAGTGTATGACATTCTCCAATTTTACCCAATGTTATCAAACTCGAATCGTATTGAAATTGGTCTAGGGATGTGAATCGAAAATCGTAAAATCGTTTGATTCATATATCCTCTTATTCACATAATCATTTTTTTGACCTGGGCCATTACATTCTCCCTGAGGGAGCTTCAGAGTTGTGTACTTTGTGGAGAGGGGGGGAGTCAGTGGATCACCTATTATGTGTTTGTCCATATGCGACATGGATCTGGCGCCTGTTCATTAACTTGATGGAATGCTCATGGGTGATGAACAACACGATAGGAAAGCCTGTCATTGAATGGAAAGGGGGGCCTTTTGTCGATAAAAGAAGGGTGGTATGGAGCCTGATTCCAGCAGCAATCATGTGGTAAATTTGGAAGGAGAGGAATAATAGAACCTTTGAAGGAAAATTGGGCTCGACAGTAGAGGTGTTCAAAAAGGCCAAATGGAACTTAGTTTGTTGGCTCTCTCTATGCGAGGAGTTTTCTGGGTGATCTCCTGAAGATTTCTACCTTTTGTGGGAGGGATGTATGAAAGGAAGCAAAAAAACTAAGAAATCTATGGTGGATTGGGTGAAACTAGAAAAAAAGGGTATTTCAAGTTTAATGTTGATGGTGCGGGTAAAGGAAAACCGAGTCTAGCAAGAATAGGAGGAGTACTTCATGATGATGTGGTTAGAATGCAATTAATCTTCTCGGAGTCGGTAGGAGTCATGGAGTCTAAAGAGGAGGAACTGAGGGCTATCAAGCATGCAATTTGTCTTTGGGCGATTATTGGGAATGGCAACCTTATCATTGAAGGGGACTCTGCAAATACGATCGCTTGGGCTAGCGGGAAGGTAAACCCTCTTGGAAATTGGTCTAACACTGTTAGGTTCATTAGGAGATCTTGTAGGAATGGCATTATCAAATTTGTGTATTCCGTACGATCGGCGAACAATGTCGCCAACTTTCTAGCGAAGATTGAGGTACATAAGACCCATCGGGCAGTGGAGATGTTCCCGATTGAGTATCTTCAGGATGATGTTCGGGTGTGAGGGTTATGCATCTAGGGTGGTGTGAGTCATTGTATTATACCATTGGTAGCTTCATGTTGCTATGCCTACAGTCTCTTGGGAGGTGGTGTTCATTTCAGTCTGAGCTGAGCTTTTCCCCTTACTCTCACACAGGATTGGGGCATACTGTGTAACCTTTTTGTATTTTTATTTTCTGTTTTATCTTTTGGTGGGTGTGGTTGTACACACCACTTGTACCCCCCCTCTCTCTCCTCTCTCTTCCTTGACTCTAAATCTTTATTAATGTTATATTTATGTCTCCGTTTAAAAAAAAAAAAAGAGAAGAATGGGAGCTGATTCATCTATAGTTGTTTGTCTCTATTTTTTTCCTAACCTTGTATTGCCTGTTATTTGGTTATTTCTGTTTTTCTTTTATTGGTCATTTGAAAAAAAATATATCTTTTAGTGTTGTGAGATGCTGTGTGAAGCCTCGTTCTTTGTGTTGCCTATTTTTCCCTCTTCAATTCCTCCTAATAAAATTATTACCTTTTCAAAGTAGGATAAACTAGGATTGGCCGGAATAGGTGGTTATTACATGATGAAAAAGGGTGATGCATTCTTTGCATTTTCTAGTCCAGTGAAAGTATTACCAATCAGAGATGCATTGAGAGTTTTTACGTCATTTTTTCTCATCTCACTAACCTCCCTTTACTACTGAAATGATTCTCCAGTGCTTCTCTGGGGATAGCAATGTTGGGTGAAATTAATGACCCTTCAAGCTTTGGTTTCTTTATCCAGAACCAGTTGTACTAATGACTAAGGATGTAGCTGATACTTCAGTTTGGTTAGATCTTTCTTAAAAAAGGGGTAAAAGTTCAGCTGGTTAGAGTTATAAAATTTCTTTTTTTCTGTTTAGTTGCATTAATACTCTTCTCTTTACTTTAAAAATGATATTCACTTACATTTTGGAAAAAGGAAAAAAAAAGATTTACTTGGTGTTAAAATCCTTCCCCCGTTTGCTCTATGGAGGGTTACATAATTGTAGGAGTGTTTCAGTTGATTCAATCTGTTTTGTTAATTATTTGAGACATTTCATTTTTACATTGTATTTTTCATTTGTTTATCACTCTGACTAGGTGGCAGACCATGCAACATTATATGGTGTTTGCTTATATGCTCAAGAAATTGTTCAGCGGCCACCCAGTATTTTAGGGGTTGTTTCACCACTCTCTCGATCTTCGGGCACCAGCAGCCGCTTTTTGGTTTCTGCACCTCGTTGTTATTGCATACTTACCAGGGTACCTCTTTTTGAGCTACACTATGAGATGCTGAACAGGTTATTCTTCGTGTGATGTCATCTGTGAGGATAACTTTTTATTATGTTTTTCATTTCATGTATTCTTTTACAATTTGTCTTATTCATTTCTTTTCTCCATGGTGCAGTCTAATGGCACAGGAGCGCCTTGAAAGGATAACACAATTTGTTAATGAAATGAATCTCATAGATTTTGTTCCACAAGCAATTAGAACATCAGATCAATTAGCCGAAAATTTTGAGCCCCCTATGACAGAAAGTTCAAATGATTGGATGGCTTCTGCGATTCCTGTCAACAGTGTGTTAGGTTTTGCTGCTGCTGCTGCAGGCCTTGTCTCAGATAATGTTGTCCGTTCTTTCTCATTTAGGCGATTGGAGCCTGAGTCTCCTGAAAGCATTTCTGCCAGTGAAGCTTCAGATGTTAGTCAAGGAAGAGAATTTGACAGAGATACAAGAAAGAACCTGCAAGTGTTTGATGATTGTGCATCTGAGACCTCTGGATCTCGATGCGATAGTTTTGAGAGAATGAATGGAGACTCTGAAAATGGTCAAATGTCACCAGAAGGTGGCACATTTCAATATTCTGTCAGCTACTCATTGGAGCGTGTTGGAAGCTCTGATTCCTTATTAAGGTAATTAAATTTTTTGATGTGTTTTCATTACTGGAAATGTATGGCTTGAGCGTATGATTTTGTATTAATGCATTTAGTTTGTTCAAAAACTTGGAAGGATTTTCCTGTGAATAATCTATCATTGGCCGATCCCTTGGCTATTGATGTTCATTTTCATTAGTTTAATCTACTAGATGTGTTGAATGATTTTTTCTCCACTTTATCTTCAACTTTCATTTATTAGTTGGTTGAATACATTCTGGCTTTGGACAGTTCAGTAAGAAGCATGGGATCAGAGGAGGATGACATTGATGAAGTAAGTTCTAAATATGAGAAAAGTGTTACAGATGAACAAGTAATGGAATGGGCTAAGGTAAATCTCATTCTTATTCTTGGTTAAAGCTGCAATCTTTGGCTGGTATCTGCTTCTTTACTTTTAGAGCTAAAGTATATTGTCTCCATGATAGGAACAAAACAATGATCTATTAAAGATAGTTTGTGGTTATCATGCTCTGCCCCTGCCACTACGGGGGACTGAAATAGTTTTCAGCCTTTAGATCATCTACAGCCCATAAAGTATAGGCGACCTGGAGTGTCTGCTTTGGGATTAAATGGAATTATGCTACCACTGAACGATGTGGTTCACCTTTAGAAGTTGCTAAGGTATGAGCGCTGGTAATTCATGTTGTTGTTGTGCAGTTCCTTCTGAATCACATTTATTTGCAATGCATTGCTGAAGATGGTATTCTTTGACAAGGTGAATGCAAGGTTAGGCAGATGCTGAGGAAGCTCTTGCACTTTCAATATGGACAACTGCAACAGTTTGTCGAGCTCTTTCTCTTGAAAATGTAATTTCTTAGCTTTTTCACATGCATCTAATGGGGTCGTTATGATGAACACTAATATCATGATTCTACTATCTACCAGCATTTGGAAAGAAATAAAAGATTTTTAATGGTAAATTCTCATTGCTAGTTGTGATGGGATTTTTTTTTTTTAATTGTTTTCTCAGGAAAAATTGGCCTCGAGAATCTAGATTCCCTTGAATTTTTTTGCAAGCAAAAATGGAAAAATCTCATTTTCCTGGAAAAATCAAAATTTCCTTGGACAATTTTTGCAAACAAAGGTGCTGTTAAACATGGTTGGAAGGGGCAAAAAGACTGTAGGGTAACAGAGTATGGTTTTTTATAGGATAGAATGGATGAGAAGAACTTAGAAAGCCAACCTCAGGTAAACAGGATAAATGGTTTAATGATGATGATGTATTATCTATGTATGATTCAACACCTGTCATTTGATTTTCTACTTGATTAAAAATCCTTGTCCTTTTATTTCTGGTAACAGCGTAGAAAATGAAGATGCTTCTACATTGTTCGGACAAAATTGAAGTGTTTAACAACTATAAAATGGCCTTGCCTGGCTGTTATAATTAGGAAAAGCCAAGAGTAACTTGTTTTGATTGAGACATTTCCACAACTCCAGACAATCAATTTATTTAGGTGTTAAAAAGTTCATTAAAAATCTTCAAGGCTCCATCAAATCTCTAGACATTTCAATGTAATTTCGTTTTGTAGATCAAATGCATCAAAGCAAACCAGGATATGCAGATTGGGTGATGCAGGAATCTTTCTGCACTCGCAACATGTGTATATTCTGACAAACATTCAATAGTATATTCTCTGTGGCAGACATTAAAAAGAAATGCCATCAATGGAATCTTGCTATATGATGGGAGAGATTTTAGTTAAGTTCCACTGCTGAGCCACTGGATGGCAGGTGATTTGTGTGAAAAAATGGTTTCTTGAATTGGTGGTTTCAATTTATGTCTTGACAGTAGCTCAAAATGTAATCTGATAGGATGAGGCTACTGTTCTCCATGTCACTTCTTTTATATCATGAATGAGATTATGAACCTGCCAAGGATCTTGGTTCTTCTTTTGGCAAAGCTATGATGGTTTTGTGAAGGTTGGATCTTCAAAAGAGAATTTAGTTATAGTGTATTTTTGCATTTAAGAAACAATTATAGAGAGAGAGAGAATAACCTGGTGCCTAAAATCTCAAGAACAACCTGAATTTGTTCCCTAAATATGGCTTACCCAATTCAACTGGTGCCTAAAATGTAACTGATTCCAGGCTAAGATTCAATATTTTTCAGGTTTTGGGATTATTTGTGGGAGCATTACTGGAGAAACAAGTGGTGGTGGTTTGTCCAAATTTGGTGAGTTGCTTTTGTTCCTTGCAGATTGTTTAATAAGGCTGTAGATCCTAAGTTTAAATTTTGAGTCTATTATATTGTTCATATGGCTTTTCGCTAAATAGGTGGAAGAAATAATACTCATCACTTTCTAATTGGTTTTCTTGTTTATCTACTCCATGTATGGTTGCAGGGTATACTATCTGCTGTAGTTCTGTCAGTTATACCAATGATTCGTCCATTTGAATGGCAAAGTTTATTGGTTCCAGTAAGTTGAATGCAAGTGTTTCTGTTAAAAGTTTAAATCCATGAGAAAAAATTAGTGTGGCATTTTAGTTATGTAGAAGTATTGCAGGTGGTCAAGGAAACCTTAATTGTGAGATTTTAAACTGATGAGCCCATCTGGCTGTGGCTTGTCCTGCCATTTAAGATTTCTGCTGGGTGCAGATCCAAGTGTTACTTTATGAACCTAGTTTCTGTTGTGATAGGTTACTGATCATTGGGTTTATACCCTTTAGAGGACCCTTTAGGACCTTGGTTCCCTTCATGTTCATTTGAATGGAAAAGGTTATTGCTTCCAGTAAGCTGACTTGATTCAAGCAAATGTCTCAAAATTCTAAAGCCAAGTGAAAAATTGTGGCATTTTGATCATATAGAAGTCTTGCAAGTAGTCAAGGAAGCCTTAATTGCAAGATCTTTAAACTGATGAGTGCTGATCCAAATGTTACTTTCTGGATCTAGTTCCTGTTTGTACTAGATTACTGCCTATCAGGCTTATACCCATTAGAGGACCCTTTAGGGCCTTGGTTCTCTTCATGTCTCATTGGTTTGAGATGAAATTGATATATTATTGACAGGCATTGTTGACCTGATTATATTTTTGTCTATAATTGAGAGGCACTGTTGATGTTATACTCAGAGTCATTAGACAAACATACAGGTAGCTTTCCTTTCCTTGTGACTGACAGTGCTTTTAGTGCATCATCATCATCATCATCATCAAAGTCATTTACATCTTTCATAAAAAAGTCATTTACCCCATGTATCTAGTATTGGCTTTTTGAATTCACTTCTCTACTCCTGCAACATTCATTTATAAATTTATTATTATTATTTATATTTTTAGTGCTACTTGGGTGGCCATGTTATGCAGTTCTTATATCTGCATGGACGAGGAACTTAGATGGCAAGTTTGAAATTACTTTTGCCTGACAAAATCCCTCTTTGTGGCACTCATAAAGCATGCAATTGGTCTGTTGTTTTGGACATCTTAAGCATAACATAGCAGCTATTGTTCAATAATCTCTACTGGGTGTTGGATACTGTGGATAATGCTACTGTGGCTATTTGTTTCAGTACTGAGTTAACATCTATGAAGTTTCAGTTTTGTTTCTGATGCATTTTAAGCAGCAATCAGTTGATATTTGTTTAGCTATCTTGAGATATAAGTATGTGACTCCAACAATTTAGGATTGTCAACAACCATAAAGTAATATATTAATCCATTTTTCAGGTTCTACCAAGAACGATCCTGGACATTCTTGATGCTCCTGTTCCATTCATTGTAAGTTTTAGATTATTTTATTGCCAATACTCTGTAGATTTGGTGAAACTTAATGAGCTTTCTAGGTAGTGGCTTGTTTGCAACCCTAGACATAAACATTAAATGCCACTAGGAGTTATATATTATGCTATTTAATAATTAACATTGAATTTCCAGTTAGAGTTTACTTTCCTTTAAAAATTTCTTTCTAATTTTGCTCCAATTGCTATGATTATTACATGTTTGTTTATTGATTCCAATGCAAATTCATTTTGTAGGCAGGTATACAGCAAAAACCTGCAAATTTGAAAGTGAAAACCTCCAATCTTGTGCGCATTAATGTGTACAAGGACCAGGTTAGTGACTACCAGAGGGTCTAATGGTGATTTAGTCTTATTGCATTTGGATTTTCATCATCATTAAGCCATTTATCCCATCAATTTGGGGTTGGCATTTATCCTTCAAATTGGCAAATTCTTTTGCATTAGCCAACTACATATTTGACGCCCACGGGACTTGAACTCACAACTTTTTTGCTGCAACATTGAGCCCTTATCAGTTGTGCTATAGGTTCTTGTCAGTGCATTTGGATTTGTAGATGTAAAATTTTTTGGAACAAATTCATGTCAAATGCTCCGCCTTCCATGCAATAAACCATGGTATTGTTTTCTTTGAAAGATAATAATGAACAATGTTGTGTTGTTTGAAGGCGTATGAGTAGTTGAAACCATAAACAGTAGCATTCACCATTTCATATTTATCTTGACTTTATGAATTTCTATTTAAGATTTCATGTCTTATGAGACCAATGGCTTCATAATAATGATGAGGAAAATGATTTAAGATTTCACTGGATACCAATTTGGAAATGAGACTTCAATGAGGACAACCGATACAATTAATAGATATATTTATAAAAATAAATGGAAAAATTGTCCATTGTGAACTGGTTCACAAAATTGGTGTGAACTTTCAATCACAACCCTGGATGAGCATAAAGCTGTCAGGTTTTATTTTTTAAATTTTTTCAAAAATTCAATTCAAAGGTTGTGATTGCAAGTTCACACCAATTCACATTAAACTGGTTTGCACTGGATAATTTCTCAAAATAAATGTGCCTGTCAATTCTAGAGAAAGGTCCATTGATGTGAGAATGATTCTTTGTGGAAGTTGGTGCTGGTGTTCTATGTCATAGTTGTTGCATATAGAGAAATTGGTGTATCTGTTGGTTGGCAAAAGAATGGGAAGTGACGGAGGAAGCATGGCTTCACCCCCCCACCCCCCCACCCCCTCCTCCTCTGTGGGTTGAGGTGGGGGTTTGGGGTTTGGACCTGAAACAGATTGATGCAATGTTGGGATAAGTATATAAAACTGAAGGAGCACTTATATGTTAGAAAATGCTAAAATTTCACTGAATGCTGGCACATTGGCTGCCAAACTCAAGTAATTCAATGTAGCGGAGATGGTGAACATACATTGGCTGCCAAACTGAAGTAATTCATTGTAGCAGAGATGGTGAACATTGACATCTGCACTTTATTGCAATCTGAGATATTTCAAATACACGATTGATTTTGACATCATAATGAGTTTCTCGGTGAAAACTTTCAGTATATTAATGATTGCCTTTAGTTTCTTATTTTTGCTTATCCTCATGTGCAGGTAAAGATGCCGTCATTGCCTCAGCTTCCTCGATACAAAGAACTTGTAGCAGAGCTGGGCCCTGTCCATGCTAGACTTTCACGTGAAAAAAATAATGCTGCAAGGCGTCCTGTTTATAAGTGCAATGAAGTGCAGGTACTGAGAGTCTAGATTCTTCTATACTAATGAATCTTTCTTTGTTGTTAGGTATGTCCTTATAGTTGGGTGCTTTTGCTCTTGTTAATAGCCATCCATTTTTCTTCTTATCTTATGCACAATATGTTTCCTGAAGAATACTGAGATCTTTTTAGCAATACTCTGAAACTAGAATTGTGTAAAATTATTTTATGTCTTGATTTGCAAATCATGCATTAGTAAATCATAGAATCATAATTTTTGCCCAAAAACATGGAAATATATAAAATAGCATAAAAGATAGTCCCTGATTCCACCCTTCTGCACTTTTTCCTTGCAATTGAACTGTAACGCTGCTCAATTCGACTCTATTCTAAGATGATCTCAATGTTCAATTCAAACCCCACCCAAAGTTGGGCCGAAAAGTTATTTAAAAATATCAGGTTTTTGGGCCTATAAAAATAGAATTGATTCAATTGAGGTAATTTGTGATAGGCTCCTTTAGTCTAATGATTCCCAATGAACCCACCATTGTGGTCCTTGATGACACATGGGTTGCCTTGCAGTCTAGTTTGCAGGTGACCATTGTTCACGCATGTGCATGTGCATGTATGTCCGTGTGCACGCACACTTTAAAAAAAAACCCAAACCTGTCTACAAATTGGTTTGCATGGGTGACACATTCATACGAAAATGATAACCCACAGCTTGGTTCACACGCACATCCCGTGTGAGACAGTGGTGTGGGACAAAAACTTTGGGTCTTGAAAAACACGGCTTCACTCAACCAGTCAAGATAATTTTTTGCACACTCTATTCAAGCAAATCCCTTTCTAACCAACCCATCCATGTGGCCCTGGAAAAAGTTGACAGTTTTTCCATGCAACCTACTTCACGGATGCTCATAAAGACACATAAATGCACTATCCTCTTATGTACTTACAGATGCATGTTGTAAGCCTTTGTTGCTATGCTGATTTACTACTTATGTACATGCCATGACTCTGTTATTTAACCCATGTATGAAATCCCATGAACTTGTCTTGGTTATGCTCAGACTGAAGCTGCTGGGCATTTTTTAAGTGTTCTGAGGCACTATCTAGAGTCACTCTTTTCCAATTTGCGATCTCATACCATTACCAGCATACAATCAAACAATGACAAGGTCAGTAAACTTTTTAAGCATGGGTACCTAAATCACCTTTAATGTATTCCCTACATCAATTCAGTGCTTATGGATAGCAATTTACTCTTCAGAACAGCTTTCACATTTAACCTGTGTCATATGGTTATTGTTTTATTCATTTAGGTGTCATTGCTCCTCAAGGAAAGCTTTATTGATTCATTTCCAAGTAGGGATCGACCTTTTGTTAAGGTATTTCATAGCACTGATATGTGCTCTTTTGCTTCATTATCTTGTTTCTAGGTTGCCTTTGTGGCATAAATCTCTCTCTGTGTGTGGATTTCTTTTGTATATTTGGAGTCATCATTCAATGATCCAGACTAATGATCAGATGATTCCATCCATATCCTCCTTCAAATTAAGAAGTCCTAAGTCCTAACTGTATGATCCATGCCCAAAGAATAATTGCTTAGAAAGAAAGCAAACAGCAATCCAGGAAGATAGCTAAACAACAAAGAAGATAATTTGCTAGGACTCCAAAAGACAATACGTTTAGTTCCTCCTACCATTGACCTTTCCCGGGTAGAGAGCCTATTAAATGACTCATTTCAAATTCATATAGCGAAAGTACATCCTGATGTAGTACTCTTGGGTGTATACATGAAATTCTCCTTACCGTCAACATGTCTAGCACTGACCTATTTGGTCCTTGTTAGAGATGACAAGGGAACCTATTCGTTGGAATCAAGATCCTGTCTTCTGCTGATGCACATTAGATTTAATCCGAAGTGACAAAATAGATCCCTCATCCCTCGGATGTGCCTCAACTATGACTGAGGTGTGGATAGTAATTTATCATAATTAAAGACACCTTATGCTTGGTATTACTGGTGAAAATTATAATGTGCTACTGACTTTGACACGTTTCGGTCTTGCAGCTTTTTGTAGAGACGCAACTATTTTCCGTTCTATCTGATTCTAGATTATCAAGCTATGAGAAGGAGTGATTCTAATTCAAGCACCTGTTTTGAGTTTCATGTGTTGATTATGACTCCAAGTTATTCATCTGGAGATGGTAAATGGTGTAACGGCAACCACAATAATGCAGTGAATGTTGAATGCCATAGTACCTTACTGCCCGATGAAGATCAGTGTGTCATAAACATGTTTCTCCATTGTCATCAGCATAATCGATCCTGCTGCCTTGAGGCTTAACGAAGAGCCTGTCCTGATGATATGCCTAGCTAATATTGTATCATAGTAGCTGCAGACCATTACCATAAACAATTTGGGCTAGTGCAAGATCAGCATCCTAGTTTTATTAAAGGATACTGTCAGAATCTGCCCATGGATGTCCTGCAATTGTATATCTCTGACTGATAAGCCAAGTGCAACAACAAGAATCTCAGTCTCTGGCAAAGAATAAATCCATGTCCAATTTGTTTAGGGGCTTTGATTTTGTAATCAAGCATATGAATTGAGACCATGTTCTTACCTCTTTTTCCTTCCTTTTTTATTATCTATATGAATTCAAAGATCAGTGGTGGTTTCATCGGAGCAGATAATTAATGTGGGGTGGCAAATTATACGACTTTATGTTCAAGTGCAGAATCTTGAGAAATAATCATTGAACCATTGATCTCCTGTCTGTCTTACTGGTTTATTGCAGTCCAATGAATGACTCATGTAGTTTGCAAAATGGGCTAAATAAAAAAAAAAAAATTGCAATTTATTCTTCCAATTTGATCTCATCCCATCCTGTCCTATATTTCGGGATCCACTTCCTCGTTCTCAAATCTCAGCCATAATAAGCTCCATATCCATTTTATGGATGATTAAGTATTTATAAACTAATGGGGCTGGAAAATTTGTGAGCCTAAATTTTTTGGATTTTTTTTTTTTTTTTTTGAAAAATCTCAATTAATGCAAGACCTTATGCTTATCCCCCACTGCCCCATTTCACTATTGGGATATTTCCTCCCAATCAATTTCATGGCCATGGATGGACAAAATCATCAATTCGATCACAATCTGCATAGTTATAATTACTGTGAATACTAAATCTGCCATGTAGCAATTGTTCCTAAATGGGATTCATAAGCCTTTGTCTCCTCCAATCCGCTATCTGATTATTCAAATATGAACTTATTGAAATGGTGCATGCTAATTTCAGTAACACAAACGAAAAAATAATGACTTTCAAAGAGATGCAATGACCTATAAATTTAATGGTACATAGCAAAATGGTATTTTGACGTTGGCACAATCACATTTCACAAGTCTATAAAGTCGAATGCAAGATTGGCCTCATTATTAATATAAAGAGTGTATTGTCACTTAAATGATGCAGTCTAAGTTTGCAACTTATAGATTCAATATTTCTAACACAAATCCTTCCCCAAAAACAATGGAATGACCAACAAATATAGAAAAAAATTCAAAATCAAACAACCGAAATAGGGTACCAAATTCTATTAATGTGGGTCCCTCATAAAATTAGGGAAGATGGTCTCTCCAATATGCCCTATGGGCTTTGGCCTTCTCCAAAGCCCTAAAACCTTCTCCTTCCACAACCTTTCCAAAGCCTTAGACGTTTGCACCAACAGAAATAGTAAAAGAACCTTAATTCGATAAAAATCCAAAGCCACCTGTAGACTTGCATGCCATCTTCATATAATAAAAAAGACAAAAAATAAATAAGATATCTCAAGAAATGTGGAATCTTTGAACTCACATTGAATCATAAATTGATATTTGGACTTGAATTTGTTAATGAGTTTTCTATTAGACTCTAGACCCAAGTCTCTTATATTTTATTTTTTTCCAGTGAGAATGCTGCTGTTAACTCATCCATTGAGTTCAAAGCATGATCATAACCGTCTTTTAAAGATCAAGAGAAGAGTTATCCCTTGTGGGGAAAGTATTCTCATTTTGTCAAAATTTATTTTAACTAATAACAATTACCATCAAGGTGGGATTAGGCTCATCTTAAGCATCTCTCAATTCACAGTTTGCAATGAAAGATCTTAGGCCTTTACATTATTTTCTCAACATAAAGACGACTATTGTGGACCAAAATCTCATTTTGACATTGTCAAATACAAAATTTTGATCCTTAATAAAAAATTAATATAATTTTCCCTCTGTCTCAATTTAGTTGTGTTATATGGATTTTGACATTGTTCCAAAATGGTTGTCCCATTCATATTAGAGTAGCATAAAGTGTGTTGAAAATAGATAAGATCACATGCAGTGCTAGCCTTATATAGAGAGTTCTTTAAAAAATACAAATATTTCAAATGAGACGGAGGGGGTATTATGTATGAGAGTACATGTGTCCTTACTATCTAACCATCACACCATCTAATATTACTTTCGTGTGGTTTGAAAAAATTGTATTTCTTGTTTTAAAGACCACTTGTTTCCATTTTTTTTTTTTTTAAATCAAAAGACCAATCAATGGCTAAGATGTTGCATTTATTCTATATAAATCAGATGAGGTAAGTGTTGACTTGTAGAACTATAAAGGTTGTATCTTTGATTTGGGTTCAAATCTTGGTTGAAATGTTCAACACAAGTTCATAGTTCACCCACTGTTTCCCTCTCCACTGAAAGATAGGGATGGGTGGGAATGCATTGATAAAATCAGAAAACACATAAGAATAAGCACTAAATGAAGATTTTTCATTTTTCTTTTTGCACATAAGAAAATAAAGAATTACAAGAAGCCCCCATCTTTAAGAGAGTTTGAACTAACTTCTCTAAGATGGAAAGAGAACAATAATTTGATTGTTACTTCTCTAAATGCACTTTTTGTTGGCATGAAATGATTTAATCAATTTAGACAAACCATTTAATATGAGATTTGACAAATATAAAACACAATTGAAATTTTTGGTAAGAGATTCATATTTATGCAAGAAGCTTAACCTTAGGAATCAGGGCCAAGTCATAGATTTTACCAAAATTATATGTTAAAACAAGTGGATGTGGTTGAAAAGAGGCGAGTTTCATCCCTTAAGATTTCAAAGAGAATAGACCCTTTGGAAACAAAATAAAAAATAATAATAGAGAGATAGTAAAAGAAGTGGTTGAAGGTCATAATCAAAATCTATTGAAAGTGAGACCATTAATTAGAAAATTGAGGGTTACACGCTTGTGATTCAGTGAGTTGAAAAGAAAAAGTAAGAATCAGTCTTTGATGGAAAGTGGCTTAGAAACAACACATTTAGGATTGAATAATAATTTTTCCATTTGCAACATATCTACATTAGGAATGGAACGAAAGAGGAAAAATTTGGTGTTGAATTCTGTTCTATCAAAGGAGAATGATGCAGATACTGTGATGGAACTGCCAATTCGATCAGTTTTTAGATTGTTCAAATTTAGATTAATTTGGATGAATTTTGTAATTCTTTTTTCGGTAAGATAGATATCTCCATCCCATATTGGAGGTGAGATTCCCAATACACACTGATTTAGTCAATGAAGAGTAACTTTATGGAAAGTGGTCGGAGGAGTTGAGCGTAAATCGAACTCAAGATCTCGTTTTATAAGATGGGCGTCTTGACTGTCACACTAACCCCCTCGGGGTAACTCTTAATATTGATCATATTTGATTCTAATATGATATTATAGTGAAAAGAAATTGGAAACATTGGATGACTTCTTTAATTAGCAACCCAAGTTTTCAACATCTTTCTTTATAGGAAAACCCTTGTCGACTTGTGGGGTTCAATCCATGGGCTAGGCCTAATGGATTGAGTCCAAGTACATGTTTGGCCAAGAAACAATCATGAGCCCTCATTCTAGCTTACATGTTCTTCATCAGAGAAACAATCATGAGCCCTCATTCTAGCTTACATGTTCTTCATCAGGGTATACGTTTTTCGCCAAGGCACTAGAGTGTGAGCCCACAAATTCCATCACTTCCATCCATATTTGTTGAAAAATAGGGTTTGATGAATTGGCAATTGGACGGGTCAAGTGGATACTAAGGTGGGCTCAAATCACATTTTGATTTTGAGGCCTACAACATTAATGGTCAGTCTAGGTCATGGGGTCTGACCCCAACCAACCTACCAATCAACCCTGTTGTACACAAAATTCATGAATCACAGATAAGAAATAAGGAAATTGATACTAAATTTGAGACTTTTTCCAATATTCAAAATTAGTTTGCCATTCAAAAAACATGGTTTGGGTAGAGCAAAATACAAGGTGATCGTGTTCATGACAGTGTAAATCTCATTTCAAGATTTAGATTGTTTTTCCTTAGGATTCATACATTTGATATTGAAATTCAACTTGCTATTTAGTAGAAAGAGTCACCCAATCATACAATTACATGCGAATCACTCCATCTAATGATAAGGCCAAGGGGGATCTAACATAGCCTTACATCTTAGGAGTCTTAATTTTTTTTAGTTTTCCGTGCATATTGTACATCCTACTCACTTTCTTCTTCTTCATTATTATCATCATCATTAAAGTATTTATTCTATTTTTTACACCACTCATATTCAAAGGACTATTTGATCGTCAACTATCAATAATTTGATTATGAGGGAGATCAGGGGTCCGAATATTAGCCGATATTACAATATCGGCGGCCGTTTTTGTTAAAAAAAAAATTAGAGAAAAATATCGGCCGATAATGAGATATCGGTCAATATATCGTATCGATCAAGACCGTTTTTTTCGACCCCTGAGGAAAATGTTAGGTCCCATCAACTCAAAGGTATTGGAATGATGGTCAGAAACATGTCTCAGTGGGAATCCTCATTCATTTCTCACTTTACCACAAAGAACCACTTTCCGTAAAATAAAAAAAAAAAAAATCCATTCAATGATCTTAGACTACATCCAAAGGTTTTTATTTTGACAAGAAGGAAAAAATAAAAAAAGAATTGTTAAATTGTTACCAAAATGAACTATTACCACCCTGATTGACCAACTTTCTGCATCATCATGTCACATGTGGCTGACCCTAACATTGATGATTGGCATGGATAGTGGGCTCAACCATCCCAACATGCCCATGGTATTCCAAGAAGATTAAGTGCTTGGTACCAACCAACACATAATAACAAATCAAAGCAGCCAAGGTTGTTGAATAACTTGCTAACATTATTTAATAGAGCTGAAGAATCAATGGCACTTGCATTATTAGTCTATGTTAGTGAGATTGGTTTCATTATTTGTCTTAGCACATGTTACCATATATTGACTTAGCCGATCTTAATCTCATTAACGGTCTATTAAGACCTTAAATCTTCACAAGTATATTCACTGTCAATTTTAAATTTGCCATTTCCATGTGGTCTCATGTGTCTGATTATTCAGTCAATATGGTCTTCATCATATAATTAAGAGACAGAAGAATCTATGCTTCCTTTCCTTTCTTTCTTCAACCATGTTCTCAAATGGAATGGTCATATGCAGTAATGGAAGAGAAATCTTTGACCATCAGTCATCTATTTTCAAATTTGAATTCTCTCTCTCTCTCACTCACACACAGAAAAAACACTTCTTTCTCCCTTTCTGTAATTAATTCAAACCAGAGCATAAATGCTACCACTCAACTCAACAGGGTTCATCTTGAGATTCCCATCAAAACCCATCATCAGAAAGGTAATTACCAGGTCTGAGATAATTAACCAACATCTTAGGAGCTAAACCTGTAATTATATGTTATAAACACTGTTACTTCCCATCTTTGAAGTTCCCAAAACAGGAAATGCATGAATGTGTTGGGAGACTGGTATTATTCTAATTGTATACAAGGAAAGAGACACATTTACCCATGCACCAATGTCCTGAATCTCTAACTCAGCAAGCCTAGAAACTCACAGCTTTCAAGGGTTAAAAATAAAATAGAATAAAATCTTTATTTGAGAGTTTAGTTGTTTATGAGAGAGATACTCATAGTGAGAAACTGGCTTTAGAAACATTTGTAATTTGTGTCTCTCTTTTGATATTTGTGAATCTTTATCAATCGTTGTCCATAGATACTACATAAAATCTTTTTTATTGTCTTATTTGTGTAGTGATTGATTAATTTGTTTATTTTTTTTACATTTGATTTGTGATTAATCACAAGAATGGCTGAGATCATCCAGACTGCAAAGTGTGTTTTAAGAACCATGTTGAAATGACACGTGTTTATGTGAGGAGGTGGTGTTGTGGGTTGAGTTGAACAGAAGAGAGGGAGGGAGGGATGGAGACATTAGAAGTTTAGAATAGAATAATCTGCTACATAGAAATGGATGGAAATCTGACTTTTTTACTTATTTATTAATTAATGATGAGAGAAGGAGGAGTTGAGAGTTATATTGGCGCCATGTGAGGCGTGTAAGAGTGGAAAATGGGTGAGATAAACGAGGGACACCTCTCTCTCTCTCTCTCTTCTCCTCTTCTCTTCTGGTTAAGATTTAAGAACAGAGAAAACCCATCACCACATGTCATCTCTATTTCTTACACTGAGATTCGAGCAATAACTCAAATCATGCAGCACTCACTCAAATGCCTAACAAGTTTGATAAAAATAACATGGTTTTAGCCACATGCAACTCTCTGCTAGTGCCAGGTGCAATCCCCCTTACGTGGACTCTGCTCACTCAAGCAACCTCCTCCTTCAATGTTCAAACCCTTTTCTACACACTTCCTTACCAGAATTTACTCATCGAGAACTGTATTAAGTACTTTAGGTTTTCGGTCCAAAAGATCAGTCCAATATTACGTAATACCTTATCTCAAAAAGTTCCACATTATCAGTTGTATTAGAAATTTTCTGCTATATAAGTGAAAGTATTCTTCCTTCTAACATGAGGTATTTTAGAAGCAACAGTGGGTTGACTCATCAATTGAAAGTTGTGCAGGCCGTGTGTGAGGTTCAGAACGGACATTATAATGCCAGCGGGTTTGCACCCCAACAATTTCCCTTCGAACTAGGCTTTTCAGTGGATAGAACGTTGCCAACCATCCCATTCGACTAGAGGATTCTTAAGTATATATACTGTGACTTGAAAACTTTATTATAATACTACTGTTAAGACTAGACTTCGAATCCAAAAGATTAGCAACAAAACTGCCCTCTATTCTCTCTGTCTTGACTCGGAGAGAGAGAAGCGCTACATTCTAAAGCAATGATTTAATCACCTTTCATTAATGGCTAACTAACAATGGATTGTTTATTCCTAATCTAGCGGATGTTCTTGATGATTTAACCAACAACTGCCACATGGCCACAAGATAATTTAATCATTTTTGGGAGTCCAATTTCTAAGGCTTTCATGGCTTTTTACAAATTTTCTTAAATTGTTTATGGATACTGAGAAAAAAGGTTTATATTCAACAGTTAAAAATGTGAATGCTCCACAGCAATGGGATGCAAGGGTTTTACATTTTACATTCACTTAAATAAAATAACACCATTACTGTTCAGGCTTTCAATTGTGTTTTTGACGCCCTTACTCATTTTTTACCATTTTAAATTATAATTATTTTAAACGTGTTAAACAATAAAACATTTCTCTTTAAATGATATAAACTGTCTATTTTTTAGAAGGGAATATCTTGTGTAATTTAAAAACATCACATATATCTTTATTTTAATTGAAAAAAAAAGAGCTTAAAAAAGTCTGAAGAAACTGAATCCTTCTCATTGATTTTAATAAATTTTATATATAACAATTTTTTAGAAAAAATTAAATTACATTTTTTTTTAATTTACGTGTGAGAAATTGCAGAAAATCCAACGTAAAATCCCCATGAATGATACCCACTGCCCTTAAAGTATACCACGCGAGACGGACTCGAGAAATTTAAACCTTGGCGTGGGTGGGGTTTACTCCCTCATGTTCTGGGATCAAACCTTGGTGCTACCACCTGACTTATCCGGGCTGACTAGTGTGGGCAATGGCGGTGCAGACCCAGGGAGATTAATCGTATTGGGTCCATACCTCAGGGATACTTTCGTTATCCAAAAAAAACTTATATTGAAGGCTAAGTTAGGTCATCTACATGGTGGTGGGTGGTGTCTACAACTTGAATGTGGCATATATATGTGTTGCACAGTGGCACATATAGCGTGTGAGACTCATGCATGCTATGCTACATGCAATAATATCAAAAGATTTCCAACTATTAACATTACTTTGGAAATACATCCCTGCATTCATTTACGAAGGAATGTAGTAATGTTTTACAATGCCTAGGGAACTTGGATATGTATAATTTAGTAAGTAAAGAAGTTTGTATGCTACAGAGGGGTCCTATAGAAATAAATATAATAAAACTTCTCTTTAGTTGGAAAATCAATGAGGGCATTCATTGAAGAGTTTGAGAAGCTTTGGAAATATATTTTATACAAAGATTTCAAAATTCCTCATGATGTGATAGAATCATAACTATAACTTTTGAAAACTTTTGATGGTTAGCTTTTCTCCTTGAGTGGAGTCATCAAGGATGCCATGTGACTAACCTTGTAATTTGACCAAACCCAATCTTTATAATACATTAATAAACATAAGGTAGGGTAGGCTCTCCTTCCCTATTAGGGATTAATTAGATTTTATTAGGATATAATAGGAGTGGATCCCTTGATTCAAGGTCTCCCCTACCCTTGAATTGGAAGAATATTTTAAATTATAAAGTATGATACCATAATGGAGATGATTCATAAAACTTGTATTAAAGATTGATTTCAATCAATCATGACCCATTTCACATGTGCTTCTCTACTTCTCTGTGGCATTCTATTAATCCCTTTTCATTATACATGCAACTAGTATTTGTCTCTAATATTATTTATATGCTTAAAACACTTTACATAAGTTTTTCTGAATTTGTTACGTTTTAAAACTATTTTTAAATCTTTGATAATGCAGTTATTTTGAACTTTATCTTTTACAGATAAGTAACTCATCCAACATAATATACTCATCTCAATCACTTTAATTCTTTTTTTCATTGCTCAACACTTTCATGTATAAAATAGTGCAAGTCTGATAGTTATTTTATAAAATTCCTTTTAAACAATGTGAAACTCTGCTGACTTGTTTAAGTTTTGCTTATGCTACTCTCATTTTATTAGTTATGCTCAAGAAATTATACCATATATTTTTAAGTATTTAAACTTATCGCAGTGTACTATTAATTCATTTTCAATTTTAATTGGTTCGGTTTCATTATTTTCTGTCTCACTAAAATTGTACTCTATCTATCCTATTTTTGGCCTACTGATTTTTAAATTTTTAGTCTCAAAAACTCTCTTTCAAAATTTTAACTTACTATAAAATTATTGTTTCGTGTTACTGGTTAATATAATGTATCTGTATAAATACTTGAAAATATTATAAAATAAGAGACATTTCACTTTCATTTTAATTAATACGTATCGACTAATATATATCGGTTTACTTAATTTTAAACCCCTATTCAAAATAAAAGAATTTAATCAGCTCATGATGATATTTTACGTGGGACAAAGACCATCTAGATTCAAGAGTATTGTCAATGAAGTTTATAATCAGTGGCATTGAACCATCAACCCCTTTGCCCTCCCTCACATAGAATTAGATGCTTCACCAAATCAGACACTTGCTGACCAAATAATTCCTCAATAGAAAACTTAGGAGGAGAACATGAGATTGTTCAAGGGTTTCTTAAATGAAATTAAGTGGGACCCTACTAGTCATGAATTGGGCCAAGCAAACATATTATATTATTACAGGTCCAATTTGAGAACTAGTTCCTTTTTGACCTAATTGAGGTTTAACTAAACTAACTAAGCATACAGATTATGAGAAAAAAGACATATCAAAGTGGGTCCTCCTGCAATCTCAGTCCTGACCCCTGAACCCCTATTTACAAGTTAGAACTTAGAACTAGGCCCAATAGGTATCATGATGATCCATGGAACTTGTTTAATCTAGGCCCTAGACACCCATACAATCCAAAATTGCCCTACACTTTTAACTTTTTACAGTTGACTTTTACTGTGTCCTCATGTATATGCTCGTGATTCTCTGTGAAGTCTATAGATACCCTGGGCCCATCATGGATTGTGAATCTTTCGAAATATCCTACACCTGTGATCCTTTTGTCTTGGATAGGGCTAAGGTGGCTAAGGTGACAATGAGGGCTAGCTGTAATGGTTTTAAGGAGGAATTGATTTTGTCTCCAAATGTGATTTTTTAGAGTTTTTTTTTTTTTTTTTTTAATTTTGTTCTTGATTTTATTTTTTAACTTTTAAAATAAAAAACAAAATAGAAATTTTTTCAATATTACATCAGGTCATCCCCATTTTAGAGAAAATACAAACATATCTTTTTAATCAACTTGTTAATATTTAAATAGTAAAAAGATATACTTGTATTCTTTATTATAAAAATATTAATATTCTTATCAATTTTCTTTCTTAATAATTACTTTTTATTTTTACTTGGGCAGTAGAGGTTTTTAAAGTTTGAGTTCAACGGCAGATTGTAACTGTTGACATAATTCCATCAGAACGTGGCCCTCCTTCCAACTTAGCTCGTTAAAAGATTTTTATAAATTATATTGACAAGTATAAATTATTTTAAACCAAATTGATCTCAAGAGATGCATTGGAGCTATTCTATCCATGTGGAATCAAATTAGTGATAAGGATCACCCAACCCTAATCTCTACTTGTGTAAAATGTAGAAAACTCAATGAACCTAAATTATATATTTTATGTAGAAAATTGATCTTTTTAATTTTTATAGAAATAAACTTTGAAAATTTTATTTTTCACAATTGTCATTTTTATTTAGGGAAACAATAATTCTTTAATGAAAGTTCTTTATATATCCGGTGGAAGATGACGCAAAAATTATAACTCAATTGTATCTAATTATAGAATTCGTTTTCTAGAAGTTACCGGCCTTAAAATTTATAAATCATGGAAATTGCTTTCTTAACTTTTCTTTTAAGAATTCACTTTCCACTTTTCTTGTTAAAATAATGAACTCGTAAAAATCATTTTTATGAAAAAATTGTACAGAATAATAAAAATAATTTTATTTTAGAAATTACATCAATGGTCGATTGTGAGAAGAGCCAAACATGGATGGTGAGAAAATCCCAATTGAGATGCCCATACAGACACCAACGTTTTCTGCCAGCAGACACCGAATTTCAGATTTTAGGTGACTAATTAGGATAACCTGATAAAAATACTTTAAGACTTAAAGGTCTTTTGACACTTCTAAATGTGTTTTTGACATACCCTAGATTTAGGAGTGTCAAAAGACCTTGAAGTCTTAAAGTATTTTCATCAGGTTATCGTAATTAGTCTGGATATTTAATTTGAGAAATTTTAAAAATACACAGTGCTTAAAAAATAACGTTAAAGTTTTAAAGGAAAGATAAAACTTTAAAGTTTTTTTTTAGGAACTATGTATTTTCAAAATTTCTGAAATTCAATATCCGGTCTAATTACGATAACCTGATAAAAATACTTTAAGACTTGAAGGTCTTTTAACACTCCTAAATGTGTTTTTGACATACCCTAGGGATACCTTTATTTGTAAAATACTGTGTTTTAAATATTTAGGAGTGTCAAAAGACCTTGAAGTCTTAAAGTATTTTTATCAGGTTATCGTAATTAGTCCAGATATTAAATTTGAGAAATTTTGAAAATACACAATGCTTAAAAAATAACTTTAAAGTTTTAAAGGAAATTTTATTATTTAAATAATATAATTATTTTACCATTCATAAACAGATCGATCGCATGATCGTGCGATCGATCTGTGGTACGATCGATTTGTTACGCTGGTAGCTGCTTTTTTCATTCGAAAACAGATCGATCGTTTCATCGTGCGATCGATCTGTTTTGCTGTTTTCTTCCACTCGTTCGGAAATCAATCGATCGATTCCTTCATGCGTGAAGGGCAGAATGATAATTTTAACCTAAAATCTAAAATTTGGTGTCTGCTAGACTCTTGAGAATATTCCCACATAATTCTCCATCCATGGTGGAGCTGTCAGATCAACGGTACGGATTGAACACAATGTGCGGATGGGCTACTTGCAGAGAGCATCATAAAAGCTCATAATCTGTTCCCAATGATTGCTTGTTAGAAATTTAGAATAAGATGATCCTTTGGTCCATAGAGAATTGGGTGCCCCCAATGTCCACTTGCTTGTATGCCCCTCAGTTCTTAATGTAAGATGTCATAGATATTTTTCTTCCTCAAGAGGTCAATTTTTTTTTTTTTTAGTTCAATATCCGTATTTTAAATTTGATAATTTATTGTTTTGAATTTAGTGTGAAAAATCATTGAATATTCGACATAGTGAGTCCACTACTCTTAAAAGACACCAAAGTTAGACTATAAGAATTTGAATTCACAATTCCTACGTGTTAAGACGGAAAATAATTATTTGAAGTAAACCAAGTCTACCCATCATTAGACCATGAGAATCTACTAACAAATTTTAAGCATAGGCACAATTAGTTTAGCTAGACTTGTAGCCCAATCAGCCCAATCAAGCAACCCTAGTCGTAGGAGGCAGCAGTCAAAAATTAAATTGCATTGAAACTAAGATGATCAAATATGGAATTAAAACTAAATTCAATTTTTATGCACGTGATTTTTTACAACTTTAAATGGTCGACACCATTATTATGAAGATATTTCTTCTTTTGTGCTGACACAGTGAAATTAAAAAAAAAACAATAGAAAGAGCATTGTCTTCCAAAAAAATTCAAAAGGAAAGAGTAAGGGAAGTCAAAAGAGAATCAAAAGCGTTTGAATAATATTCTTCAATAAATTTATCACTCTACAGACGCCCACAGTTAAGTGCAACTCTGTCTCGAGCAATTACATCCAAAAATAAACTTCCTTCTCACCTCCTAACTTGGCTATAAAAGAATTGATAACAATATAATATAAAAAACTTCCTAAAAATAACACAAAATTGAATCTCTCTAATTATAATAAAATGAGACTATCAAGTCATCTTTTATCAATCTAAGTGATCCAAGTAGTCATTTTTTTTTACGGCAAAGGTATTTAGGCATCTCATCTAAAAGGAATAATCGACATGTGAACATTTTTCAAAGCAACTATGAAGAGTGATCTGTTGAACATGAATCAAATTCAAAACTCCACTTCTTTGTACAGGCAATAGTCGGTGGTGAGCTGTTTTGCACGATTGGTCATCTGAAAAGGGAGCTGTATGCTGTCTATTTAGAGTTTATGTCAGAAGGAAAAAAAAATGGAAGAAATGGAAAAGAATAGCAAGGGCCTAGGAGGGCAGCTTCCTGCTGATGATGCTGACTTGGGTTAGGGTTGTATTGGCATCAACTTTGCTAGGCTGGGAGAGATGGGAATAATAATCCACCATCACCAACTCCTTCATGGCAGAAACCTCCTTTTGGTGTGTTGCAGTTGGAGGTTTCCTCTAAATTTGCAGAAGGGTGGCCACTACTAAGTTGGCATGGATGGCTCTACTCATTTCAGTATCCTCAAAAAACCAGTAGAAAGACGCCAAACACCTTCCTACCTATTTCTTCATCAAAAGGAGAGAAACCCCAATACCCCATCAACCCAATATCTCATGCACATGCCCACCCCCCACCATCTTCTTGCACTCTTATCCCTACAAGTGGGGTTCACCATCATTAGCCACCTCTCTCCATCTATTAACTAATGCCTTAACTAGTCTCATTATCACTAATTATTTATATAAAGATTGTCATCATCAAACACCCAACTTTGATTATTATTGTCATCATTATCAAGAAATACAATAAGGAAGACTTATTTACGTGTGGGAAACCGTGGATACCTAGTGAAAAACCTCAACGGTAAGCCCACTACTCTTAAAACACACTAAGCTTAGACTATGGAGGTTCAAACCCGCAACCAGTTGACTTATCTTTGTATTTGAATGGAAAGAAGTAGAGAAACTTATCTGTCACTAATATATTAAAATCATTTTCTTAATTTTTTCACTATCTGTTTTTAGATGTTAGAATACATAAATTTGAATTAAGACATCCAGCTTAATTTAAGAAACTCTTATAAATGCATATCATTTTCTTCTCAATCTCTCCCTTATTACAGAGAGCCCCACACAAACTTCAACACAATCTTCATGAAAGAATCTATATATGAAAAATAATTATAATAATATTTTTATTGTTATTGTTGTTACATAGAACGCAATATTATAATCTCTTTTTACTCCTTTAATCATATAACAATTTCTTCCTTTTTTTATTTAACATCTAAACACCCTAAAAGTATTTTTCTTTGAAAGTTCAGCTTAAGAAAAACATTGGAAGTAATTTAGCATTCAGTGCGTGTAGCTCACTGTATTGGTGGGGGCCCTATTCCCTGAGAGCAGTGTAAGTGAAGGTTCTACAACCCATTGGTCACATTGGGGGTCCTAAACGGCAGCCTAATTGGCCTAAAATCAGAGCCGGCCCTTGTAGAGAAATTACCCATTGAGAACCGGGTTGAAAGTGAAGGTGGCGGTCATTGGGCTTATATTAGATTGTGCGAATAAGTTTATTTTAAAGATCTACATTTATATATAAAGTGTGTAAAAAACATCTCAAATAATCATTTTAAATATAATTTTAATGCTTAAAGGATTTAAGCTTAATTTAATTACACATGTATCTCACAGTGGGTTCAAATTTAATAGAAATTCAGTTGATAAAGAGAGTGACAAAAGGTGTCAATGTGAATTTACCAAAAAGTATTACATAATTCACAACGACTCCAACCAGACAATTTCTCCTCTTGCATGAATTTTTTTAATTAAAATTAAGATTCCTAATTTAGAATCACCAGTTTTATTGAAAGAAATACCATAAATTTTTTTAATGATGGTTAATAAAGAAATATGTCAAATTACACAAAATAGATTTAAGTATCAAAGTATTTTCTTACATATTCTTATTTACAAGAACAGGTAAGACAAAGGGATTGTAAATTCTCCCCTTTCATAATGATCACGAGCCCATTGAAATTAGAGAAAAAGACTTATCTAGAATTAGATCTCGAATTATTGTGAAGAAAAAAAAAATACTCTCTCTATCCTAAATTAAGTGTCTTATATGAATTTTGAAATTATCCCAAAATAATTGTCTCATTTATATTAAAGTAGTATAAAGTGTGTTGAAAATAGATGGGATCACATGTAGTGCTAGTCCTATATAGAGAGTTCGTTAAAAAATACAAATATTTCAAACGAGGCACCTATACAATAGAGGAAATATGAAATTATGGAAGTCAATATCCTTGCATTTATTGTTATTGTATTATTCATTTTACTTCGTACTGTCTTCTTATTTATCATCAATGTAAAAACAGATTAAAAGTGATTAATTTAAATGAAACGTTCTTAGGAATAATTTTAAAAAAAAATAATGAAGGGAAGACTCAAATTCCAAATAATTATTAGTGCATATGAAAATGATATAGCGGAGACACGTGGCACATTATTCGGTTGGATTATGATAGTGGGCACAAGTGGGGGCCACAAGGGTAGGGAGGTCTAGAGTGTGGGTCCCATGACAGGTGGGGAATGACCACTTGACTGACCTACTCCACGTGGGAGCGTTGCCGCAACCTGCATGTAATATTGCAAAGCCGCTGCAAATGGTTTGGAAGGCCTGATATTTTAATCTTCGGGTCATCGAGTCGACGTCCGGCCGTCGTGGTTGCTCGTTCAAACTTCAAACTTGAAAACAACTCAAGTGGGCCTCACCACCACCCCATCTCCGTCCGCACGGCCGTGTGCTCGCTCCCTCCTTCTCTCTGATGTGCCTTGACGTTTTGTTCCACATTTGGATGAGGATGAAACGTGTCGCTTTCACCCATGAATAGAAAGGTTTCAGTTATATAAAATCCAAAAATAATCATTTAATTTTAAAACAGAATTTTTAATTTATAAGGACATAATCTTAACCTTTTATTTTTTATCTTGGAATTGTTTCTCGTCTTTCACTGAAGCCAAATCTGCTCAATAACCATTTTACAATTAAATTTTCTAATTTTTTCAGCCATGGATGTTAGAAATAAACATTTTATCATCTAACAATAATTACAAAAACATGTCCAATATGTTTCGCATAAATTGGCAATTTGAAAACATGTATAAATGGTTATCGATTATTATAAGGTTAAGTTTATGAAAGATAATAAAAATAGATGGAACATGCAAATGAATGCATGAAAACACAGTCGATCTAACTGGAACGAACTGATTTAGATTTGACTCGGTATTGAATCAAAATGAATGTATTTGTATTCGACTTAGGAACCAAAGATCTCATGTTCGAATTTCACTGTCACTCAATACCCGTGACTTGCAAGAGATATTGCGTTCATGTAGAGTTTTACCTAATAACTTTATACTCAAAAAAATTTGAAGATCTTAAATTCTTCATTATAAAAGAATATATAAAAGAACTCGGATATTAGTGGTTGCCAAAAGTAAAACATCCTACTTCACAGTTCTTACAAATTTAAAATACAATTGGTTTTGGTATTTAGGAAAACTCAAGGCACATTTGGTATGTTGGTGTATCCTACAATCATATAATATTGTTATTGAATTTTGAGGGCTAAAATAAAAAAAATAAAAAATCATAAAATGACTATAACATTTTTTGAATAGCAACGTTCTCATTTGAATTTGGGTGGTTATTACATTTTGCCTTTGGATTAGAACATTCAGTGCTTTATTTACTTTAATGTTCCATTTTGAAATAGACAAAAAATGTATATTTTTTAAAAGAAAATTCAATCAAATAGTCAGCTCCTCTTAACATGAAAGAGCATGTCACAAGTTTTCATCATAACTTGAACTTACATAAACATGTTAAATATAAAATTAAAGAGTTTTTAACTTAATTTTTTCAATAAATTAGAAGTAAATGGATATTTGGTATCATTGTAGAGATGGGAATTCTGTGTGCAGTGTTTCTACCTCCACCCATGGTTGCTGGCTAAAGACAGGGGTACTAGGAATCTAGGGATGTAAAAATGCAGATGGGCATTCTCATTATCTACCAAAAATAATTCATCATATTCTGGAAAACCCCACATGATGTGGAATATTTCAAATAAAGAATTCATTTTTCAAGAAAAAAGGAAGAAAGAATAAGAAAACGGAGGAAATATTTAAAACAAAGAAGACGTTATCATCATATGAGCGAGCACATGCCCGCTCTGATGGCCAACTCCTTTCCTCTATTTAAACCCATCCAACCTTCACAAACTCACAACAACTTCGTCTGCCAACTTCTACATATATCTCTCTCGATCTTGCACTCTTCCCTCACAGTCATTCAATCTCCTAAGCTCGAATCTCATCTGAATAGCTCCAAAATACGATTTTGAGCAACACCCGTCTCTCAGAATCATCCATATCTCAATCTATAAACCCATTACATCCACCTCTACAAGCAGTAGACAATGGCTTTCGTATCCGATCACAATGAGTTCATCACACGCCGATGTGTGTGGGTGAATGGTCCGGTCATTGTCGGCGCTGGCCCATCTGGACTAGCCGTCGGCGCCTGCCTGAAAGAGCAGGGTGTCCCCTTCATCATCCTTGAGAGGACTGATTGCATTGCCTCTCTGTGGCAAAAGCGCACCTACGACCGCCTCAAACTCCACCTCCCCAAGCAATTCTGCCAACTCCCTAAGATCCCATTCCCTGAACACTTCCCAGAGTACCCCACCAAGAAGCAATTCATAGACTACTTGGAGTCTTATGCACAGAAATTTGGGATCAAACCACAATTCAATGAGTGCGTCCAGTCCGCCAAGTATGATGAAACTAGCGGTCTGTGGCGGGTGAAGACCTGCAGCACCAAGGGGATCGCCGGGGGATCTGAGGTGGAGTACATCTGCAGGTGGCTGGTGGTGGCCACTGGCGAGAATGCAGAGTGTGTCATGCCTGATATCGAAGGACTGAATGAGTTTGGAGGGAAATTGATGCACGTTTGTGACTACAAATCAGGCGAGGACTTCAGAGGGAAGCGAGTCCTGGTTGTTGGATGTGGGAATTCTGGCATGGAAGTCTCTCTGGATCTCTGCAACCACAATGCCTTCCCATCGATAGTGGTCCGCAGCTCGGTGAGTGGATCATTCAGCACAATTCATGATAAATTCTGCATCTTTTGCATTATTACTGCAAGAATTTTCTGTTTTAAGATGATTACTAATAAGAATTTTGATTCATTCAACAGGTTCATGTCTTGCCAAGGGAAATTTTTGGGAAATCGACATTCGAGACGGCTGTTTTTCTAATGAAATGGCTGCCTCTCTGGCTGGTGGATAAGCTTCTGCTGTTCTTAGCATGGTCAGTGCTTGGAAATATTGGAAGATATGGGCTCAAACGACCTCCTTTGGGTCCTATGCAGCTCAAGAATGCAGAAGGAAAGACCCCTGTTTTGGACGTGGGTGCATTGCAGAAGATCAAATCAAGCCAAATCAAAGTAGTCCCAGGAATAAAGAGATTTTCATGTGGCGGAGTCGAGCTCATCAATGGCGAAAATCTAGACGTCGATTCAGTGATTCTGGCCACCGGCTACCGCAGCAATGTTCCTTCATGGCTACAGGTAAGATCATGTTTTCTTCTGTTTTCTTGATAGTTGTCTTCATGGCTTCTGCCTCTGTTATCTTTTCAAAAGGGTTTACCTGTAAAGGGAAAAAAGGTCATAAACCTCCATAGCTGGTTGGGTCTTAATTTAGTCATTTATCCCTTTTTGCTATCCCCCAATTTTTTGGGAGAAAGATGGCTTTGACTAAATGTTGGGATCTCCACTTTTTGTCTTTTGGGTTGCTTTGTTACTTGAATGTTCTTTTGATTGTGACATTTCAGCATTTTATTATTGGAGTTTGGAAGTGTTAGGCTGAATTGGTTGTGATTTTGTCTTGCAGGAGAATGATTTCTTCTTGAAGAATGGATTTCCAAAGCAACCATTCCCAAATGGATGGAAAGGGAATGCAGGCCTTTATGCAGTTGGGTTCACCAGGAGAGGCCTTTCTGGTGCATCAATAGATGCCATGAGAATAGCAGATGATATAGCCAAAGTATGGAAAGAGGAAACCAATCCAACAAAACAGTTCACTGCCTGCCACAGGAGATGCATTTCTCAGTTCTGAAGCAGCTACATCTTCAGATGTTTTTCTTCCTTTCTCTTCAAGTCTTTGGTCCACGGCCATGTGTGGCAACTGAAAGTCCTAAGATATACTGGGTGTAACATAAATATGCAAAAATATAACAAAGGCATGTGAAAATGGGTTCTATATGGAAGGCAGGCAAAAAATAAGGCATAGAATGTGGACATCCAAGACTCGACTCGACTCATCATATAACAGACTATCATACTTCTCTGCCGACCTCAACCCTTTATACCCTCGTGGTAGCTTTCACAATGGTACCAAGTAGCTTTTTCTCTCGGTTGCCTTCATCAGGATTCAAACACTGAATGTAGTACCTAGTCCGATATCTAATATTAAGGACATGAAGAAGAAGAAAAAAGCTTTAGAGTGGATGGAACGTGAAAAATCAGACTTTTCTCACAAGTCATGAATGAATCTAAACACAAGGAGCCTAAGTTTTGTAGGGATTGGACAATATGTATATAGAGGAAACATGAGGGTTAGATTTGGGAAATTTTGTAGCTTGTAAAATAACTCAGAGATAGATCAAATGAAAGAGAATCATTCTCCTGTCATTGAGTTGCTATGTTTATTTTGATATATATATATTTTCTTCTGTCTTTTGTGTCATATAATTAGATTCTTGCAATTTACATGCCCATATGAACTGCACCCAATCAATATCAAATAAAGTCAACCTCTAATCTCTTAACACACATAATCTTACAATTTCCAATTGGAACAATTTTACATTTTCCGGTCACTGATCATCCAGCAGGCACCACTTTTGATGACCATACTCAAGAAAGAAGAACAGATCCTACTGACCTAACCTTCAAATTGATGAACTTTAAGAAAAGAAAATTAGATCCTAGAATGAAGCTCACACATGTACACCACAAGCAGCACATGAAATATGGTCAATGCTGATCCCTAATCTGCTGCTATTATTCTCTATGTTTTTGAGAAATGAAGGTAAGATTGCATTCATCACTTCACTTGTTTGACATCATAAAACAAGAAAAATCTATGTTCTTCATTCATTGGCCTACTTCAACTTCCACAAATCACATTTCACCATTTGCAGACAAATTACATGAGAAGAAACAATCCAATACCATTAATAACCCATCACTACAAACAAGAAAATTTAACTTTTATGTTTTTTTTTCCTTTTTTAGGCAGGCATAATCTGAGTTCTCTGTCATAGACAGGTAGTCTTTCTGCTATAAGTTAAACTTTCAAAAATGCTATATTAGACATGAATTTTCAGCGACCTGATTAATCTGTCAAAAGTTCTAAAGTTATTAGTGTTGGAACACATGAGTAGAACTCATCCTTAAAAATAGACAGTTAAGAAGAGAGAATCCATGCACTTATAAACTTCCATAACCTAAAGGTCCACTGACGATGTGGGACTTTGGATACTCTGCTCTCCTTCTCCATGTAAGGCTAGAGATAGGAACTCGATCCATCCTTATAGTACCGCCTGCTTGATACTATGTCAAAACACATGAGTAGAACTTATCCTTAAAAACCAACTATTTTGAGAGAGAACCCATAACCCATCAAATCTTACAACCTATTTCATGCTTGATCTCATTAGACATGTGACTAAGTCATCTACCTTTCTTAAAGCCAATTAAATATGTGAATGAACTTGTTTTTTTTTTTTTAACGGTTGATGGACTGATCAAGCATATTTCCTCCCTAACTCATTGGAATCCTGCCCATATGAAGCATAGAACTTGATTTGTTAATGAGTCTTAGTTTGGATGTACATCTGACTTGGTTGCAATAATTAAGTGGATTACTCCAATAATTTGTCAGTTTCATGATATGATTGTGTTTGGTGCCACGTTAAACAATTAAAGTTGATTTTTGTTCGCATCACACCTGAACTTAACGGAAATATGGAATCCATTATTCAATCTCAAATTCTAAACCAAAGTGGAAGTGGCCCATCTTCCTACAATTCTTTTTTGTCGCCACTAACTTACCACAATCAAAGTCAATTTACTTCCAAACACTATTTTACAAAATATTCCAAATTCACTTTGTCATTTTCTTGTCAAATCACACCATTTATATATATATATATATATATATATATATATATATATATATATATATATATATATATATATATATATATATAAAATTAATCTGCATTTGTTCAAAAATGCAAAAATGGAAATAAAAAAGATCTTAAATAGATAAAAAGGGAGCTCACCTGCACAAAGGGGTCTTTTCAACAAGAGGAATAATATGACCATTGCGTTCAGAATAGTGAGTATTTTTTACTTTTGAATTTCTTGTTAGATTATGTGGAGCCTGATCATCTGATATATATTGTCAATTCGATCTACGCTGTCGTGGGTAATTTTGTAATTTTCACTTTATATTTTTGTAAGCCCTAATCAGAGAAATATATAATGTCTCTTTTCGTGAGAGAGAGTTGAGCGAAATTGTAACGGGGTGAGAGTCGTCTCCCCTTTGATTTCTTGCCTTTGAGTATAGTAATACGGAAAGAGAACCATGTAAATCTCTCTGTTGTAGTTTGATTCTGTGTATTGATTTTATTCTTTATGTTTTTCTTTTCAATATTGTTGTTTCAGCCTGGCTATCCAATATTTGATTATTTTTCGATTGAATAAAGATTTTTTATATATTAATTCTATGGTTATCTATTTTCAAGTTTGATTCTTTTTCGATTGAATAAAGATTTTTTTATATATATTAATTCTACGGTTATCTATTTTCTAAGTTGCAGAGAGAAAATAAGAATTATCAGATATCGAATATTCACTGCGTGGAATATCCACCGTAAATCCGATCCAATCAACGGCATCGCCTATCGAACAAATCCGGCCGTTTATTCATACTGAAGGCTTGAGGATGCCATGCACATGTCACTTCTTTTCCTCTCCTTTTTCTGTTTCTCTCTTTCAAATAGTCCATTCCTTTTGTGTACTTGCTCCAAAGTATAAAAATGGGCCATGAAGGGATCTCAAATCTTTGTATGTGAATCAGTGTCCACTTGGGTGGGCACTGAGTTGTTATCCCTCAACTTGCTGAAAGAAACTTTTGGTGTAATGCCCTGCTATTTTAAGACAGCAGTAGTACTCAGTACTTAGATTTTATCAACAGCTGCTAAGATCCCCCACTTCATGGGGGTACAAATATCATTCAGATGCTGCAGAAAGCACCACCACTTTTGCCACGCCACCACCTGACCTCTCCCACCACTGATTCACACTGAACACATTATACATCCATGAGTGCTTCACTGGACAATTTTTTCTTTTATTTTGTTGTAATTAATTAATAATATTTTTATTTTATCTTTTCGTTTTTGTAATTTATCATAATAAAATAAAGGGTAAAATTGTCTCAGTACACCATATTTGTGAAAGTGTCAGCAAATCAATTCTTGAGATAAAATTGTTCATTGTCGCATTTGAATGAAGGGTAAATTTTGTAAGGGTGGGCAACGAGAGGTAGGTAACTAATTATGAATGTTATTTGCTTCAAAAGAGTTTTTAAAAGTGAGAGTGGAGGGGTAAACAAGAGTAAAATTGAATTTTTTTACTCTTACTTTTAGTTACCAAAGAAGAAAATGAGAGATAACACCTCATTCTCCTTACACCTTCGTCATCCAAATGCAGTAGTTTTACTTAGGGTAATTAGGGAATTGAAGGTACTAATTTCAAAAATAAGAAGAAATAGAAGAAAAAAATGAAAACTCTAATTTGAACATATTTTGGTTCAAAAATGAATAATTTTCATAAAGAAATTAAACATTAAAGTAAAAAAATTAATATAAATAAAGTATGTAAAAGGTGCTTAAAACTATTTAGAAATTTATAAAAAATGAAAAACTAGCATTTGCAAGAACCTATATAAAAATGGCATTCTCTATTTGTCCAAATGATCCTTATCTTCCAGTGCAAATTAAGAATTTTTTTTTTAAAAAAAAGTCAATTTCATAAAAATATTGAAAAATCAAGAAAAAAATCATATAAATACAATACAAAATATGTGTATCAAACTATGCATCTTCGTTCAATTCCATAAATGTCCAACAAGCATTAACAACAATTAAAAAAAAAAAAACCCTCAAATTTGAGATTATCTTTGAGAAATTTTCAAAATAATAAAAATAACAAAATAAAACATGCACTTCTTACATTAATCTCTAGCATTAAATGCTTTGACTTAAGTGCACGCAATCCTTATTTTCTGTTATAATTCAAGAATCTTCACTCAAAATACCTCAATTTCATGAAAATATTAAAAATTTCGAAAAACCACACAAACACCATACAAATTATATGAATCACATCAAAGCTTCTTCATTCAATTTTGTAATCAACCAATATTATTTCAGTAAATTTTTCATTTAAAAGCCCAAATTAGAGACTAACTAAGAGCAAAAGTTTTGAAAAATAGTAAAAGTAACTCTAAATTGACAAAAGAAAATGAGATTGAAATGAAAAATACCTTTCAAATCCAAAGAACTTTGCTTTCAAACTTTTCCAAATTCACATGCAATGCAAAGTTGTAGGTGAAGACAGTTGAATGGGCCCAATACTTAAAAAAAAAAAAAGAAGTTTTGTGGCCCAATTGACAGCTATTGGACTAAAAAAATGGGCCATCAAGACAGCCCAATATCGTGATATAGGGTTTCTACTGCTAAAGTCCATAGGTATCGCCCAAGCCCAATCATACATATCGACTATTATTAATCATATTGGCCATTTCGTCAACCTATGCAAACTGCTTATAATTTTCACTATATACAACAGGGTCCAAACCATTGACCTATGTAACTTATAGGGTTGTAACTCGGGTCGGGCGGGTCGGGTTCTTTAAAACCCAACCCAACTCAACCTGAGTTGATATATATGAAACCCGACTTGACCTGACCCAAATTCTCAATCCGAACTTCACAATCTGATCCAACCCGAATTCTGACCCGACCTACATTTTGAACCCATTTTTGCCTAATTTAACCGGGTCAGGTTGGTTGGGTCGAGTTAACTTGTAAAATCCTCAATCCGACCTGAATTTCATACAGGTTTTTATCTCCTCAACTTGACCCGACCAGTTGACCCAAAATTCTTGTCCCGACCCGCATGATTTCTCTGGTCGGGTCATGCGGGTCGGGCCAAAACCCGACCTGAGTTTCAGCCCTAGTAACTTATGATCAAAGTGTCCAGACCTCTTACAGCATCCGACTAATCCTTGGGGCATGTGCAAGCCTCCCTTCCCCCACACACTGGGCAAGTCTACAGGGAGAGATCCTTTGAAGTGGTATGGGAATCGAACTCAGGACTTCTACTTCCTAAAGCGGGTTCTTAGCCTATCACTCCAACCCCTTCTCAGGTTATTATTTATATTTTACTCAACACTAAAAAAGTATGCAAAATGCTGAGCCAAGTGCAGCAACATTCAAAATGTAAATGGTGAAGTGACTTGTTTAAATTGATCCATGTATGCACAGAGCAACTGTACATTACTCTAAATATCAATGCAGAAGAACTCCTATCATATGAGTTTGATGTTAGCAAGAAGTAGAACTTAAAAAAGCTGAACTGATGTTATTTTTTACTCAACTCAATTATTAAATGACAATCGAATCTAAATCTAATTATCAAATGCTTTACAAAGTGGATCCATATTCAGGTAGTTGATTCTTTTCATATTGAATCCTTTTTAATTTTCCCCCAAACAGGTACCAACTGAAAGCCATGGAAAACAGTCCCACATCCAGTCGTAGATTTCTCATATTTACATTTTTCTGAAGTGGCCTTAAGTTGATGCATATCATTATTTCCATTTTTTGTTGAAGACAGACCCAAGGGAAAGAAAATGTTCAGGGCCAAGAAATTCAAAGTTAATTTTTACAGAGAGACCCAAATATTTGCAAAATAGTAAACCCCATTTATTATCTCACAATCTAGTTCACAGGGGATCATTTTCACATATGTATCAAAGTATGAACAGAAGGTTTTTCAACCAGTCAGATGATAGGGCTTCAGTGACTGATATAGGGATCAAAATGGCATGAAAACTGCACCTTGTTGACATTTTAGATCGACATTATAGTCTAGAACTTTTGATACTAGCTCAAAGTTGTCGGCAACGTGCAGTTTCATCAAATTCATAAGTAACCATCAATTGAAAATGTTTGTCCAAATCAATAGCAATTAGTCAACTGGTGCTCCTGCCCCAAAGTCTGTATCTGTTCATACAGAATTCAGAAACTTATCTATCCATGCGTGTTGGTCCTCAATCGCCTGATGTTAGACTTCACATGATATATCATATGAATGTGGATGTATTTTTATCAGTTTTTAGCAATCATTTCTAAATTCGAAGTTGAAATTGGCTAAATTTTGGCTACAGTTTGTCAAAGCAAGATGACAAGTCCAACCAATTTTGAGGCTAAGGCTTGGGGGTTGCATTTATTTGAAGATGTTCTCCAAGGGGAGAATAACTCCTCATTACTATCATTCAAAGCTCTGGATGCAGATCAAGTAAGTATGATCTGGGCATGATGATATATTTCACTGAATAGGACTTCTAGAGCTAGTTAGTCAACTACAAACTCTGTCATGAAGCTCATACAGTGAAAGTGACCTCAGTTAGATTAGTCATTGTGGGTCACCACACCACGAGGCGTAGAGTAATAAAAAAGATTCATTTAGAGATATACGATCGGATACTTATGATAGTGATTGCAGCATTCTTCAAGGCTCTTGTTTGAAAAGAAGGCAAGTGGCCCACCTATTGCCAGATGGAAGTCGGCGCATGTGATGAACATGTGTTCTATAAGATCCATTGCAGTTCTCTGCTAAAGAGGTATAAATGGTTAGAATGTGACACAAAATGAGGGGACCTCTCCTACCAGCTTAGAAGTTGTGCATTTTCAATGGGTAATTGGTGGAGGAAGAGCAATCATATTAAATCTAGAGAACTATGACCTTGTCAGAATAATAATCAAGCCTAGACATTAAGCTTCCTTTTATACTGAGGCTGGTAAAGAGCGAGTAACCTGCATCGCATGCTGACTAGGCCCTTGATATTGATAAGGTAGATGCTGCAATTTGACACAGATTGTTGCCATGGTCAAAGAAACCTTGCCAGGGGGGGAGAGGGTGGATTTTCATTCAAACTGTGGAGCCATTGGTTATACTTGTTTGAAGAGTTGGAGTAGAGTGGTCCAGTTGGGGACCTAGTTACTAGTAAGATGGTCCCAAATTATAAAGGAGACGGCTCTGTATTGGGAAAATTGGGTGGAAGGACCTAGTATGTCCATGTGATCTCCTCATGGTCTAGGAAAGCAAGCAAAGCTGCTGCGGCCATTTGATTCTAGCCACTTGTCACTGTTCATTAAATAGTCTTCATGGTTGACAAAATTCATTCCTAGAGTTGACATGGCTCAAAAAATCCAACTGACCTATGATCAAATGAAACATGACTGAATTTTCAAGAGGAACCCCAGATATTTAAACCTATATTATCTCACTTTGAATTGGTATGCCTAGTAATTATACTGAAATTGTAAAATTTCAACTCTTTCCAACTTCACCCATTTGATTTTTTTTCCTGTTAAAAGATTAGCATTTGAATCAATATACATTGACAGTAGCAGTTAAATTCCTATTCTTTTTAAAGTATATAAACTTTGATATGGATTTCCCCACAATGTAAGCTTGTTCTCATTGTAAAGATGTCTGCAAACATGTTTTAAAAATGTTGTCGATTTTCAATATGAACCCTTTTTTTGGATGATCATATTCTTATAAAGCAACAGAAGGTGAATTTGATAAACTAGCAATTTTTATTCTTGTCTGCTCCATCGCTAATTCAAATTCCCTGGTTGGAAACACTACTGACAATTCAATTCAATTATGACACAGTTTGTGTAAAGATCATTTGGGCTAGCACTCTGTGAAGACAATTGAAAGTCAAGATGCAACTAAATTTGCCAAAATCCAATCATGTATTGCCTTTTAAAGTAACTTCTGAACATTGAAAGAAAAAACTGAGGAAGACAATGAACAGAGTAAGGACTTTCCTCCTCAATGAAAGGGTTTCCTTTTCCCGTTTTACATACATATTACTATATTGGGCACAAATTTTCTATGTTCAAACTTCAAAGATGTGGCAGGAAATCAAGTAGAATAGCAAAGGTAGGTGTTTATCTCCAACCAGTGGATTCAAACTGAGTTCCATACTCTCAATGATTAAATCTACGGCAATACTTCTCAGTTTAATCTCAATTTGGACAACAAATTCAAGTTCCAAGATAATGTGAAAGTAAAATGAGCATAGCGACAAAACAAGATGACAATACCAATTTTGCAGAGCAAATGGTTCATGCATTATCTACCTTTTCCATTAAATCCAATCTCATTTTCAGTGTTCAGACAGAGGATTAGGTAAACTTCTGTAGCTGAGATTGAAAGTCCAAGGTTAGACTCCTTTGTACAACTTCCAAAAGGCAGCTTATGTGCCTATTAAACCACTGTAAAATGTGTGGAATGCGCAGCAATCTGGGAAATCAAAATTTTGTTCCTCAATGATAAGGGATGCAAACCTGAAAAGGATGCCTGAAAAATCTGTACAGTCAGAATTCATCATCAAAGCTTGTCTCATTTTATATGGGCATCAAAAAAATGCATTATGATACAAATTCAATAGAAAAAATCATATGTTTAACCATTTGATTACTGCAATTTTTGGGCTATCTTCCACATACAGTAAGACATCATCATATATGACACAAGAATGGTAGATCAAAGTGCCAGAAAGTTTTGCATTATGTGATACACCGTTTGTATCGAAGTTAGCCGACCCCAGATGGATAAGAAAATGGCTTATGATGATGAGGTTCAAGGTCTATTTGCTCAACTAGAAATTTGAATTTCTGTCTTATAGGTGTTTCATGTAAAAGGAAAGCACAAAGACGAGGTAGAACAGCTAAATGGACCTGCCAGGCCCATCAGGCCTCTTTAGACATAGCAGTTCTCAAACACATAGGTGAAGACCACCAGGCTTCGAAATCAGGCTTGTTCATTACTACGAAGTCCGGATTCAATGTCCAAGCCCATGAACCCAGCAGCGTTTTTTCTCTTTTTTAATTTTTATTGACGTATTGTTATTACTATATGAATCACCCAATAACTATCCGATAAAACATGGATGGCAACTGACGTACTATCTGATTGAGCTGAAGTGATGGCTTTATTAGGGCTACTAACGAGTCTCACATTAAAATATAGAGGGATATGTAGAGATTTATAAAGGACTTGGTCACTCCACTTAATAGACTAGTCTTTTGAGGTCGATACAAAAGTTCTAACAACTAGTATCAGAGTCAGATCTTAAGCTACCTCATGTGGAATCAAGAGATCTCCTAAGAGGATAGGATGGCTGGCTTCTTCTGCTACATAGAGACATACTCACGACAAGACACTTGAATGATTTCATCATTAGTGAAAGCAATAAATGAAGAGTTATCGGTATGATGAACCTACTTAGACTGGAGGCTTTTGTGAAGTTTATTTCAAGAATCAGGAAAGTGATTATTCATTTTTGCAATACTATAGAAGGGGTTGCCCTTTTTATGTCATTTAGAAACATCCACCTGTATTCAGTTGAGATTTGAGCTGTGTTTTTGGAGCCTCTATGAAGAACATGTACCCCTGATGAAGATTACAAGTTTCGGACCAGAAGCTCATTGCATCCATCAAGCCTAAGTTTCAAGTGGGCTAGGCCCAACATACCCCTGATGAAGATTAAAGGTTTTGGATGAGAAGCTCATGGCATCTGTCAAACCCAAATCTGGAGTGGGCTCAACCTCTTGGGCCTGGCACATTGTGTTGGAATGGGCCCAATTTGTTGACCCAACTGCTGTGCGAAACCGATGAAGTTTCTTTTATTTGTAGTATACGTTCGATTTAAAATAGAAGAAATTGTCTAAAAAATTACTAAAATATAAAATAGATTTTGTTATTAAATTTGGTGAAAAAGATAGTTTAAGGTGACCATAAAATAAAGCTTAGCCATTCATTCATTAAATAATTGTGTTTTGCTTACAATTCAGCAAGAAAAATAATATGAAAAGTCATTAAAAATGGCTAAAAGTTGGGAAAAAATAATTTTAATATTTGATTTGGTGAGTTGAATAGCAGAATGATAAGGATTTTATGCAAAACAAGGCTAAAAAAATAGAATAAAAGATGTTAAAATTTAATTTGAAAAAGTTAGAAGGATTCGGCCTAATCTAAAATTAAGAGAAATTAATGTAAAAATGAATAGAAATTAGAAAATAAGATTTTATAATAAAATTTGAAGGTTTTGGCCCATAGTTTTTTAACGTTAACAGAAATTTGTACAAAAAATTATAAAACAAAGAAATAATTATCTACTACTAAAATTTTGACCAGTGTTACTCGTTCAAAGTGTGTACATAACTATACAATAGTCTATTTATATAAAAGAGATAATTTAAGGCAACCACTATTTGATTATTGAAGAGTTGCAATTTGCTTCTTTATTAGTAAGAAAAAAATAAAAAATTGTCTAAGAAAATATCTAAAAATAGAATAAAGGCTTTTAAATTTTTATTTAATGAGTTTAAAATATTTGATCTCATAGTGTAATAGTATTAAAAAAAGAGAAATGTATATAATACAGAAGAAAATTTAAAATTAGATTTATGAATTTGAATGATTTGAGCAAACTCTACTATATTATTACCTAATATTAAGAGAATGATTAGGAGGGCGAGCCGTAAGCACACCTTGGCAACACGACGAAAACCACTAACATGAGCTCGAGATTTCTCTGGCTCTAAAAAAAAATATTAAGAGAATGATGAAAAATGTTAAAATAAAAAAGGAATTTTATAATTAACAGTTACCGAATATCGTAAAAATAAAAATAAATAGCAACAACTCATGCTTGTTCTACCAACAAATACATATTCTAACATTTTTTGATCGAATTATCCGAAGAAACAAAATCCTGAGCCAGTGTTTTCCATTTCCTTTGAATTTACACCCTAATATCCTTCTAATCTCAGTTTAGAAGCTACTTGAACCTGCCAACTCCATTTTCTCCTCTGATTTCGGGCTCCCTATTCAATCCCGGTTGGAATTTTAGAAGATCTCGTCGATTTCTTTTGCAAGAGATCGATTCTTGTCATTTGGAATGGCAGATCATATTACCGCAATGCAACGGGCGTCGACATGTCCGGATGAGTATCCTTGCGAACTGGAGGCAGAAACCCTAACCGGTCTTTGCCGGAAAGAGAAGAGGAAAGCTGCGAAGAAGCTGAAGAGGAAACAGATGAGAAAGGAGATAGCGTTGAAGGAGCTTGCCGAGGGAGAAGCTCAGTTGAACAATCCTGAGGAGCAGCTCAGGATTAGGCTCGCGGAGCAGGAAGAGGCAGAGAGGATGGAGAGGGAAAGGAAGGAGTTCGAAGAGCGGGAGAAGCGGTGGATGGAAGCTGCTGCTGCGAGGAAGGCTGAGGAGGAAGCTCAGCAGAAGCTTATTGAAGAATCTCACAGAAAGCAGGTGAATCTTTCTTCTCTTGGATGCGTCAATGCTATCTTCTTTGCTCTAACATGCCATTTGATTTGGTATACAATGCATGGTTTGAGTTTACTTTCCTATTTCTTCAATACAGCTACGGTCTTGAACTTCCTGCTCTCACCGCTTGTGTTACTGCCTATAACCTGAAAATTTTATAAACGATAGAGAAACACAATGGGAAAACTGTGTTAAGCTCCACACGGTGTTACTTAGAGAGATTCTTTTGATTGCAGTTACCCACAATATCAAAATAAAACACATGTTTTATCAACCATCGATCTTTAGGGCCCATGAGTATGGTATCAAGCCAATTTTGGAGGATACATTAATATGGTAACAACCAATAACACTAAGTGGGGCCCTGCAACTTCCCTCTTTTTTTTTTTTATGACCAAGGTGTCCAAGTGATGCAGACATCGGGTCTGATTCGGACCCGATCGATGATGAGCTAACCCAATTGGACCGGATCAATGAAATGGCACTCCAAATCTACAATCGGATCGACGGAGGGAGGAGAGCGCCCCGTCGAGGATCGCCACATCAGTTGTGGACCCCACTCAGATTTCAAATTAGGAAGGCACAGAGAAAGGAAACCTAGCCAACAACTAGGAACAACGCAGAAGAAAGGAAAAGAAGAAAAGAGGAAAGAAGCCTGAGAGGAAACAGACTCTATCCACAAAAACTGGGAATCTTCGGATCTCCGACTGGATTTGATCGAATCGTTCAAAGGCAAGATTGGATATTTGACGAATTTGATTGGATCGTCTGACAGAGAGCAACACGACAGAGAGCAACACGATTGTGTGAAAAAACAAGGCTCTGGAAAACAATCCAATGGAGACTTCGGATGTCATCAGATCTAGGACAGAAGCATCGGACGACCTTCGAATGTTGTTGGATCTCCGATGCTAAATCTTTGGATCGGAACGATCGACTTGGCTCAGAAATTTTTGGAAGCTTTTTTTTTTTTTCAATTTCTGAATTTGTGTTGTTTTCCTTTTTCCTTTGACAATAAGGCCTATAAATTCAGTGCTAGGCCACCATTGTAGACACACTAGAATTTACTTGAATTTGGAGCTTGAAACTTTGTTTGAAGATCTCCCTAGGATTGATGTGAGTCTTTGTTTGGTTCCTTTGAATTTAAGTTGGCCTTGTGTTTAGTAATAATTTAATTTGACTATTTTGGGTTTGAATTTTTGTGTGGTGAATTTAATTTCATGTCTTGCATTCGTTTCCCCTATTGATTAAATTTTAATTCCGCAACCAAATGCGTTCTCGGAAGGTTCAGTATTTTCAAATCGAATTTGTACCGGATTTAACTTCCATGCATGCTTGCGATTTGGTCAAAGCATTCGTAATAACAATTCTACTTTCATTTTGAATTCGATTGAACATCTAATTTCATTGGTACCATCTCATTATCGAAGGTTTATAAGCTGTAATCTCATTATCGAAGGTGATGTAACTAATGCCATCTCCTGGGTTAGTAATAGAAAATTCCCCGTGGAGGTTGGTATGTATTGCTAGGGACATTAGGAGATTGTGTAGGTCGGGTGGCATCACTTTCACTCAAACACCTCGATCAATAAACGACGTAGCAGATTTCTTCGCAAAAGTTGGTGTTCATAAACAAAGATCAACTTTGAATTTTTTTCCATCTTACCAGCCTTGGGAGTTAGGGGAGTAGGTGTCTCCTTTTTAGATCCTGTGTTGGGTGGATTCTTTTGATGTATCTTTTCTTTTATTTCTTATTTTTTCTTGTTTTTCCTGTTTCTTTTCTTCCTCCTTGGTTTTGGATATATCTTTCCTATACTTGGATGATTCTCTTGTACTCTCTTCTCCTTTTAATGGAATTAGATCATTAATGTTTCAAAAAAAAAGTATGAATACTATTTACAGCTATTACAGTATCTTGTCTTACTTTGTTGCTTGTATAGGTATTCTATTTGCAAATGACTGTCCATTTTCTTTGTTTCCTCTTTACAGGTAGAACAAGAGAAAGAGTTGGATGAAGATGAAAACTGGGAATATGCAGATGAAGGACTGGCAGAAATTATTTGGCAAGGAAATGAGATAATTGTCAAGAAGAAAAGGATTAAGGTTGCCAAGAAAACTGTTGATCAACCACCAGACACGGAGGTATTGTCATTTACTGTTAACAGTACACACCTTTCCTAATTGCTTGCAAGTTTAGCTTGCCACAAGCATCTTTTGCAATGCAATACTAGCTCTAAAATTTCTCTAATCCTGTTGTAGGATGTCAATAGACCCACTTCAAATCCTCTTCCTCCTCAATCTGCAGCTTTTGCTGCAAGTAAGCATAGTTCATCCGTCGCTGTCCAAGAAGCATTTGAAGCTGTTGCGCAGCAAACTCCAAATTTTGGAACTGAACAAGTAAGCACTTCAGAATCATTTATTTGTTTGTTCATCTATTTGATATTTGTTTAATAAAAAGGTCCTTGGAGTTGTGTGCTGGTTGGAACCGAAAAAAGGTCTATATATACTTGTGTTGGATGAATGCTATTTCATTCAGGAAGTTAAGTTTATATTCTTTCCAATTGTGCTTTTCATAGGATAAAGCTCACTGCCCTTTCCACATCAAGACTGGGGCCTGCCGTTTTGGATCACGTTGCAGCAGAGTGCATTTTTACCCTGATAAGTCATGCACGATGCTTATCAAGAACATGTACAATGGTCCTGGCCTTGCTTGGGAGCAAGATGAGGGGCTTGAGGTCTGTAAGATACTGCTTTTGTGTGGCTCATGCTGTATCCTTGTAATTGATTTTTGCTGTCTTCTTATTTACTCTTAACACATACTTTACATGCTTACATCTTGAACTATTTCATGCTGAAGTTTCGTTTGCTATTATGATATGCACTTCATAAGTTGGTGTTTCCCTCTTTAGAAATTGAAACATTCATACAGAAGACTATGAAACAAACATAGAAAATTGATTGAATTGAACATATGACATGTTTGAATATGATGTTCATACAAATTTTCAGTTATTTTCTTTGATAAATGACCAGATGTATCCTTACATATATCAGTATGATCTCATGATCTTTTTAGTAAATGACTCTGATTTTTTATTTACTTATACAGTAAATGATTGTACAAGGATGACAAAAACAAATTCGATCATGTAAGCAGTATAACATTCATATATTACAAAAAGAATTGCTGGAGGCTCCATTGCAAAGAGAATTATTATCATCACGTGAATCTAGCCTCTTTTTTTTTTCCTAAAGAAAAAGAGGAAAAGAATGATGCAAGCTAGGTGGGGCTGATTTCTTGAGAATTGGACAAGAGAACTTTATCAATTTTGGTCTTCTGTGGGGGCACACATATTTTTGATAATTGGGACAAAACTTACTTTTGTTACCATTGGGCTACCAAAACGGAGAAAAGTGCTCCACCATTTCAAGAAAAGGGCAATAAATGCTCCCAATTGTAAAAAGTTCTTATTGGTATTGATAAGTTTTTTACATCTTGAAACGTCTGTTCTTTTTTCCTTGTTTTCTTGTGCATTGTATTGCACGTGCAAATAGTCTTTATGCAATTCAGTATAAAACTTTTCATTGTCTCTCTCTCTCTATTGCATGATATTTGACAACTGTTCCTTTTACACAAGTGAAGCAGTATAATAAGTATTTCTTTGACTTAGTTCAGAACTTCACCTCAACTTTCATGCGTGGAGGTTCAATGTGCTACCCTTGGTTGAGATATAGGAGATCAAGCATTTACATATCCTATGCCACCTGTCCAACCTGTTGCTTACGAGTTATCATGGGATTCCTAGAGTAACATTTTGTGTAGGTCCTGTGATGTTGATATAGTTTTTTGTTCTTGTTGGGACATTATAATTTTACATTTCCTTGTTATGGTTCCAATTGATGATATTATGTACATTTTTTTCATTCAATAGTCATGGTTCATTATGGTTTTAGCTTGCAAGAAATCAACATATCCCTGAGTGTAGCTCCTTAACAGTTATAGGATTTTTCCATTTTCTTCATGCTGTGCTTTGGGAGATGTGCAACCTGCTGTTGCCAGTCATTTAAAAGGTTTGAATTCTCTGGGGAATCATCTTTAAGTGAATGATGTTCTATGTTATTCATTGTATGACATAACTATATTTGACCAACATGCACAATAAGGTTTTAGTAAAATAACTTGCTAACATATTTTGAAGATAATTATTACCTTAACACTCTAAATATTTTTACTATCCAAGTGTACTTAGAAGTTTCAAAAGTTTGGATGATTTTCAATTTTAGTGAAGCTTTATTATCTTCACAGTCACATCCTTCAGAATTTGACTTATGAGTGTAAAATAAATCTCTGATGGCCACTTCAGCATCGTGCTCTTTTCTGTAGTGGTATCCATGTATAAGTTATATTTGGGAACAATAGAACCTAAGTTGCATGGGTACGGGTGTGAGTGTCAAAGTCCAACATGGGTTTGAGGTGTTGGAATTGGCAAACCATAGAAAATAGAACATGGGACAAGGAACCATATTTAAATAAAGTTAAATCTAATTTTATTTAAAATAAAAATAAGGTGCAAAAATAATATTTATAAAAAATAATGTATTAGTTTCATGCTAAACAATTAAGTGACAAACATATTGATGTTTAATTAGGTTTTAAAGACGAGAAAGGTGTTGTAATAGAAAACAATGTTAAAAGAGTACTAGAACAGTCTATGAAGAATCGGTGTTGAGTGTTTGACATGGGTACATCACACATTACACATCTTGAAGTTGATAAGTTGTAATCTTTTGATTGCAGTAGTTTACTGTATTTGCTGGGTCTTTTTTTTTTTTTTTTATATGAAATAATGCTTGAGATGTTCATGCACTAACTTCTTTATAAGATTTTTTGCTGACCTTCTTTATAAGATTTTCACCATCAACATTCAAAACTAATCGTGGCAAAATCTAATCCAACCTAAACCCAACCATTTTAGAAGGGTAATGAGTCGAGTTCTTTTTTGACTTGTTTGTTAAATTGTTCAGGCTGACCTGAACCTGCTTCTAAATTGGTAGGTAATAGGTGAGGGGGTGGATACCCAACCAAACTCTATCCATTGTTAGGTCTAATATGCAACACATCAAACTATATGAGGTCTATTACCCATTTAAGAGGCAGTAACAATGGGCCCATAACATGAGTGGTCAACATTAGCCTGCCATATTCCCAATGCAAAATTTCCCTCATTGTCACAACTGTCATATTCAAACAATTATGCTTACTGTTTACTTTTATATTACTTTGCTAATGATTATATGACATATTTATATTCGCTTGCACATTACTTTGCATAGCGATTTTGTTGTGCATACTATTGCAAATTTTTGTGTTGGTGTCTTGATCTTGTAGGGGGTGTCGGGAATCCATCATTTCGGACATCTATATATATGTGTATGCATGGTGTGTGCGCTGTTTATTTATAAAGGGGTATGAGTTGGGGAGGGGGTGACCTGTTTAAGTGTCCAATCAATTCAGTCTCCTTGATTAGATGTGGGCATTGGTATATTTCTTGGACTCTTGGAGACTTCAACATCCACATACAAACCATTTTTTAAGCTCTAAAGCTTCGTTCAAAGCCTAGTAAACCCCAAGAAATGGTGTTTATGCCATACTCATTCTTTATACAATACAATAGGGCCTATCTATGATCAATCCAAACTGTCAAACACATTTTTCTCCCATTAATTGTCAATGTCCAAATTTGACATCCATGAAAATGATGTGCACCCTTGGTTGAAGCATGAGAAATGTACTCCTAAAATCACAGGTTAGGACTTTTAGATGGAGATAAATATTTCATAGACATTATTCACATGAATACTTCCTAAATCTACTCTCTCCCATGATTGGGATGCATCCATGTGTGTTCCGCAATGGCGGTCTGCCATTGTTAATGTAAACTTGTGTTTTTTGAAGTACTCCATGTGAGATTATTTAAATTGATAAAAACTTTGGGCGCTTGAAAAATATGGTGTCATTCATCAAATCAAGGTGATTTTTGATAGGCACCTATTCAAGCAAAATCTTTTCCAACCAACCCATTCATAGGTGTCATTCATCAAATCAAGGTGATTTTTGATAGGCACCTATTCAAGCAAAATCTTTTCCAACCAACCCATTCATATGGGCCCAGGTGCGTCCCATAAGAAGTTTGCACAGTTTCTCATGTATGTGTATATTCTACATTTTCTGTTTGTTATCTGCTATTATAAACTAATTGAATGGGGAATTCCATTACAGCTCTCAAAATTGTTGCCTTTTATGTTTACACTTCATGTGCATAAATTGCACAAACTAATTTATTCTTTGGCAGGACAACAAAATGTAGTACTTGACTTGATTTATGGCCAGTGATCAGTCATTAAAAAGCATGTGTTTTTTTATTTTCTGAAGGATTACTATTTTTTTATAAGGTGTGTCAAAACCTTCACCTTACAGATATGGCATAGAGTGGCATCCAGTTGGGCTGCTGGGTTGACCAGATCTCACTTTTCATTGAAGAACATTATTAATGTTAGGAAGCATCCTTGATTCCTAAGTTGTATAGGTACATTACGTATATCAGAATCCTAGATGATTATGAAGTGTCTAATTTGGCAAATCCCAAAACATTGCAATATTCCTTGATTTGGCATGATTTTTACTTTAAATAAAAAATAACATATAGAATAACAAAATAAAATGTTAATATATGAGTTTCACTCAAAATGCTGAAATAATTAACATTTCAATATTTGGACCTCATGCAAAATAAAGACTTTTTTTCAGTATGATGTTCTTTCAGTGTTAACTGAATAATATATAATTAGTTCATTGGAAGTCAAATTTCAATATTCCTACTCCCAAAAAGTATAAAACCAGCATGTAATCTAAGTACATTTTGAAGTCATTAATGAACTAAAGAACTCCCAAAAAATCAAAGGTCTTAAATACCCAACAACTCAAGCCTTAAAAACTATTAAAGTAAAATGTTTCATGCTTTCATATTCCAAATAACCTCATAATTCTATTTTCGATAAGTATCATAAGATTTGTTAATATATATGAATCATCGCTCTTATCATATCGTATGAATCGTAAGATACGAATTGTGTATTGTAAGACTTTAACAACAATGATCTCAGCCATTGAATTGAACAATTACCTCAAGTGTGAATTGACTATTATGTACTTCATGGTGTGTGACTTTTCTGGTTCTCATAGTATGTGTAATGATAGCTTAACAGTTAGCACATCCATCAGTTATTCATATGGATGGGTATTTAGACATCGTTTTGTGCTAGTGTTGTGTATGAGATTTTGTCCATTAGCATGATGTGTCCCTGAGGATTGGCCGATCTATCTATATTCAGCAGGAGGTTATAATATTCAAGCCAGTTTTTTTCTTTTTCTAATTGCTCTTCCATTTGCATGCTTTTACCAGTATACAGATGAAGAGGTTGAACGCTGTTACGAAGAGTTCTACGAAGATGTGCATACAGAGTTCTTGAAGTTTGGGGAACTTGTTAATTTCAAGGTAGCTAAATGCTAATTTGTTTTCGCTGATGGTGATTCTTATGCAACACTCACCGGTTGCTTCAAATTTTGAAAAATTAGTCTTCCAATGAATTGTAGCAATGACCCAGCTTTTTTGATTTTTGAATGCTTGTATTCCTTGTTTGAAATTAATGAAGTTACCTTTCAAAAGAAAAACTAGAGTACTAGACCTTCCATTTTTCAATATTCTGAAACCATGAATTGTATGGATTTTAGTGAATAATTTAGTGGATAAACAACTTGGAGCCTTTTTTTATAAGAAACAGCCTGGAACTATTTGTTTATGTTTTATTTTTTGGGTGAAATGGTAGCATGACTGAAATCCACTAGTTTTATATGATGATGCTTGTCAACTGTGTTACAAGTTCTTGTCTAGATGTTAAAATTTAAAATTGATTAAGACTTTCTGCTAGGCTAAAATAAACTATGGATCTATATATATAGCAAGATAAAGGAAGAAATGATTATGAGGTTTCCTGATTGGTTGTTTTCTAGTGATTCTATATAGTAGTTTCTTGCTTTGACAATGTTCAACTTGCAAATAGACAGGACCAGCTATTAAGTTTTTTCTCCTTTCCATATGAAGAATGAGAAAATGTTTCTCTAGTTAGCTATGATTGAAGGCTGCTTTGTGACTCTCAAAAACTTTAAATATGAGCCCACAGAAGTCTCATCTAGCTCTAAGGCAGGCTTATATTAATTAATCCTAATTCTTTTAGATTTTTTTTTTCTACAAGATGCTATTTTTAGTTTTTGTAATAATCAGTGGATATTATAGTTAAGTTGAAGTAGTCACTTGAATACTTAGAAACTGTAATTAATGTAGAATATACTTGAGAATTATGTGATACATACTTATGCACAAAACCTTTACAAGCTCAATTGCTAATGTGTTTTGGTGCTTTGGATGAGTAGCATTTTATTTGTTAGACATATTTTGAAGCATCCAAATAAGTGCACCTAGGCAAAATTAAGCTTATGCTTAGTGTACATCTTCATGCTTTAAGTTCGCTTAGCATCTTGATTGCTCCTTGCACACTAACTACTATGATTCCATTCTATAGCTCTGGAAACTTGTTTTCTCTTGAATGATGCTTCGTGAACTTGTTTAGTAAAACACGTCTTGAACTAAATGAAAACTTTTTTAGCACCCTTCGAAAAAATTGAGTACTTGAATTTTAGAGACTTGAACTAAATGAATACTTTTTTTTTTAGCACCCTTCGAAAAAATTGAGTATTTGAATTTTAGAGTCTGTAACTTTTGTTGGTGGATCCACCCTCATCAAGAGCTTTGGGAATGTGGAGGGCAATATGTTCCTATACCTCAAACTTTGTGGAGGGTTTCAAGTTTTGAATTAGGCGCCACAATTCATTTTTGATGGATCTTTATTTAGTGTTTGTGCGAGTGTATGTGCATGTAGTAGTGTTTGTTTGTGTATGTGTGCATACATGTACATAGACCGAGCATTTATCCCTATGGTCACTTGCATTCCTCTACTCATGTGTAGCCTTATGTGGGGCCTACATGGGACCATGGTGACAGATTTGTCAGAGGATCTTTGCTTACATGTGTTGCATATATTAAATAGCTGATTGGATCAACGAAATCAACTCTTTAAGGTCCCAAAGATCTATGATGTCATAGGGCATGAGTTTAATCCAAAAGTGAATGTAACTCAGAATGGTGTCAGATTTCGTGGGTCTAAAAGTAGTGGGGTGTTAAGGGGGAAGGGCTGTAAATGGAGTCGTGGTGGGCCCTACAGTTTTGGTTTTAGGGTGTATACCTCTCTCCTTTTTCTTGGGACCACTCATTTGAGATGGATGGGATGGAAAGGTGTTGCGTTGGATTTAGAGTTGGCCAAATATCAGCCCCAATTGCTCTCCTTTCCCTTGATTTGTGGCCCCAAAAATTTAATGCTCTTCATGGGATTGCATTATTCACCAAGCAAGAAGGTTGCACTTTCATGTAATGTTACAAATTCAAAGAAGAATGGTTTACATATTTTTCGTGTTCTCAAAACCTTTATATACAAAAGAGGTTAAAGTATACTTGATGAGATATAAGTGGACTAAATTTTAGCCCCAAATTCAATTTCTAGGCCACATGATTTTAATGGTCGAAATGGACTCGGTATCCTTATTCTAGCTACTTGATTTTAATAGCCAAATCACTAGGCATCCTTAAAAAACTTATGAATGCTTGACGATTTTGATTGTTAAGATAAAATGGTTAGAAATTTAGTCTAAGGTTGAAATATGGTATACTTGCAATCTATACAACTAGTCGCACCTGATCATTTGTGCGTGCACGTGTGCATGTATGTGTGGGTGCACATGATCACATGTGTGCATGTGATGTATGGATGGGTGGATGTGTGTGCATGTGGGCGCATTTATGTGTGTGTATGTGTCTGAGTGGGCTTGTGTGTGCGTGTGCGTGCGTGGATGGATAGATGGATGGATGGATGTGTTTAAGCACACACGAGTGCATGCATTTGGATGGATGGTGTGTGTGCGTGGATGGAGACACACATCCATCCACGCATGCATGCGCACACACAACTGTGTGCGTGTGTGTATGCATACACGTGAATGGACAAACACATATCCATCCATCCACACACGCATGCAACTGAGTGTCTCGCGCACGTGTGCTCACGTGTGTGTGCATGCATGCAGATGAATGGATGGATGGAGAGAGAGAGAGAGTGGGACTGCATGGACGAGGAGTTGACTGAATGGTCATAAATGGATCTTGCTACAATGAGGGAGAGGTATGTAGATATGTATCTATGTATGTATTTAGGGCTTCTTGGGTCCAGGAATTGAGTGAATGATCTCGAATGAGTCTTGCTACGAGGGAAAGGAAGACAGATAGCTGAAATGAGAGAGGGATGAGTTCTTTGTTTGGTCATGGGGTCCCTGTGGATTCCAGTTAGTAAAGGAGTTGGCTTTATATTAAGCTGCTTTGGTAAGGCACAGAATTGCACTCACTGCTCCTGTGAATCTAAATGCTCAAAAGCAAGCTTGTGGTACTTGCTATGGGCTGGTTTGTAGCTGAACATGACATCATATATAGGTGTTTATGCATGTACATTCATATGTATGTATATATGTAGTCATATCTAATATATTTCCAAATTTTTAATGGGCATGCCCATAATGTTCAATCACAAAATGTTAATCTTCCTTGATGATTTGGTGTTTTTTTTTCCAATTTGTAGTTTGTGAAATGAAAATTTATGTTCAGGTGTGTAGAAATGGTTCGTCTCATTTGCGTGGAAATGTGTATGTGCACTACAAATGCTTGGAATCAGCTGTTCTTGCATATAATTCTATAAATGGCCGCTTTTTTGCTGGAAAACAGGTACTATTTCTTTTTAGCTGCAATACTTTCCAAGGGAGATTTTAGATTTTATGGGTTTCTTTGGTTGGTCATCCATTGATAAAATGAGAATAGTTTTCATTCTTGTGCATCAGAATGAATCACCTCCCTTTCAAAAAAAATAATAATAATTAATGAGGCATTAAGACCATTCTGTCTACAAAAAACATCAACTTTTTTTTTGAACTATTCTAGTTCTTAACAATTCTTTAATGCCAAACAAGCCCTATGTATTTTGGTTCTGAATTGTTCTTAGTGGTGGCTTGCATGATGCCAGATAACGTGCGAGTTTGTAGGTGTTACGAGATGGAAAGTTGCTATATGCGGAGAGTACATGAAATCAAGGCTTAAGGTAAAACCATCTCTGTTACACATATATACACTGACACAGACTCAAATATACAGAAACACAAACAAATATGCATTATTTCAGTCACATCTTTCTTCTTGAGACTTCAACTTCGTAACTTGCCTTACGGATCTTTTTTTATGATGCTTGAGTTGTGATCATGTGACCATCAGACATAGGCATTTACGTGAGTCTTCAATTGTCTTTGTATCTATACAAAATGTTATCTACCCCCCCACCCCCACCCACCCACACCACCATCCAAACAAGAGAGAGTTGCAACTGTTGTACATTTTTGAACCATATAAATAGAATGTTTTGTTGGTTTATTCCCTTATTATTTTACTCAATTTGGTTTGACCAGACTTGCTCTCATGGATCTTCCTGCAACTTCATCCACTGCTTTCGCAACCCTGGTGGTGACTATGAATGGGCTGACTGGGATAACCCACCGCCGAAATACTGGTTGAAAAAGATGGCTGTTCTTTTTGGCTCTTCTGATGATCTGCATACAACAGACACAAAGAGCTAGAACATAGGGAGACAAGGAGTTCCACCAATAAGAGAACTAGCAGGTATGTTCATGATCACTTCACATGATGATTTTTGGGTCAATACATGGTATCAAAATTCATTTGTTCTGCACCTAGTCACAGAAACTACCCTTTTGACAAGGAACAGTACAGTATAATAGGAGCTGCTTCCTAGAAATCAGTTAAACGATGAAAACTGGAATATGTGCCTCAAGTGTTTTTTAGGCTCTGAAGCTACCGTTCCTGCAAAATACCAAAATTGCCTTAAATGCTGGGAAGATCGGGTAGTTCTGCCATATTTAAGCAGATGTTTACTATGAGTTTATTTTTATTTTTTAATGTTAAATAGATTAAGGAAAGGGTGGAGAGTTGGTAATTTGAAAAGTAAATGCTAATATTATCTCAATGCTGCCTGAAACAATATATATTTTTTTTTGGGCGTTTGTGTTTGTATGTGACACCTGTACCCATCTTAGTACCCCCATACTTGTATATTGCTGTAATGATTTCAAAATAACTTTTTTCATAAGGTAAAGAAAGAAAGTCTATAAAAGATCTCAATATATAGAAGTAAAGCTCTATAAAATAGACATGCATGTGACATTTGGAATACTTGAGAGACTAAGTCATTCATTAAATTTAGAAGAAATAATAGATGGGTAAAATGTTTCATGAAAAAAATTATCAAGTAATATGAAAATATGTTTTGAACGTGTATCTATGTCTTCATATTTGATTTTGGAAAAGGGGATCAATGGGGACACCCCCTACTATAGTTAATTAAAATGAGAAAAATGAACTTGATTAAATTTTAGTGCAAGAGATGATTATCATTTTACAAGGGCGTTCTTTTCATTTTAATGCATAGATTGTAACTTAAATGCACTATTATAGTGGAGTTCAGTAATGAATTAAATGCATTAAATACAGCAAAGTGGGTATGGTTAGGTTCGAACTTCCTATGTAGGTGAGTTAAATGTGTTAAATTAATTACAAAACCAGAAATATGCAATGTGCCTGTTCAAGAAAGGCAATTGGTTTCCTTCGTTGGATTTCCTGTTCTCTGACAACGCACTCAAATTGGTAGCAATCATGTGCACAGGTGTTTCAACGATTTTTTTTTTTACAGATTCCTGGGTGGATGATTTTTGGGATCTTGGAAGAATATTTCCATTTAATCTTGGTTTTTGCTTGATTGGATGCTACAGGTACCACCATAGAAGATCTAGATCCAAGGAAGACCGTCGAAATGGTACTTCTGATGAAGACTACCCTGTTGAAAAGAGGGCACGGAATAGCAGTAATTCAAGAAGGCCGCAGTCAAGTGGGAGAAAGCCAACAAGCTCTGCAAGTGAGCTTGAACAATCTAATGGGAAGTATAGAACCTACCATGGTTCTGGGGAAGGATACTTTGATGAAAACAGAGTCAGATGCGATAGTTCAACTGCACAGTTGAGCATCCATAAAAAACTTCATGAACACAATCTACCTGAAGACATGCATGGTTCTGATGATGATCCACATGTTGGAAAGTACAAGGGCAGTGAGCGAGATTCTAGCAGATACTATAATAGACATGGAAATGAAAGTCCATTGGCAACCTCAAGTAATTGGAGGAAGGACGTAGAGTTTCCAGATGAGAATGAAACACTAGAAGAAGAGAAATATAGTAACCACTTTGGTGAAAGATACCAAGAGAAATGTAGATCAAGTAGTCATGATTATGAAGATTGCCCTGATTCAAACAGAGTTAGATCTGGCTCAAGTAGCAAGAGAAAGCAGACAAATTCTGATCACAGACCTGAACAGAATTATGATTCTGATATTCATGATCGATATGACAGAAAATACAGATCTCATGATTACAATTTGATCAGTGACAATGATGAAAATAAACACCCGCACAATCCTAACTCTAGGAGAAGAAAGAGAAACAATAGTTCGAAAGTGGATATGAGTTTCCATGATGATCATAAAAATTCCGAAGTGAAGTGTGATTTTGATGACCGGTATGATGGGAGATATGGGTCACTTGATGGTGATTCAAGCGGGGACTATTACCCTGATAACAGATGCGTTTCTAGTAATCACTCTTGGGGGAAACACACAAGTAGCAGGAAAAAGGAAACTGATTCTCACTTGAAGAGTGAAAAAAAAGAGAAACACAAAGGGCATACAAAGAGAGGTAGATCATGTGATCATAGTCACTATAGAGAGAAACATGAGCCAACGAAATCCATTGGTGGTTCAGACAGGGTATCAGATTCTAGTTGGGAAAGTTCTTATAATCACTCGTTACACAATGCAACTGCCGAAGAATATGGTGACTATATTGAGAATCCTAAGGATACCAGCAAAGAACCTGACCAGAAACGCCGAAGTAGATGTCATGATAAGAACAGGAAGAGAAATAAAGAAACGGAGCGTGATAAAAATTTAGCAACTTAGATTAGCGAGTCAGCTGTAAGTTGGTTGGCGTTCTGGCAGAAGAGTGAGTGAGAACTTGTGATATAATTCTGAGCCATGGACTGTTGACCCCCCACTGATATCCTCACTTCATGCTTGGATCTGTAAGTACTTTTTTTGTTGATAAATGGTTATGTTTTTGAAGCGTGAGTTGGAATGGTTACGTGGTAAATCAGTTTTTTCTCTCATAAAATATCCTTAATTGCGGGTTGGTTACACCTACAACCCAAATGGAAACCAAGTGTTTTGTGGTTCAAAAATGCCGAATCTCGTCTCAATCAGTCATTTGTCAGGACTCTTCGGAGTAAGTTCCTTAGCCTTGGACAGGGCATTTAGTTCATGTCGCTATTCCCGGAGCAAGGGGGGAGTATGTTAGATGGAATAATTTCTTAGATGTATTACCACATCCCCAAGGGTTGGCCCCACTTTTTACACGTCAGTGGAATCTTTATGACCAAAACCCCGATTCGGGAGCAACTTAGGCTTGGTTTCCTCTGACGTTAAATATTTTAAATATAAAGAATTAATGGCTGGTCTTCCTCACCCTGGTTTGAATTTTCTATATTTAACTTATAGGTTGGTAGGCTCGTTTGTGTCCATAGATGGTACACTACCCTTGTACTGAAAATTAAAGTTATTATCATTTTTAATTTTATAATGCCTGGGCAAATTGTATGTGTTTTGCGGTTTCAATTCTTTTCATAGGTGGGAGTATCGTGGAATTGGAGTGGGCTTAGGCTTGAAACCACCTGGCTGAAACGTCAGGAACGTTTGTATTATTGTTTTCATTTTTTTTTTTTTTTTGGTTACTTTTTTTTTATGCTAGCTTCTTTGAAACAAAACATCAAAGGGATTGGTCTCACCTGGTCTCACCTTGTTTGGGGGGTGGGCGGGGGAGGGGGGGAGGGGGCGGGAGGGGGGGGGGGGGTTGGGAGATATCCATGTTACAAAAATAAGAAAAAACACCAAAATGGCATGAATGTCTGACTATTCCATTAGGAAGACAATCGAAACAGATCTCGATTTTCACCTTTTCCCCTTCCTACACTTCTACCTCGTTGAATTGGATGTTAAACCCAATTGAAAATCATTAAGGAAAGATCTGATAATAAAACCTTTTTTTCTCAACGCTCTCCATCCATTTTGGTGCACTCAAAAGAGTTCGGCGATGTCTTGGCCAGTGTCAAGAATATTTAGACAGGGCCTTGCAGCAGCTTGCTCGAAATCACTATGTAAGCAACCTCATGTTCAAGAACATTGAGGCTGGACCTTGCAACAGCTGCTCTTCATCTGTTGATGGATTTAGGTATCGATTCAGCACCTAGCATCATCATTGAAATTGATTGGACAAAATGTGAAAGTTGATCAACCTGGTATTTAATGAATAGCTCAACTAGATCCTCAAACACGTGGACGACGGTTCACTGCAATGCAGTAAACCATTACACTTCATTTCCTTCTAACTTTTATAAGCTGCGGCCAAATGATGATACTCAAGAATGCCTACTATTACCTACTTCAGATCCACCCACTAATAGTTGTCCAGGGAATAAGCACCTGCTAACAATTTAAATTTGAACGGGCCCAACTCATTTCAATGACGGGCTTGATACTCGTACGAATTATCTCATCAATAACAGATGGGCTAGACTATCAGCTTTTGAGATCCAACTCATAAATAAGCGCTTTAACAAAGTGATGATTTAATATCAACATGAATTAAATCAACTAAAAAAATCTGATTTCACAGACTTTCAATCCGAACCACTAGATCAAATAACCTTTGTTCTCCAATCGATCGTCTTTTGAAATCATATTCATGAAGAACTAAAATTGAAATTATAAACCTGCGACGTATTCAGTTTTACATTGGAAGAACTAAAATAAGGCTTAGGTAAAGGTAAACGGCCCCACACAGTACCTATCCCTCCCGACACAAATACCCATGTTATATTAGTTCATCCCTTTAAAGATGTCACGACTACGATTGTTTTGAAGGTAAGACCAATAAAATCAGCGACGGCACTCCTGATCATACCATACAACTTATAGGAACATAATATATGATTTTTTCTTACTTTCCTGATTTGATTAATTGGCGATCTTTCTTCGTTGTTGTACCAACCATGTCCTGCATTAGGGCAACCCTTTGTGTGCTAACAGCTGAAGAGACCTATGATAAATGTGTTACACAAGAATAACATGACAAAAAATCCATAATTCATAAGATTGTGCTTAAATAAATAGAGAATTCAGGGCTTCTAAGCAATATCTCCTTTCAGCACCTGATAAGCATCCTCGTGCGTGCGCATGTGTGTGTGAGAGAGAGAGAGGTGTCACTTGAAGGTGGTGGTATTGATGGAAGTTGCAAGTCTTTAGATACATGAAATTGTTCATATGAGAGAGACTGACTTGAAGGTTGTATTGATAGAAGTTCTATGTCTTTACATACATGAAATTGTTCTCAGATGCTACGAAAACAAAATCTTCAAGCAGCAGTACATTCTATCACTTTGCAAGAGGAATGTGTCGTCTTTCCCTCATTAGCAGCTTCTCGATGATAGCCAACTATATAGTAAACAGTAAAATAAAATGAGAATTTAGTATCAACAGAGCATTAAAAACAAGGTAAATTATAAATTTTCCAAATTGACAATGTTCCCAGTTGATATGATGTCATACACGTCCCCAGTTGGTCTCTACCTTGCAGTTACTCTTTTACGAGTGTCTGAACATCAGACTCCACCTACTGCTCCAATAGATTTGTTGCAACAGTTTCATTATGTAGGGTAATAAAATGAGATCGAATTTCAGGCTCAAACCCGGCCAGCAAAGAATCCAGTATATTATTAATACTTAATAGTTCACAAATGATCCCACGATAAAAACAGGAGTGTGGTCGGCAAGGTGCTGTATAGAGTATGGACCCACACAAAATGTTCAGAGTATCCAAAAGGTGCTATATGAGCCAGATGGGTTTCCCACTACTTTTTTAAAAGAAATTTGGTAGCTTTTAACTGGCAATTTGATCTCTTCCGTGAAATTCACTCAAGGGGTAAGTAAATAGATAAAGAAGATGGTGACACTTCCTTCGTGTCGATAAACAAGGAGACAGACTCTGTCTGGACTTCTTCCGATCCTTATTTTGGTACCATATATAAATTTGCAGACAGAGGTAATAGACTAAAAAAGGTGATTAATTAGGTGGTGATACTAGTTTTTTTTTTTTTTTTGAATGCTAACAAAGTACAACATTAATGATATAAGAATATAAATAGATGAGCCAGTAGCACTACTCTTAAGTGCTCATCATCACAATTCACAACCAAAACTAATGAAGGTTAAGGAAACCAATTGAGAAATATAAAAGAGAAAAGAGAGAATGGGACAATGCCAGGATAATGCTAGGATAAGGAATGTCCAATTTCCTCTCAAATAATTCTCACAGAAGCCCCTGTAAGAATCCATTTCCATAGCCCACAAAATGATGTTGAGCTTATTTTTCGATGACTGCAGACCTGGATGCCACTTTGCATGAGAAGATGATACTCAAGGGGTCTCTATGGGAAGAAGGAAAATTTCAGAATCTATCATTGTGGTGCATGCACTTAGTGACTCTTTAAGACATTATGCTAAGAAATCCAAGGTGGTGTATAAGCCAAGACTTTGAGAAGATAGAAATGAGCATGATGGAATCATCTGGCACAGTTTCCAGACATCGTCAATAGACGGCCCAAATGTTCCTTTAGATGTTGCAGGGGATCCTGTCTCCCACTCTCTTTGTTGTGGTGAGTGAAGCTCTCAGCCTATTGTTTAATAAGGTAAAACAATTGGGCTTATCTGGGGCATTGAGACTGAAGACTCAATATCTTTTTTGAAAGGTATTGAAGACTCAAATATTGCAGTTATTAAATAACATTTAGTGATGCAGGCATGAATCAGTTTCAGAATTTGGTGGCAATTCTTCAATGGTTTGAATAATGTTCAGGGATAAAGATTAACCCACAGGAACTGCAAAATTACTAGATCTCAACATTTATGAGCAGGTAAAATCATGGACAAATATGATTGCATGCAAAGTATCAACTTTCCCATCTTCACATCTTATATATGGGGGCCCCCTTGGTAAGCTGAAGGAAGAATTTGTGGAATCTAATGGTGAATGATTTACAAAGAGGTCATCTTCGTGGTCAGGACATTATCTATGAATGGCTGCTATACTTCTCTTTCTGCACACCAGAAGGTGCTCTACTTTTTTTTTTCGTTTGTATTCGTTTTTTGAAAGATCAGCTCCGGTAATTAAGGGCTAATTTTCCTCCACTTGTGTGAAAATACCATCATTTAAATAAAATAAAAAACCTATACCTAAAATGCATGATGCCACAAAAAGGGGCCTGGTGTTCAGACCTTGTTCCATGGAAACCTTGATGGAGAAATGAAATCAAGATAGTCTGGTGTGGCCTAAGAAGTAGCAAAAAGTGTGATTTCAGGCCTTGCACTTCAACAAAAAAAAGAGCAAAAGACACAAACATAAAAAGGTGAATTTGAGACATTTGCAGGTTGGATCTACTCTCCTACAAAACATGCTGAAACAGACAGAAGACGAAGACAAAAACAAGCTTCAAGGCATGGTAGAAAGAACAAGACAAAAGGAAAAAAAAACAGTGGATGGAAAAAGGCAACGCAGAAATGGAGATTTATACTTTAAAAAAATCTGGAAGTGGATAACATGAATTGGATTCAAAAACATAAAACATCTGGGGGAAAATGCAGAAATGGACATTTTACTTTAATTCGTTGTGGTAAGAGGAAGGAAGGTATGAGATATAAAGTTTGTAAGGAACTCAACAGACCAACAAATCCTTTAGTTGAATATTTTTTTTGGGGATAACATGGGTATCCCCACTCCATTGGAGGTGAGAATAATCCCGTGGATACACAAAACCACCTGCAATCCTTTAGTTGAAATTACTTCTGAAGATTGTGGAGGATGTGATACACGCTTTCAAGGGAAGATCCCATGTCACATTTTCGTAGTATCTTTTCTCATCATATCCAGCCCATTAGTTTCCCACGTGTCAATTTGGAAACCACATGCTCATGGGACTGCAACAATCACCACGATCTTGATCATAGATCATCAGAATCCAAAAGCCTTCCTATATCGAGTGCCCCATAACCTTTGTAAGGATCTGATCCTTTCAACAATAAGGTACAAGCTCTGTCAGAACTAATGTCACTTGCCTCATTGGGAGAAGAGGATCACAAAGATATTCCACATAAAGGATCTGCATGGTCATATGCAAAAAGACTCAACAGAAGTGGTAAAGAAGCAGCCCCACCATCTATTAAGGGTTACTAGAGTTAGGTGAAATTACTTAATATATCAGCTTCATATCTTTGCAGGGATTGCAAAACAATGATCACTTCCTTGTCCCAGTGGGAGGCTTCAAGTTAAGCATCGAAGCCATGGAGAAAAATCCAGGCCACCTAGAGGGCAGGGCAAAAAAAGAGAACAGTTCTCTGGTCACTCTTGGAATCAACTGGTAGTAGAAATTCAAGTGAGGAGAAGTGGTGGTAATGGAGGAAGGCCTAATCCACATCAAGGCAAGTAACAAGCAACAGTAGTGGTGGAGGGCACCTCTAGCAATTTCATGCCTTGGATGAGGATGGAGAAAGTGAAAACAAGACAGATTCAGCCACGTGATCAGAGAAATTAAAGATCTGGCGAGAGGGTTAGAGACAAAATCCTAACGTATTCACAGTGAGGCAGATAATCTCACCAAATCAAAGAGCAGATACAGTAAATTTTCTAGTTGTAGAAGGGTTGATTGTGAGATGGTTATGCGGACTTGTTGACTAACATGTGTACATTACCATTTGGGCATCCCAGTTGAAGTATTTTCTTTGAAAATAACCAATTTAAGCGAATCTTTGTTTTCAGTTATGAAATGGATATTTTCTAGTTTAAGGGAAGTACTTCCCTTCTGATACATCAAGATGGAGTCTAAACAAAATATGTTAGCCCAATAAATTTGTTTCGATGGAAATAATCATTTAGAAGGGTCCTTTCTCATTCCTTTTTCTAACTTTCCCCCTTCTTAGCAGGAGGGAAATTCAACTTCATTGCCTTGTAATTAACCATGGAAAATCAATGATGATGATAATAATAATAATAATTCAAAAAATATATCATATGAATTAATAAATTAATAATTCATAGTTACTTTTCTTTAACATGTGGACATTACCATTTGGATGCATGCCAAGGGAAGTATTTTCTTTGAAAATAACCAATTAAGCGAATCTTTGTTTTCAGCTATGAAATGGATATTTTCTATTTTAAGGGAAGTACTTCCCTTCGCATACATCCAGATGGAGTCCAAACAAATTATATTAGCCCAGTAAATTTGTTTCAATGGAAATAATCATTTAGAAGGGTCCTTCATTCCTTTTCTACCTTTCCCCCTTCTTAGCAGGAGCGAAATTCAACTTCATTGCCTTGTAATTAGCCATGGAAAATCAATGATGATGATGATAATAATAATCATTCAAAAAAATAAATCGTAATAATAAATTAATAATCCATAGTTATTTTTCTTTATTGTGAAAATCCATCGAAATCTACACCCCCTATTGCCAACTTTTACTCTTCGAATCGTTAGTTTATTTTGTCCAAGCCGGTGGAAGTTTACACCACCTTTGCGACCACAAACCCTAAAGGGAAGGTTGTGAGAAAGAGATGAAAACGTACAATGATCAAGCGATGTGGTGGCCAGAGACCTCTATCCAGGACTGGAGAAGCTTGGGCGACAAGTCGAAATAGCTCCAGAGGAAGCGGATTGTCACAACAAAGAAAACATAGAAAAAAATGTAAGTGAGCGGCTCGGCCCAAACATCACGGGACAGCAGCAGCGCCGCTCTCATGAGAACCGCCGCGGCCACCAATCCATGGAAGGCGAACACTGATCTCCACCTGCGCTGGAGGCAGCCCTCCCAAACGAAGATGGCCACGGATGCCGACAGATTGGAGACGGCTAAGAAGAACGACGTGGCGGCATCTAGAGCGTCGATGGAGCCCTGGAAGAATCGGACGGCGAAGCGGTAGACGTTGAAGAGGAACATAGCGATGGTGATGCCTAAGAACAGGCACCAGAAAAACCCCTTCTTCCTCCTCATCTCGGACGGAAACTCAAGCTCCATTTCTGCTTTTCTTTTCTTTTTCGACTTCTGCCACTCACTCACTTTATAAGTACTCCATCATTTAATAGTACTCGTGATGGCGATTGGTGACGTGGCGACCATGCCACAGTCCACCTGCCCATAACCAAAAGTTTATTAACATGTAAAAGTATTTTTTAATTAAAAAAATACTCGACCTAAGTCACTCTTTATTAAATTAGTTTGATGAAATTAATTATACTATTTTTAAGTTTTCAATTTTTTATATTTTACTTTAAATATAGCATTAAGGTGATCTTTGTGAATTTTATATTAAGTGCACAATTTTCCACGGAACTAATGCCCATTATTTTATTGTAGCTCCACATGACATCGTCGATAAAGTAAGTTAGAAAATATTTGAGTTGATTCGAGAATTCAGTACAACTTTATATAGTTTAATAAAATAAGATTTTGTGAGTAATGAAATTTCAAAACTTGTAAGAGAAAAAATCTTAATATATGAGTAAATAAAAAATTATAAAAGGAAAAACCTTTTTTTTAAAATACAATTTTTATTAATTAGTTGTGATTGTGATGGTGGCACTATTTTCCTCTTTCTGTCCAGCCTATATGAGTATGGGATCCCCACGAATGGGACACTTTCCTAACGAGTAGTTGTAGAGTGGTTCAGTGTTAATTTTTTCTACATAAAGATTAATAAAATGAAATGACTTTATAAATATTATTGATGTAGGCATTAAATTCGATAAATTTAATGATGATTCAATCAAAATTTAAATGTATAAAATTGGAGAATTGACCATTTCAAATTGAAGATCAAATCGATGGCCTGCTTTGAATGCCATTGTTGTGTGCCCCACCTTCGACTGTCACATCAGCAACGAGTCACCTACTTGTGGACTGGGCCCACCAGTTTCACCACTCTCGGTATTTGATTTTTTAGTACATTTTCCTTTTTAATTGAGAATTAAGTGTTATAAATTAATTTGTTAGGTCAAAAAAGTTATATTCAGATTTTCTTATTGAAATTATCAAAAAATTGGAACTTTTTATTTCCTCGATGTGGTGAGTTTGAATTTCTTTTTGAAATTAATTTGATATTGCAATAAATTAATTTTAATTGAATTTCTTTTATCACAATCTAAATTTAAGATTTCAATTGTTGCATTTTTTCATCACCTAATTAAAATTGAATTCCGCAATTCCTGCTAATTCATTAGAAGGTTCTTCAAATTTAATTTGAATTGAAGCTAGATTAGAGTTCATCCGCATTCAGATTTTATTACATTTAATTTCAATTTATTAAGTGCATTACAATTTATACTTAGGTCCTAATTTCTCGTTCGAATTATTTTTTTAGGATGCCTACTTTCTTAAATGAGGTTGATTCCGCCAAAAAGTTCAATAAAATTAACCCCCATCTTTCATTTTTCTTTGAAAGTAATAGAGAGAAATGAGTGAAACAAGCCAATAAGTATAGAAACAGTTGAGAAATGACCCCAAAATAAAGAGGAACGAAAATGTTTTGGTACATGTTGAATAGAACACTTTGGTCATTTCAGCCAAAATGGAATAAAATCAACAACATTTGCAAATTGTAAAAATTGTAGAGAGAATCAATGAGCAATTCCGTGAATGGGTTTACGTTCTAGGAACAATATCATGATCCATACACCCTGTCAATTCAAAACTAGCAGCCAGAGAAAAAAATCTAATAGGCTATTCCATATGCAATTTGGTGTTTTCAACCAATCCAACAGGTGAAGGGATTGCTTTCTCAGAGGGGGAGAATCACCGGAATGTCGGAGATCCCATCAACCCTAACCCAAGTTTAGGGGGTTTATATGATCATACCTTCACACTGGTAGCTCTGAGAATGCTCCATGACTTCTCAATAGAAAATTGTACCAAGTTTTGTTCAACTACAAACACTGGAATGTGGAAGTTTGAAATAGAGAGTCCAGACCGGTTCCATCTTCATCTCTCAGTGTTGATAATGGTCCCAAGTCTTGTTGAACATCCCACAGAACATCACAAATGTGGAGGTGAAACAACATTTTGAATGAGAGAAAACATAGGATGTTTCCATGCATTTTCATCGGTAAAAAAGCACCAACATATGGTAACTTTATTTCTAGACATGGTAATTTTACTCTTCCCCATTCTGGTGAAACCAAATATTTACAGCACTAATGGATGCATTTCTACATTACTAAAGACCCCCTCTTCCTTTGATGTCATAATTAGTAGCTCTCAAAAAAGACAGACCAAAACAGAAAATAGATCCATCTAAAATTACAAAATCACACAAGGAATTAGGATGATCATCAGTCACATCATCATAGGCCAAAATCTCTTCTATCTGAAGTCGGCTTTAAAATAGGAAATAGGATGATAATGAGTTTCAAAACGAATTGACAGGGAGGCAATCTTCCCTACCCCAAGATACTTGCACAGCATCAAGATAAAGGCATGAGATACAAGTGAATCAGCTTGATCATTAACTTTAAAGAAAATCATATTTGCAGTTAAACCAGAAAGAATAACTCAGAAGATCCACTCTGACAAGCAATTTCAAAACCCCAATGTGACCCGTAGCCTGTTCAGTTGAGTGGCACAACCTATCTGATACTAGACTTGCAAATTGGACATGAAGTTTTCCTTTGTAGCCATGGATCAATGCACTGCCATTCCAAGTAAGAAACATCAGATATCATAGCAACCTTTGGCAAAAAACAGCTCTAAAACTGATGACAGAAGGGAATTTCATACTTCTTTGTGAAATTTATGCAGGCATGGCAGATGTCGGATGGTATCTCCAGAAGAGGGGGTCTCCAGGCATATAGCGCATGCTTCTTCAAAGTTGTCAGTCTGCAAGTACAAGTAAAGGTAGCATTAGTGTCCAGTCAAAAGTACATGACCAGACTCCTTTTCTACATAGATACATGCATACATGCACAAGTACATACTTATGTATATATGTATATATTGTGATCGATCATCAAGACAAAGCATACAGTTGTGATTCACATTTAAGCACAATGACATCCCTCAATCCATGTGACATGAATTCATCCATGATTTGGTTATCCTCCAGTTAACCTTCCAAATTGGATCAACTTAGTCTGAAATATAATAGTTACTCATCACTGGTTTTTTTTTTCATGGACAGGTTTCTGCATTCTCACGGACTACCCATCTAAATAGACACACAGGATGGCTACAATCCTCCACAAAGAGTCTTATAGAGCATCCAATCCATTATGATTTATCAGATCAACAGAAGTTTGACCATCAAACTTTGGAACAACTATAGTAAATGCTCTGCCTAAGAATGGCATCTGGAAAAATGTCCCAACACATAAGAACCAAATCATTCTACTTCCAAGTGTTTCTCCTCCTTTGTCAACTAACAAACTATTACCTGGACTGTTGACTGAGGTAAACTATTAATCTGATTGACAGATGCACCGACATGCTGATCATTGTTCTCATCAAGAGCAAGTAGCATTTCATAATCATTCCTGTAAAACAAGAGAAAAATAGCATCCATTGGTTAGCATTGCTGTTTCGGCAGCAACTCGGCCAAGTAAGCCCATTGTCATTTATCTTTTCAAAGAAAAAATCAGTAAATTAAGTTAAATGTTTTGTTCTTGACTTCTACTGATGATGGTGAACATACAAAAACTCTGAAAGGTTTGTTTCTACTCAAGATAGGGAAGTCCCTATAAAAATCCACTTAGCATAAACAGTTGAAATGAGATGTAAATGAGAAGCAATTTGTCAGCCATTGTTCCGTAACTTCTGTCAGCAAAGTAACCAAAAAACAAATGGAGGTCCTGCCAATGTTCCACTCTGGAAGGTCCAAGGCACCCATATTTTTCTTAAAATGCAACTTTCTACCCATATTCAAACATTTCCCAATGAAACAGAAAAAATTATAGGCACTGGCAAACAAGCAGAAATTTATGGAAGATGTTTTTTGCACTTGTAAGCACTACAACATGACATGGCACATAACCTCCATAGAGACTTCTCCACATTCATGCACAATTGCACAATTTTAGTGTGTACAGCTTGGTTCAGAACTTATAGATTAGTAAACAAGCACAATAAATCTTACTCATTAAAATCCACATGGGTGTAGCTCAACTAGTTGCCTCCCACCTCAGGAAGCGGGAGGTTGCGGGTTCGAGCTCCCATGGCCTAACCTTGGTCTGCCCTAGGGGTAGTGGGCTCACCCGTGGGGGTTTTACACTGGATATCCCGCGGTTTCCCACATGTAAATTCAAAAGAAAAATCTTACTCGTTAAAATCTCGCTGCGTTTGAAAAAAGGGATTCCGTGCTGTCACGCCATTGTGGTTGCCAGCTGCAGCTTCCAATGCTTCCAGTAAGTCCATTCTCTGCCCCAAAAAGAAACGTTTGAATTTCAGAGGTAAGATGACCAAAACAAAGGTTGAAAGCATCACCTTCCTACCAAAATATCTATGATCGGTCAACAGATATTGATACAAACAAGATGTCTATGACAATGGGAATCAACAGAACATTCAATCATCTTTTCTCTCTTTTGAAGCTTCAAGTGCAGTCACAAATAGATGCCACTTCAACCACTAACAGCCACCACGACTCAGCTCCAGAAGAAATAGAAGAGACTGAGTTGAAGTGGTTTCCATAGATCAAGCTAGTGAGCTCTTGAAAAAATCTGTTAATTGACAGGCCATATGAATATATTTTGATGGAGACAGTGGTCCAGCAGAAGGTAAAATGGGGGTCCAAGAAATATTGCCATGGGAATCTTCACCAGTCAAAAGGCCTATAATATAGCTAAAGACATTCTGTAGTTGCTGGCAGCTGGTCTTTATATCCATCTTATTCTAATTGCAAAATGGAACTTCATAAATTTTTGGGCCTTTGTGTGTGCGCTCAGGTAAGCCTGGCCCAAGTTACTCCTCTGCTCAGAGATGGTGGAGATTAAAGGTGGTAGGGTGCTCTATTTCTGACGGTTACGCAAGTAGATGATTCTTCCTGACCATCTTGTTGTGAAATCTAACAAAGGGGTGGCCTCATCTACACATCTATAGGCTCTCCTCCAGTCCAAACAGCTTGGTTGTTGATAATGCAAGAAAAAATAGCATCTGTTTGTCATGTTCTTTAATAGTGTGAGGAGATTAATATTTTCATAACATATTATTTAATATCAATTACAAAATATAAAATATATACTAAATATCACAGGTCCTCAAGTTTAATTCGGGCTTCCGAGTCGGGTCAAGCCCTAAGAATGTCAAGCCTAGGTCTATTTTTTAACCTTAATCCGGGTCTAGGCGCTAGCCAAGTTGCACCCCTGGGAGTGTTATATAAAGATAAAGACAAGAGTTAATACAATTTCATAAAAAATAAAGATAAAGGAACATCATTTAAGACGATTCCAAATGAACAACCCCCACCCCTACAAAATAAATAATTAAAAATGGAGGGTACCATTGAAGAAAACAACATGCTAGTTTGCAGAGCAACATAGAAGATGGATTTAAATGGGATTGATGAGTAATTGGAACTCAAAACATGAACCTCAAATAGATGGGATAAGGTTTTGATGTGATGTAATATACATATAATAAAGATTAATGGCCTACACTTGATACTGGCAAATTATCAATTCCTATCACCCTTTCATAACAATTTTGTAGTCCAATAGAGCATCACTTGTGGCTATTAAATCCATGACCAGTTACATATGTTTACCGCACTTTAAGTGTCTGTTGGATTTATATCAAGCTAGGATAAGAAGGGACTTCTGAAAAAAATGTAGAGAAAACAAATTGATACTAGAAAAATGAAGAAAAAACGCATTGACACTTTGGCCAAGACATCACCATCTAAAAAAAATGTATGTAACGAGGAATATACATGTATTATCTTGCAAACTGTCCAAATAGGTACCAGATGGTCCTAAAATAGATTCATTAGACAATAACCAATATGAAAATGTGTATATCCTCAACTAATACATAAAACACTGTTTCAAAAACTCAAATCTATGCTTCTGTTCATTGGTGTATGTCAGATTGCCATTTATATCATGACCGATAAAATAAACAATATATATTTGTCGATGTTAAAACGCTTGAAAAAGAAAACAAATGCAGTGGGAGCAATCAATTATTGATATCCAGAAGCCCAACCACGCCGCAGGTTGGTGATATCATGAAACTACAAATTTGATTCATATATTTTGAGGCAGAAGAACAGTAGTGCAGAAGAGTAACCTTTCGCTATAATTGCACATTGAAAATGTTCTCATGACATCCTAGAGTAATGGAACCAATAAACTGCAAATAAAGAAATAGCCGTAACATATTACATGTGCCTAAAAACAGTAGAGGGCATTACCGTTTCTGCATCCATATTTGCAGGAAATAGGAAACTTCTTCCTCTAGAAGATGCCACAGGAGGACGACCATGCAAGCTTCTTCTTAGCTGTGACATTCTTGCAGAGCTAGAAGCTCGAACACGACTTGTAGATCGAGCTGAAGAATTCCGGGAAGACAGTGACTGGGAATTTCTATATGGATTTCCAGCTGATGAGTCTCTCTGGGGGGAAAATGGATCAAATAATAGAAAATACCACAATGAAGCACATTTAAGAATCGAAGAACACATTTGCACATGAGCATTTAATGTTAGGCTTTTCTCTCCTTTTTTTCTCAATTATTAAGTAGATCCGCATGCTTGAAATTATTTGGAGAAGACTACCTCTAACAATAAGTAACAGGGACATTAACTATTGTTAATAAAATAATTTTTTTTGAAATTTTATTGTTAATAAAATAATTAAGGACATTATTAATGAAACAAAATAATTAGGACTCCAAAGATATGTATTCTACGATAAATGAGTAGTCTAACCTTAAAGGACAGTGTTAGAAACAAATTCATCAAGTATATTTAAAAAATAGCCCAAATATATGACAAATTGAGAGAAACTCATTTTAAGTGGTATGGTCATATAAGTAGAAGACCAAACACGGCCCCAGTACATAGAATTGAGAGGTTACAGATCAAAGGCACTGGGAGGAGAGGATGACTAGAGAAAACTTGGATGGAATGGATAAAGAAGGACATGATGGATTATAAAGTCATTGATGGTATGGTTTACAGTAGGGTCAATTGAAGAAGAACTCGTAAAGCCTTCCCCAGATAGATGGGATTCTGGCACTTGATGATGATGGTGATGATAATGATTAATACAACAAAAAGACAGCATCTTACCAAAAAATAATTTGTTTTGAAAACCAGTAAAGATCTAAAATTGAAATCATACAGCAAATCTTTCTAGGTATACAATCGTATTAAATCATATTTCACATTGTAAACCATAAAAAATTTATTCACAAAAAATTGTAATTTTAAAACTTAAAAAAGAGAAGAGATCCATGCATGTTGTAGTTAAAGTCTGAAATCACATTATATCATTATCAAGGTAGCTGAAATTCATTGAAAGCAAGCAGAAATTTCATAATCATCCCATGCAATAAGATGTTTGAAGAAGTAAACAGCAACATATCCTTTTACCTGCCATCTTTAGGGTCATTTCATTAGTAAGATTAATACTAAAATATAAAGGTCCACTTACGAGAAACGGATAATGCCGTGCATGCTCTTCATGTTGCAAAGCCCATGCTATGCTTGCATCAACCTATTGGAAGAAAAAAGAATCGTCAGGAAATGATTATGTATGCATGAAAACAATAATGCGTGCCAGAAAACTTGAGACAAGAGGAGCTTATCCACTTGCACTTGAAGAGGACCTCTATTTGAAATATATAAAAGAAACAACAACAAAGAAAAATGAACACCAACCTCTCCAACTCTAGTTCCTGGCAACTCGCGATAGAATTGTTCTTGCAGTTGACGAGCCAATATTTCATCTGCCTCAACTTGTTTGTCCCTTGAATTAGCGTCACAGCTACTCACACCTTGGGAGTTGTTATTTCTTGTTTCAGGAGAACGATATTCATCAACTTCTATTACTGGTTTCAAGATGACATGGCGCTGAGAGTTGCGAGTTCTGGCTTGTCGTAAATTTGGAGGTTGCCCAGATGATACAAGGTATGAGACATCTGAGTCATCAGAAGCTAACGTAGAGCATTCACCAATATGGTTGCTGGCTGAAGGGGACTTCCTTTGTCTTTTCATTAGCTTTTGCTTGCCTCTATTTCTGTCATTCGCTACTTGTAATTCAGGTACAATGCCAGAAGATGATTGAACTTGACAAGGATTAGGTCCCGCATGCTGTAAAGAGACAGGATCCTCAAGTCCATGAAAATTATTTACAAGACCATCATTCACCAGCATCACATCATCCCTATCTTCCCTTCTGCTCTCATGGTTCTGACTAGATGACATAGAAACACCGCTATCTCTCGTTGAAAGATGAATTAGACCATGCAACGACAGCTTTGAACGATTACGAGTGCTCCTCCAACTTCCTAGTCCTTCACCAGATTTGGAAAGATCAACAAGGGCGCTCCTAGTGTCAGTCTCATCTACTCTAGACACCAACAAATTTCTGAAGCAAAAAAAAAGGAGGCAAAATATCAACAAAGGCACTACCAATATGCCACAAAAATTGAAGGTTCCAATGAGGTGTTGATGGGGGGAAGATTGGTGGATGTAAAAATCAGCTCATATGGTTGGTGTTGTGTGTCTGTGTGTGCATGTGTTTGATTGCTTTTAGTAAATATAGTCAAGTCAAGATCCAATGTCTGCCAGAAATGAGCATGTGTTTATGTGCTTTTATTAACATGGTTAAGTCCAGACCCTATGCCTGCCAGAAATGTGCATATGTTTGTGTGCTTTTAGTAATATGGTCAAGTCAAGACCCAATGTCTGCCAGAGAAAAAAAATCTAGAAAGAGAACCTGCTCGCCCTGGTAGGTACCCAACCTAGACGGCTCAACATGAAGCAGGACCTGAATCCAATCAGACATACATGGATTAGGTCAGCGTATGACCTGACCAAACCTTGCTCGATGGGGAGATTAATGTGATCATGGACTATGAAGAAACCAAGGACCTTGATGAAATGGAACAAATAAATGAAGACGTAATTGAAATTACACTCAAGGCGCATGAAAAGTTTAAGGGTGCAAAATGGGCCCTTTAAATTAAAGGTTAATTTTGGGCCCAAAACTCTCATATGATTGGCTCATGGGATGGAGAATTAGGTCAAGCCTTCAAATACACTAAAGGAGACCCAATTCAACCCAAGAAATGGTCCATTTGCTGGCTACAACGAGGAGTTGCGGAAAACTCTGATCACCTCCAAAGAGAAGATTCCACTTTCTAAATTGGATCAAGAGCTAGGAAAAGCATGGAGGACCCCCAACTTCGCCCAAGCTCTAATTATGGATGTAATCAGCTAATTTCAGCACCATATATTTGCCCATAGCAGATTTGGACAATGCTGTAATAATTATTTTATTTTTTAATAGTGATGATGTAATAAATGTCACATGGCATACTAGGATTGGTTGGGTTGTAATTAACCTGTGAGAGGATTTTTCCCTATTTTTCAGCCATATGAACCTTTATATGAGGAGGCCATGGGGGAACCTTGATGTAGACACAAGTTTTGAGTTCAATTCAAGAAGTATTGGTTTCTTTGGTTCTTTCCAAGTTCGGTGAGTTTTGGTATACTTGTTTTTCAACAAATTAAAATTGTGTTTAATTAATTTTATGCTTGCAATTCTCGATTTTTACTGTTTAGATTTCGAATTTATATCAGCATTTTAAATTAATTATTGCACAATTACTTTGTGTGATGCAGTGCAAGCAAATTACAAACTTCTATAAATGTCTCACTGTTGCTTAGGTGCAAAGCTAAACAAAACAGAACAAGTGATATACACAGTTCCCACAATTATTAGAGAATTGCTAGTTCTATGATTCTGGCAACATAAGCAAACAAGAAGCAATTCGTCTTCTTAGAGAAGAGGTTCCTGTAAGTACAGCATGCATATACTGTGAAAATGTACAATTGGCAGTAGAAAAGAGAAAAACAAACAGCTATAAAATGGGTATATTTATCAAAGTTGAAAGACCCCTGGACAGGAAGAACACAGATGCACCACAAGCAAACATACACAGATATCCGAACCCACACATACTAACCCGCCCGCCCCCCCAACCCCACACCCCCCCTCCCCCTCCCCTCCCCTCCCCTCCCCTCCCCCTGCCCCTCCCGAACACCTGCAGGCCCAGCCCTCCATCCACCTGCCCACATATAAATGGATGCACATGCAAACAAGGCAGCCTAAACTTTTATCCTGGTCAAAGGGTTACTGAGAGATGGAAAAGCACTGAAATTTTCACAGTTACAGAACCATTGAATAAGGTCATAAATCAAAGGCTGTGATCATCCATCTGGGTGAATTTCGTCCACCCTAATCATATTAAATATCAATATGTACATACCCTCCCTCGTGATAATATGCACCCATTATCCATATCACGTGTGTTTGTGTGCTTTCATGGCTGAGTGTGGATGAAAAAGGAAAAATTATGCAAGTTACTCTTCCCAATCCTTTTGTATATATATGGTTCAATAATAAAAAATACTAAATAAAGAGCAATTCCAAAGGTTTAGATAGAGTTTCTCAGTCGCATACCTGCGTGGGGATGTAGTTCCAGCATTGAACTCATTTGCTAGTGTAGCATCATCAGTTATCCCTTTCCCTTTACCTTTCATTCTATCCATCTGATTGTCTTCGGAACCTGGACTAATTATGTGAATTTCACAAGAGGACATCCCATCAGAAGGGGCATTGCATGCTATTTTACCACTCTCATCCTGCTTATTTTTTGTTGGATTCTTGCAATAGCTGTCAGATGCAATTTTGCTCTTTGCTATATTACATGGAGAGATACAACCATTGCGTACCAGCCTTCTCTGCCCAATCTTCTTTGGTGATGTACCAGTCCAAAGAGGCATTGATGCAGCTTGTTCAGTTTTAGGTTGAGAATCACTGGATAAATCAATTTCTTTCCCCTTGTCTCGAGAAATCAATCCAGCCACATTGTTCGCAATTTTGCTATTTTTATTGAATGTACCATCTATTTCTCTTTTATGGGCATTACTAGATGCTTCACCAGAACTTGCATCTTTATGCAGAGATAATAAACCTTCAGACACGTGTACACTGCTCTGTGATCCTCTGACTGACACTCCAGAGGAAGACAATCCCATACCCATTTCTCTGCGTACATGATTTTTTGATGAGGTAAAAGCCCTTTCACATTTTCCAGAATAATCATGCATTGCATCAACATCCATGACATGGTCGTCATCTTGAATAGTTAAACACCTAGGAGGAATCTCAGCATCGTGGCCCTTTCTCAAACTGGAGCTTTCATGACCTGAGAACACCTGCATTTTGTCTCTACCTCCAGTACGATATAATACACTAGAAGGGAACTTTTTGCTCAAATCAACAACATTTCCTCTAGTTTCATCTTCAATTTTGACACTAGAAGTAGCTATGTTGGCAACATCAGAAGAGCCTCCACCACTTTTAACTCTGTCAACCATTTGACTACTTGATGAGTGAGAATTGAGTGGTATATAAGATGGGATTTCTTTCTGATCAGGCACAACTTCTGAACATCGATTCAGTTCAAAAGGATTAGTCTCAGGTTTCTTGGAAACCCTATCAGCCAATCTCATGGACTTCTGCGAAAAATTGGAAGTGGATACACCATCTGATGCAGATGCAAAGATGGAAATGCCAGGCTTAAATTCACTGTAATTATGACAATCCCTCCAATGATCAGAATGTGTCAATTTACTGTTTCTATGATTGATGAGCCTTCGATTGCTCCTTATCCCATTTACAACTTTCTTATCTTGTGAGTTCCTATTTACAGGATTAACACCTACTGCTGAACTAGTCTTTCTCTGTGAGGCCATTCTATCGGGAGTGTCAGGAACATCCACCAGCGGATCAATATCCATACAATCCATATTCTGCATAGGTTGATTAATTATTCCAAAAGAATCAACACCTACCAATTATTTCAGCATGAGATCAAAAACAGAGAAATCCACAGGATGGATATAGGTGAATTTTTTTTTCTGAAAAGTGGCACATGATCTAGGAAGAGAATTCTCCTATTTTTCAAGACATGTAAATGATCCTTTATTTCATGAGTGGTAAGACAATAAAATAATACTGGTAAGAAGAAAAGGAAATTCTCTGCAGAAACCTACCACAGGTGAATAGGATCTCTCCCTGATAAGTACTAGGAAGAAAATAGAAATTGGGTCCACTTAACCCCACTGTTGGTGGTGCAGTCTAATTTTTAACCATCGTGAATTTCATATCTTCTTCGTCAATAATATCAAAGCCTTTGTACCATATAATTTAGAAAATAAAGGAAAATCTAGCAGAAACTATTCATGACAGTCTATGAAGCATTACATTTTGTGTCAATGAACCTTGTATGACCATTTAACATGGACAAGTATTTTAAACAAACCACGTCAAGTCCAGATGAATGATGTAATAAAAAATCATCTTACATGCATATCAAATTTATAATGATTGAGGAAGAATTTTACACATAATGATTGAGGAAGAATTTTACACAAAAATCACATCCAATGTTTTTTGTTCTTTGGGTACGTTTTATATTTGAATAACAGTCTCTAAAGACATGAGTGCACAATACGCGGCCTTCTTTTGTCTCCCTCCCGTCTCTTGTTCCCACAATTTTCTCTTCTTCCTGCGTCCTCCCCATGCGTGTACTTTGGAGTTGGTTTTGAAAGTAAGCTGATTCAACTCGGACTCAACAATCCCACACCTAATACATAGGAGACGGGTCAATTTTGATAGGACCCATCTTAGGACTTGAGCAACCACGTTGATTTAACGTAATACCCCTATATTGTGGGCGTTGGTGGGAGCAAAAAATAGCCAGATTAGGCATTCCTTGTCCCACATTGCCTATGAGGAGAGAGTTGTTGTAGTATATTTGAGGATGCCTCCCTCCTTTTAGCACAAGGTCTTTTGAGAGTAACCTTGGGTTGGCTTACCACAAAGCAAAGACGTGTGAACGTCACAAATGGTATTAGAGCACGGTTCAACTCTCTGACCTATAGTAGAACTGGAGACGGCTCTGGCTTTAAAGGGATGGATTGTAATACCCCTGTCTTGTGGGCGATGGTGGGAGAAAAAATAGCTAAGTTGGGCGTTCCTTGTCCCACATCATCTATAAGGAGTGAGTTGTTTTGGTATATTTGAAGATGCCTCCCTCCTTCCAGGACAAGGCCTTTTGGGAGCAACTTGAGTTAGCTCACTGAATCAAAGCCGCGCAGGCCAGTTTGAGCCCAAAGCAAACAATATTGTGCTGGCGGGATGGGACATTACATTTAACTCCGGTACCAGCAACTACCACAGTCCAGACCAACTTTGAGATTCAGAAGATCATGCTGTTAACTTTGAGATTCAGAAGATCATACTGTGGAATTAAACAGACTCCAAACAGTATTCTTAAAAAAATTACTATTCAGATCAATAATCAATTTCCACTATTATATTTACTTCAAAGATAGTCTTCTACACGACGCCAATATGCTAAACATTATCATGATAATTTCACCATTCAACATCAACCCCGTTGCACGCATATACGATGATCCATTTCTTTTATATGAATTAAACAAAATGAAAGAAGAAAATAAATTTATAAAAAAATAAAAAACACATCCTCCATCCCAAAATCCCAAATCGATTCAGATTGGTAGGTTCCCCACGGGCATGGGCGAACAGAGATCAGAACCGTTCAAAACAGGGCCCACCTGAACCACCAGCAAAGCAATCAAGATCATTCATAAGGTGGCAATTAGAGGATCCAATCCATTAGATCAATTGATTCTTCCACGAGATCCACAAGATAGCGTAACACATAACCATCTCCAAGGGGGCCCACGGAATCCACCCATCTGAGGTCTGGAGATTCAGGGCGGGCGAACCACGTATTCAGGTAACGACGCATGATACCGAACCCATCATCATCTAGAAGGCACCGATTCGGGTTGGGAAAAGTTAACGGACAGGATTTGATCAATCGGAGAAAAGAATTTGTCAGATAAACGGAATAAAAAAAAATTCTATCAAAATCCCTGACACATAAAGACAACCAACATTTCAAAGAAGAAGAAGAAGAAGGGATACCGATTTGTGGAGCCTGAGATTGATCGGAGATGAAGAAGAGAACTCCTGCAAAAGGGAAGGAAAGTGGGAAGGAGAGAGAGAGTGGGAAGTACCTTGGCTCGTCCGATGAGATCTAGCCGTTCAAAAAGCGTGGATGCGGAATCAACGGTGGAAACAGAAAGAGAGGGAGGAGAAGGAGCCATATATACATCACTGTGGATTTTATGTATGATGGCTCCCTTCTGCTGTCGCTTTCCCCGTCTACTGCATAACCCAACCGACTCACTCACCTTGCCTTTATATTGTGAAAGCAAATTTCTATCAAATCATTTCTTCTGAGAGTTAGATTTTGTTGGCATGATTTTTCGGATTCTCACTTTTCATTTATATGTAAAAATTGATTTACCTGTTCAGTAGATCGATGGGTGAACCGATTCACTTGAAAATGAAAATAGTTCAAATCGATACACCAACCGGTGTACTGATAAGTGAGCCGATTTCTACATATAGAAGGGGGACAAAGTGAAAAGTTCACTAAAATCATGTCTGTATTAGGATGGACATCATTTGTAATAATTTAATTAAATTTAATCTATTTTATTAAACATATTTAAGTTGAATAAAACTAATCATAAATTGATTTGGGTGTTTAACAAAGCCTATGTTACTCAACCTCAAGTCTTCATTTTTTTTTTTTTTTTAATGATGTTTAGTTTATTTCATTCAAAGAGGAGAAACTCAAAAAAAAATTATAGTGCATACCAACAGCCCGAGTTAGGCAGAGTGGCCTGGACATAGGTCCATCAAAAAACAAAAACTTAAGCACAGTCCAGAAACAAGGGAAGCAAAAAAGTACACCCAGAATAAAATAAAAAAAGCAATTATAAAGTAAAAATATCGTTATATAAAAGTTCCCTTGTGTAGTGAGGGGAAGAAGATTGTCTTTATTTGCTCTTCAGCATTCACATCTCATTCCCACCGATCCATTGTCTAACTTAATTGCACAATAAATATATAAGGAGTGATGAATATTTCAATGGCAAGCACATGAGATGGTCATGGAGATTAGCAACTGCATTAAATAAGGGCCAAAATCTAGATCTTTAAAAGTTTAAAAAAGAGGGACCATTTGAAGTTACTACTTACTGATCAATCATTTAATACTTAATAACGTAGATTATTATCAACTAGATCTCGATTATTCATCGACATAATCTTGTTTCATACACTGGTAAAACTTTATATAGATTTGATTTTTTTGTATTTTAATGGCTTCAAATGTTCTTTGACTCTAATTAAGTTATTGAAGCCTCTATATTATTTATTATTAAGACTATTTATTGAGTTTTTTTTCAACCAATCATACATATTCAAGTGGGATTCTGTAAAATATAACATAAAAAGAAGTGGGTAAATTTATGTTTTATCATCTACGCCGTTCACTTTAAGAATTTTATATTTCAAAATTTCAACACTTAATTAAATAGATAATTGACATGTAGCATGCAGATCTCCTTTTTATGGCAAATTATCTTTAATAAAATAACTGCAGCATTGCAAAATTGCTTTTTAAAGTACTAGTTTAATGTGTGTTTGGACGAGAGGAAAATTTTATAGGAGTTTCCCCTATGATGGGATTTTTTTTTGAGTAGGGGTTTCTCTTACTGAGAGATTGCTCTATATTTGTTTGGTAATTCTAAGGAAAAATGTACAAGGAGAATAGAACTTTTTAGAAAAACAAAAAATATTTTGTCAATGAGTAGAAAAAAAATTAATTTGTTATCAACTTCACGATACTTGTCTAGATGAATATGTAATAAAAATAAATAAAAAATTATATTTTGACACACATTATTATTGGATAACAGATCCACCAAATAAGAAATAACCATCTATCTTTTTAAAGAATAATTATATTAATCTCCAAATAGTTCCATTTAACCAATCTTCTCAACAATTATTCAAAAAAATTAATAGAAAAATACAGTATTTGTCAGGCTTATTTCTCATGTTAAGTAAAATAAAATATTTGAATCCATCAATAAAAAGAAAAATCAGCTTTTTTATATGGATTAGAGAAATACATAATTTACATAAAATTCACAAAATTTCTAATTTTAAAGAAGAATTTTAAGTTAATAGTTTATTTTATATGAGAAGATTAAAAATTTTAAATGTAAATATTTTTTACCATTAGTTCAGTGTTAAAAACTCAAAACTCAGATCCAATTTGAAATGATGAGTTATGAAATGAGTGAAAGCTGAGGGAAAGATTTGATATGAGATTAATTAATAAATGAGTCATTTAGAGTTGAGCAACTCTTTAATAAATGGTTTAGATTTAATGTGAGTTACGTTGAATATATATCTCTTATACTCAGATTGGGATGGGATATTGTTGTATCTTTTCTTTTATTTCTTATTTTCCTATGTTTTTAATATTTCTTGTTCCTCTTCTTCGCACTAAGTATATATGTCTTATACTCAGATCTTTCTTATGTACCCTTTTCTCATATTAATGGAATCTAATAGTTAATTTAAAAAAAAAAAAGAGTTGAGCGACCTTTTTTAATAAATAGGTCAAAGTGAAGTACGAGAGGTGATTTTCTCCCATCTCATTGGTCATGCATGTTCACAGTTGACCCAGCTGGGGTTTTCTGGTAAAGTCCCTTTGAAAGCAGCTTGACCACCTTGGTCCTTGTCTGTTTTATATTGGTAAATAATTGTCTAAATTCTAAAAGGAAGACTTTGATGTCGATTGAGCACTTGTCTCCACATTATATGAAGCTAACATCAAATCTAGCAAAACTATTGGAAACCAAGACATCATAAAAATCAACAAAGATGCATTATCATTGATATTTGTTGCATTTGCCCATAAATCAAGTTATGAATGAGAGAAAATATTGAATGTTTATAACAATAAAACTAGCACAAATGATACCCACAAATCCAATGAGCATCATTCCTCAGCATCAAGAATAAGTATTATACAAGATAATTGGCTGAAATGGACTGAAAATAGTCTGAAAAAGTTGAAATATGTAATAAGCTTTTGTGTACATGAGAAGTCCTCTAAGATAAAGTGTCATAAATTCACAAGTCCATCCATGCAATAAAAATTTAATAGAATATAGTATCTGATTAGAAAAATGACTTAGACGATAACGATGATGATGCTGAATGTAGAATCTGCTCAGTGAAGTCCACAAATGATGATTGCCTGCATACAATGTCAGTCACTTCTGTATCTGTTATTGTATGCTTTTCTTTCTCTTTTATTTTCCTGGGGAGAACGTACTTAAATATTTTCTAATACAATGCAAATTTCTTCTCAACACAGGATCATTTGAACCAACTTTCATGTATCATCATCCAAAAAGGTTTCAGCTGTCTTTCACACATAAATTGGACAGATGTTTAGTCACGTTCCTTGCAGTTTAAATTACAGTGACAGTATTATAAGCTTCAATGGAATGCAAGCCGATGACTGCAAATGCATTTTATTTTCATTTTCCAAACCATAAAATTTGGGAAAAATTAACAGCTCAGATTTAAAATCATAGTTGGTCAATCGCATTGCCAACAGTTTGAAGGATACGCGATTCTAGACTCTATGAGAGGGTGGGTGGAAGGAATGTATATCGGAGAAGGCACAGAAGGAGATGATCAAAGAGAGGTGGTTCCTCCTCCGTTGGGGTAGTGAGAGGGAAGCCAAGTCTTTGGATGGTGGGAAGGGGGAGATTAAATGAGGTGTCGTTGGGATATGAGTCAAATGAGGTGGAACTGAAGCATTAAAAATGTGTTTGTATTGGGGAAGGAAACCTTATCATTGAGTAGATTAGGCTAATGCAATAACTTAGGGTAAGGGTAGGAGGAAACCTACAAGGAGGCTGTTTTTCATTGTCGGGGATCTGCAAACTCAGCAATAATAAGGATATTGAGTTCAACCATGTTAGGCAAACTACAAACAGGGTGTGGGATTTAGTGGCTGAAGTAGGAGTTGAGAGATATGATCCATTTATCCGTAAATTGGACATGTAGGTAGTCTATATTGTCTGTCAAGGTTTGGGATCAGATATGGTGTCATCCAATCAAGGTTCAAATGAGCTTGGTCAATACATTTGTTCTTTATCACTCGGGGCTGTTTGCCTCTGTCATTATTTTTTCATACCATTCCATTTCATAAGGTTTTTTTTGTATTACCATGGGGTATCGTCACCCCTACATTGAAGGTGACACTACTCCTCACAGATATACAAAGTCACCCACAAGCCCTGTGTATTAAGAGTAAGCCCAAGAGGAATCAAACCAAGACCTCTAATCTAAGCCCAGAAGCTCAAGCCAACTGACCGCTAATCCACTTGCTGAACACATCATTGTCATCAATGTGGTTTGGATGGTGTCATGCCTTAATTTTATCAAATTTTGTTTCTAGTTAATGTTTCAGTAATTAGTAATGGGCCTACAATCAGTTACATCAAGTTAAAATAGCAAGGATCGTATTTATCATGAAGTTTACATGTCAATTACACAGATACAGTGGTTTGTGTTGCAATGTGGTGATGTTCGGGATTTATTGAATTCTGAAAGACTGTCAATGCCGTTAATTTAGGCAGTTATTTTCCTTATTAGTTGGTGTTAATATGACATGATTGGTTAAATTAGACAAAAATCCTGGGATAAAAAATCCCCTTAAAAAATACTAGGAACCTTACATGTCCAGTATCAAATTTCTTTAGCCATCTTTAAGACAGCAGTCTCAGGAGTAGTAGTTGATACTTCGTTGGTTTGATTTGTTCCTATCAGGCTAAATGGAATTTCGTGGACCCATTTTGCTTGTTTCTGAGTTTGCATGTCCTTCAAATCTCCATGTTGGTTGGTGACAATTGGTGGCAAGGATTGCTACTTTACAGTTCAATGCTAAAAAAATTATTGATATTGCACTAAACACCATCTTGATTATTTGGCTAGTTTCTGTACATGTAAAAGATCGAACAAATTGCTTGGGTCAATAACTAAAATTAATATCATTTTCATTTCTATTTTTAATAGTGCATGCTTCAATTATGGATTCATCCATCTATAATCATATTCTGATGTGATAAACCAACAATAAAATGAATGTTGACTGAGCTACATCACCAGCGGATCCAGTGCAGCCATCTGATGAAGGGCTTGGCTTGCAAACTGAGCAGTTGGGCAAATTTGATCAAACAGTTGATTCTGTAGGCTTTTGAAAGGAGGATGGTTCATCATCCAAAATAGCTGAATTTTTAGCAAAGGAATCCAAGGTGTGGCATGATAAGGCTTCAATGTTGATGATGAAGCATTTCACAGGGCCATTGCAACCCATGGTCACAAGTTACCCCACCTGGACCCTACAACACAAGACAGATATGAGTGCATGTGTTGGTAATGGGAAAAAGATGGAGCAGCATAAAACACACACAACTTGTATGCTTTGCAAGTGCAGTAAAATCCATGTGACAGATAGCTATCATGGAAAACATAGAGAGGATATTGATTGTCAATGAATCCTAGGCAACAACAGAACCAATAATTTATCCAAGAGTCAAATCCCAAAACAAATTCAAAGGGTTATCTTATTGTTGTATTTTTTTAATTTCAACCTTCATGGAGTTCCCTAAATTCTACATGATGCAAAACCAAGCAAATAAAATGGGATTTACAATGAATTCCTAGTAACACCTACATAGTAATCTTCATTTTTATACGCTCCCTTGAATCAAGGGTTCTTCACAAACAGCACCACAGATGAAAGAGTTCATCGTTACAGCCATTACAATTCCATTTTCTCAAATGGACTCGCAATGTGAGGTCTACTTTTCCATTTTTTTATTTAATTATCAAGGCGATCCTCATCATAAACCAATTGTCATTTTTGAAAGGTAGTAGACTTCCCAAAAAAATTATGAAAATAACAAACACATCAATCTATCAAGTACAAAAGAATACATTGCAAGCTAAACAAAAATAATAACAATACTACATGAAAACATTAAAGTAGATAGAAATCATCATCATTATCACCACTCCTACTGATGTAGGACACGCACAACTTACATGGAGTATTTACTGTTTTCGTATTTTACTATTTTTATTTTCGGAGTCCTTGTAAGAAAGCCAGGTCGGTGGCTTTCCTTGTTGGTTTAGGAGTCTAAAATAAGATTAGAAGTTGTTATTTTCGTTTTAGAATAAATCAGGAAGTTTCCTAATGTGTGTGGGTTTATTTCTAGATTTCCTTCTTTCGTTTTTTTTTATATAAAGCTATGTAATGGGTAGAGAAAGAACACCCAATAATAAATATTGAATGAAAATATTGAAGGTATAGCCTTTTTCCTATCTTTTTCCTTTCTTCTTCTCCTGTCTACCTACAGGTATATCTTCTTCTTCCTACCTAGTTCCAGGCATGCTCCTGCATCACCTACCACCATTATCGTTTCCATTTTCCTATCTATCTCAATCCCTTACATTGCTACCAAGCATGATGGAAAGAGACATCAATACAAAAAAAGAGGTCTTCTATTTCATTTGTAATGTTTCCAACACTTGTAATGCTCCCAACTTCAAAGCCCTTAAACCCATCTTTGTGAAGGCTTAGAATCATCCTCCATCATTGGCTTTTCACCAAATAAGGAATTGCGGCTTGGAGAAGGGTGAATGAAAAGTTAGGGAGGGAGAAGGATGCCTTGTGGTCAAGGGTGCTGACTGCAAGTACAACCTCGAAGGTATCAAAAGGTGGGCGTTGGAAGAAAACGTGGAAAAGTTAGGCTCGCAAGTAGTAAAGGCATGGTGGAGATTAGGTAAGGGAGGAAGCCGGGTGGGGCACATCTATCAGGATAAATTAAGGCTGCTAGTTGAAAATGGAAATAGAACTTTCTTTTGGACAGACTTGTGGCTTGGAGAAAAGGTGCATGAAAGATGTTTATCCTAGACTATATAGGATTGCTAGGAACAAACAAGTTCCTAGTCCAGGATTGTTACAACGAAGAAGAGAGCAATGTCTCCTGCAGCTAGACTTCAGAAAAAGTCTGATGATTTTTTAACAAGATAGTCTTGACGACCTAGAAGCCTTGTTAGGAGAGTTCCCTCTTTCCACAGAGGAGGAGGATGAGCTATTATGGGGGGTGACTCGTCAAGGGATTTCTCAGTTAAGTCGATGATTGATCTAGCTCTCCATCAACATAACGAGGAGGACCCTATAACTTGCCTAGCTTGTAGGGGTCTTGCTACCCCAAGGGTACAAATGTTTGTGCGGTGTGCTCTTAAAGGGAAGGTGCTTTCCAAAATGGCACTCAATAGGAAAGGACTCCTCAATTCAGACGACAATCTACATTGTACATTGTGTGGCCATTCGGAGGAGGATGTAGATCAGTTGTTTGCAGAATGCCTAGTGACTAGACTATTGTGGACAAATTTTGCTAATCTAAGGGGAGTATCATGGGCATTCGATAAGATTTGTGGAGGAATCGTCCAATCCTATTTCCTTCCACTCCTCAGACCTAAGATGAAGGCATCTTGGAACACCATTTCAACAACGACCTTATGGTCCGTGTGAAAGGAATGAAATTCCAGGATTTTCTAGAACAAAGAGTCAGAAGAGAATGAAATTCTTCAAAAGGCAAAATGGAGGCTTTGTACTTGGCTCATATTGGGGAAAGAGTTTAAAGGCTTCAAAATGATGGACTTTTACAGCTCTTAGGAGGGTTGTTTAAGCAGAGGCTCAAGGAAGATCAAAGTTCAAACCTCTTGGTCTCCTCCTCAATCCAAAGCTTACCAATTTAACGTTGATGGGACAGTAAGGGGAAAACCAGATCCGACAAGTATATGAGGAGTTCTTCGTGATTGCAACGGTAGAACATCTATAGTCTTTTCAGAACCAATAGGATAACAGGATTCAAAGAGTCAGAGGAGAGTGAAATTCTTCAAAAGGCAAAATGGAGGCTTTGTACTTGCTCATAGTAGGGAAAGAGTTTAAAGGCTTCAAAATGATGGACTTTTACAGCTCCTGGGAGGGTTGTTTAAGCAGAGGCTCAAGGAAGATCAGAGCTCAAACCTCTTGGTCTCCTCCTCAATCCAAAGCTTACCAATTTAACGTTGATGGGGAAACAAGGGGAAAACCAGGTCCTACAAGTATAGGAGAGTTCTTCATGATTGCAATGGTAGAACATCTAGTCTTTTCAGAACCAATAGGATAACGGGATTCAAATGAGGCAGAACATATTAGTATTAGGAGAGCTTTGTCCTTATAGTCTTCATCAGGGCAAGGAAAACTAATTATTGAAGGGGACTCAACAAACGCGATCAAGTGGGCAAAGGGGTAAAAACGGTCACCTTGGAAATTGATCACAATTGTTTGGGAGATTAGGGCGTTGTGTTCGGGTCGCCAAATTTCTTTTGCATTGGTCAGGAGATCAACAAATGGAGTGGCCGATTTCTTTGCAAAGAATGGGGTGGACTCCACGACTACATGCGGTTTCTATCTTTGAGCTCACCATCAGGCGTAGGGAGAGTTGGTTGTCATGTTATATAGTGTTTTGGATATTTGGATAGATGCATTTTTCTTTTTCTTTTTTGTAGCCTTTGGGTTTAAGCCTCTTAGACCTGATGCTGCTGCTTACTATATCTATATCTTTTCTACTAATATATTCTTTCTTCGTTACTGCCAAAAAAAAACCTCTTAACAGTTAAATACTTCTCTAAGTTTCACTACATTTATTCCCTAGTATCAATTGACCCTGAAATCTCATTGTGCTTCTATCATCTCTCAAGAAAACATCTTAGCTTGCTTTCCCCTTCCCTAATTTATGTTTTGATGTTCCATCTATATTAAATTTTTATACCTCTTTGAGAGGGGTGCCTCATCTTTCTACAATAACCTGTAAAAAATTACTTTCCAACAAGTCAACAACTGATTCCAAAGGGCCTTGAGATCTGAAAATATGAAACCTCAGTTCTTATCTTACAAATACCCATTATTATAATCTTACAATTTCCATGTCTAGAACACGTTGTTGCTACTTATTATTGTTTCTTTCTTTTCATGTCGGCCAAATCACAAAAAACAAAATAATTTTATATAGACTCTTTCTCTGAAAGAGATCAACTCTCAACGTCCCCCATCCCACAAAAAAAAAAAAAAAAACCTTTGCTAGTCTTTTTTAATATCAATTTCATGTTACATGTCTATAACAATATACATCATATCTTCCTCAAGAATAGACTATAAATCAATAAAGAGTCCTTTGGTACATATGACAAGAGTGTGAGGAATTGGTGTTAGGGGAGGTTCTAATGAAGCTTGGATTGAGGTAAGTGGGTATGAGGTTAGGATATTTATGTGGGGTGGGGTTGCATCTGCATGTGCTTAGCTTTTTTATAATGTCATTGCACATGTAATTTTCATATTTTATACAATTTGTTACCATTTCAAAAAAAAAAACTATTCTTATCTAAAAGATTGTTGCCATCATCATCACCATATGCCATTATCCCATCTATATGGGGTCAGCTTTTTGCGTTCAAGCATGTCTTTCGTCACTCTATAACCTCTCAAGTCCTTTATCCCCTCAGCCCAAGTTTATAAAGACCCACCCCTTCTCCTAGCCCCTATCATTTGTGGCTTATAAATTCTTTATATTGAGGTTGTTTCTGGTCATCTAAGGACATGCTCAAACCATTTTAGATGCCATTCCCTCCTTTTTCATCTATTGGAGCTTTAGTTAAGATTCTCCTAATATAATCATTTTTTATTCTATCTTTTAATGTAAGCCCCCTCATCCATCTAAGCATTCACACGGGTTGTACTTTTTATACTTGTCTTTTCTCTATTGCCCAACATTTTGCTCTAGAAGACAGCTGGTCTGATTGTTGTCCTTATTGAATCGCCTTTTTATTCTAGTTGAGCTTTTTTATTACATAGAACCGCACTAGCTTGTGTACATTTTGCCCACCTAGCACCCATCCTACCTGTCACCACCATCATCATCATCAGCCAATATCCCATCTATCTAGGGTTAACTTTATGAGTTATTGTTCTCCAATTGACCCTATCATAAACCATACCCTCAATCACTCTACAATCTAACATGTCACTTTTTACCTCTTCCCTCCATATTTTCAAAGGTCGTCCTCTCTTCCTAGTGTCTTCTACTAATATTTTCTTAGTTGAATCATTGATTTCTACTAATAGCACCCAATTTATTCTCGTTTCGCTAATTGGTACTACATTCTCTGTAAACAATATTTGTAATACCAAGGATCTCATCTAGGATTTATAGGTCAAACTATAGGTAACCAAGGAGAATAGATAAGATCTCAATCCTTTGCTATTTGGAGACAAAAATCTAAAATCCATCTCTAAGTGGGTTTTAATCAAGGGATTCCAAGGTTTCTAGGTCAGTCCAAAAGTCCAGTATGCTTGTTTTGGTTGGCATTCATGGAGTTCGTCTGATTTCAGTGCGTTGCCTTCCAATCTTCGTTGCTTCTGGAGCTTCACGCTTGATTTGACTTTGTTGGCCTTCCAGAGGCGAGGTTCAGGACACAGAGGGACAAAGTCACGACTTAGTCACAAATTTGACAACTCAAGACTCAGTCGGAATCAGTCACAGAATTGACAACTCAGTCTGACTCAGTCATGGAATTGTCTAAAGTCTTTTATTGGCACTAGGGATAACTTTTAACTACAACGCATCATCCAAGAAATAGTCAAGTCCAGATACATCCTATGATAATTGAAAATTCATCCATATAAAATCTGCACCATCAAGTGGCAAATCAATCGCTTCTATAGATCATCATCACCACCAACATCAATATTAACATCTTCCCATCTATCAGAGTTGGACACTAGAGTTTTGACAATCATTTTACCTTATTGTAAGCCATATCCTCATGCTAGTGTTAACTTTTGTTCCACCATATTGCTTGAAAATAAACTGGATAACATTAAAATCTCCACCTTAGCACTAAGGTTCCATTTACTTAATTTTGGTAACTCTTCAAAAGATTAGGCTGCAAGGTATAGTCCACTAGGCCATGAACTAAAGAACTAAGGAAGGGAGGTCATTCCAAAAACTTCTCCGCTCAGTATAAACTACAAACTATGAAGTGATTTGTCACCTTATTTGTTATTAGCAATATCTTGATATGTTTGATAGACCCCTAAGAACATTGTATGGATTATACAATTCATGCACAATATCCCAAATTTCCTCAATAATCTACCAAAAAAAAAAAGTCCCTCAGAAATCAATAACCATGACACATCAATGATGATCATCTATTTTGGGATCACATATGGACACAACGTTGTATCCCAATTTCTGCTGACTTCAATAAACCATGTGACTGCTCAAGACCATTGAAGAAAGCACCACCCTTCAATTTAATATTGGTTACATTAAGGCCAGAATTATCTAAAGTATGAACATAAAGAACCTTATGATCTTCTATGCCAGTACTAACCCCGAAAATCAATGATTCACTATGAAAATATTCAAGAATTTAACAATAAATTACTGCACACAAAAAAAAAATTAACAATAAATTCAACACTAAACAGCTTCTAGATGCTAGACGCACAAAACAGAAATCAGTCTCATGATGTTGGGAACCTGAATACCGTAAATGAACAGAAGAAACAAAGACACAAAGATAAAAAGTTTAAAGTCAACAATAAATCCAACAATCTGTAGGCACTTCAACGTGATCAGATTGTGCTCTGATCATTAAACTGCATAGGAACACGTGAGTGCATCAGCTAAGCAATTTTGCAGGAAAATTTAAAAGCTTAGAAGAAATTTTCTGGGCATTAATACCATTAGTGAAGAAACAAAATCATGTTTCCATCCTGGCACAATTCAATTGAAGAAGCTTATTAGGGATGTTCTTCACGGTCAAATGTGCACTAGGGAAGAAAGAAACCAGATGGAAGAAAAAAAATAATCAACCGGTCAAGAAAATAGTGATTTGAAATTTGGATAATTTTCTGAGATTTTCATCTGCTATTTAAGTTTTGTAAAACAAATTAGTGGATTTGAAATTTCTGACTTGGATCCTTAACAACTGATCCATTTATTACATTTGATCTACATCTTTATGGTAATGTTCTGAAAATCAAAATAGTATCATAAATCGCTCGTGTGGTGAAATCATATCAAAACGCAAACTGTATCATAAATTGTATGAAAATTATTTTTATGTTTTTCTCAAAAAAGGTTAAATCTTTTAAAAATATTAATAAGTAAAAGAACAAGTTTTTCATATTCTATGCACTTGGTATTCAGAACATTTTAGTAAAATGGCATAAAAATGATGGCAGAATTGTATATATAACTTGATTGTCATTTATGTAAACATGGTTTAAGATTACAAAAGAGAAAGCCACGTATATGGTATGTAATTACATGTGTATCATGGATAACATATAAGAATAATGTTTTCAAAATTGACTTCGAACATAAAGTGTTAGGAATATAATGTGTGCGGAATAATCAATCAGTCAACAAATCACAGTACGATAATAAAATGAATCAACAAGCACACCGCACCATAAATTTGGACACCGAGATTTACGTGGTTTGGCAAACACTAGCCTACATCCACAAAGCAATATATTCTACTATGAGAGACAAGAGAGAACATCAGTACAAGATACACATCCGAAACCCAAGTTCTGAAACCCTTGTACAAAAACACCGTTACTGTCCACAACCACAACTAGATCCTAGTTGCCCTTCTCTTACTTGTCAATCCAGAAGACACCTTTCTTCTAATCCGCTCCCAGATGTGCTTCCTGTTGTCGCTCCTCCACAACATCTTCAGCCACCTCCATGCATACGATCAACACTATGCATCTGCCGTCTATCCATGCACCATCACCATGCATACACTATGCATGCACGCCACAAGACCAAGCATTCACCATGCTTCCTGTTGTATATTTCCAGTCTTCATTGACAGTCTCCTGTGATGACCAACAAAGGCCCTCCACCATGTTGCATGGGGACAGAGGCAACCCTCTCCCATGAAGCTGTTCTTCATGCGCATACAGCCACAAGGCTGTCCACACACACCGTCGTGTATGTTTACATCTCTCGAACTAAGAGATATCCCCTTTCTTCTGTGTTGCTCCACCTTGAGAAAGTGGCGGCCCTAAAAGGCTCACGGCCAAAGGACTATCCTCACACATTGTTGTGTACTTGTGTATGTCTACATCTCTCGAACCCAAAGATATCCCCTTTCTTCTATGCTGCTCCACCTTGAGAAAGAGGCGGCCAAGAAAGGCTAAAAGCTTAAGGGCAAGAGGCTCACCAGAAGCCTCTCCAACATATATAACACACAGCACACAGTGCCATGTTCCACTATAGAAATCTCTCTAGTGCTTGACGTGTATGCCACGCAATACGCACTAGCTGGTTTCCCCTTTAGTACTCATCTTGTTGGAAGCCTATCTTTTCTCTCATCCTTGCATTGGTCACAACTCACGCAGATTCCGAGGTTTGAATCCGCCAGATTCAGAAATATGAACTATAAGCCATCTTCATGACATTCCGTGTCCCTGTGACTTGCTTCCCACAATGGAAAACCCAACATCTCACTAGAGTTTCTCCATTGTTGTGTACCAGTTTGCATTTTCACGCTGCCAATGTAGGATCCACACGCCAGACAGATGTTCAATTGTATATACCATGTAAATCCCTGATACAGGAGAGAGAATCACAGTGGAATAGGAGCCACCCCCCAACAATCTGCACCTTGGCGAGAATTCCACCAATCCAGTTAGACTACCTAGGACCATGATGTTGTAGACCCATCTCATGCTAATTCGGAGTTCCGAGTCGGAGAGTTCCGAGTTCCGACCCGATAGCCAACTCCATGGCTTAGGCTCCACAAAACCTAACAATAAAGGAGATTCATATTTTGGTAAAACTAGCATTTAATTAACAAAATTGTAAGGTTGTTAAAAAGTCATCTTATATTAGAAGATCCAAATCATTTTCTTTAAAAACCATATTGTATCGTAAGATTCAAATCGTTAATCATAAGATTTTAAAAATGATGCTTATGCGCAATCTCATTGAACATTTTTGTGTTTCCTCTTTTTGTGTCTTTTTTATGGATTTAAACCCATTTTTACTTTGACTTGGTTCTGCAATAGATATAGATTTTGTGTTTGTGTTTATTAGTGACTTCAAGCAGTACATAGTAAGACTTCAAAATGAACATGAAAATTGAAAATATTCCACCAATTTTGTACTTGGAATCAAGATTGTGTGTAGCACATTCTAAAGGTGCTCAATCAACCACAAGTAGCAGATTCAAATCATTATTCTTAATAGTTCCAATGCACCATGCTTTCTTATTGCTTGTGATACGAAACAATCTTGAATTGGCCATTTTTGTTCAGAACCAAAATTGAGCAAAACCACATGATAAAGTGGTATCTGCACATTTTATTGGATTTTTTTCCAAGAAGGAATAACCATATGACAGATTTTTTGCAAAATTTTACAAATAAAAGTTTCAATTATAGACATAGTCTAATAGGACAGGGGTTGTGATGATGATGATATTTTTTTTGAAAGGCATGATGCTGATGATATTATCGAGACGTATTAACCAACTGCCAATTCAGGTATTATTCAATCAGTATAGGGTGAATTTCATATTAATTTTCTTGTTGACAAGTATTGAACAGTAATTTCTTAAATACTAACTGACTCTTACTAATCTGCATTTTATTCATTTACCTACATGATAATTTGATGCCTTGGTTATTGGACTGTGCCTGAGTTTCCCACACGTAAATCCAAAAAAAAAAAGTCAAAATATACTTCAAGGATGGATGATTATATCTTCCAAACTCAATATTTCTCTTTCTTTTATTTCTCATAGGGAGTAACGATCTATTCACATTTGTGCTACAATCATCACTTAAATAAAGAATAAAACAACAATAAAGACAGCTGCAGCAGGTATGATGCTAGAAAATGACACAGCAATTACTAAGTTTAACAACAGAAACTGGCGGATGTGTGGAAGGCTACCTTTCAAAGTAAAACTGCATTAACTGCTATAATTATCTTGTTGATCTTCCTCCTATTCTAGCCCATTTTCATTTCAATTTTACTCATATGGAGAGCCAGTTCATTTGACAGCAGGTACTGCATTGGATCCAAAATAAGAACATAGGCTCAGTAAGTGCCCGGAAATTTCACAGATAGGACAAATACAGGCAAAAATCACAGATAAGATAAATATAGGCAATTACAAGAACCAACATACCTTCTTGTCAAGTTTCAGCAACACCTATTTCATACAAGTTCTTCTTTAGCAATGTTGTTCCGGGGAACACCATCAAATTGATGTTATTTAATTGTTCTCTCTCTTTTTCTTCCATAGGTTTAAATCCAAAACCAAACATCCATGTATCCACTAAAGTTGGGACTGCAGATAATACCAACTTTTCAACCTTCATAGATTTTAACATCTATCACCACAAACAAAAAAAAGGTCACAAATAACTATGTGCAAAAGCAACTAATAATATTCCCAAATTAAATTAAGAGCATCAAAACACACTGTACAACTGAGGCATAAATACAAGACCTCATTGGTAATTTTTGAGGGTCAACAAATTGCAAACTAAAACAGAAGTTACCAGCTAAAGGAATTTAAGTCTACTGAATTTTTTTGTCATCCAACATGCCATTCCTTTAATTTTAAGATTTGCTTGGGTCCCGCGGTCAGCTAACTTAGCTGCTAATTCTTTGGCTAGACAGGGGTTGTATTTAGATGCAGAAATTGTAAACAGATTGATGAAAATTTTGGTGGTTTGTTGTTTGTTCTTTTGGAGGTTTTTTGGTTACCTTCCTTTTTGTATCCCTTTTGTGATTAATGAAGTTTACCTTTAAAAAAAAAAAATCCATTCCAAACAAATTATTATGTAAAAGGAAAAAGTTACTTTAAACAAATACCTCTTCAATTACACTCATAAGACGTCGACACATTCCTTGACGCCTATGTTGACTGCAAGTAGCAATAAGAGGCATCTCTGCCACTGTAACTCCATGAACCCTGAATAACAATGAAGATTCATTGCTGTTTTCATCAGTAACAGAAAACCCTTCATTGTTGTTTTCATCGGTAATGGAAAACATCTAATTACCAGATATTTAGTAAAGAACTAAATTTGCCCTGATAATTTATACACAGAAGTTAAAGAAAAGCATACAAAACTAAATATACAACGCAAAGTTCAACTAGTTAGGACTCAATACTACAACAAGCATACTAATCTAGATTCTCCAAGACATTCATGATGGTACTGGTGGACCTGGTGGACTTCAAATGTGAGAAAAGGAAATCACTTAGAAGGATGCAAATATGCAACTAACAGCGTGCAACTTGGCAGGGCAGGTTTTTGGGCCAGCTTGAACCCTAGTCCCATTTGTATTTATGGGGCTAAGCCCAAGTCTGCAACTGGATTAGCCCAATTAAGTCAAGCTTGAACATGACTGGATTCTTATTAACCTCTGCCCGATTAAGACTGATTGCATATTTGGGCCCATGCTAAGCCCAATTTCAAGCCCCAACCAGAAAAAACCAAAAACCTCAATCAATTATACAGCAAATATTGTTAGAATCAACTATACTGGGTGCTTTGCCAGTCTTCGTAAATGAGGATGAGTGCATCTAGACAGTAATACAGTGAAGGTAGGGATTAATTTGGCCATCAAAGGAGAAGACGGAGGGTCTAAATCTGTAGTTTGGCCTGGAAGGGTGTAGCTCCTACTCGAGTACAAGCATTTGTGTGGTGTGTTCTAAAAGGGAAAGTACTCACTAGGATGGGGTTCATATGAAGGGGCCTTCTGGATCAAGAAAACAAATTATCTTGTGTTTTATGTGGGAACCATGAGGAGGGCAGTAATCACCAGTTTGCCACAAGTTTGATGGAAACCTACTTGTGGGTTAGCTTTGCTGAGCTAGTGGGGGTTTCTTGGGTGTTTGGAAATTCATGTGCTAGCATTGTAGAGGGTTAGAACATTAAAAAGATGGGAGTAAAGAAAAAATTGGCATGGGACACTATTCCAACAGCTATCTTCTGGTCTTCGTGGAAGGAGAGAAATCTGAAGATATTCAAAAATAAACAAAGTGAGGTTCAAGAGGTGTTTGAAAATGCTAGATGGAGACTCTATGCCTGATTTCTAGCTAGCAAGGAGTTTGTAGATTGTTATTTATCGGATTTTTATAGATCTTTTTTTTCAATGATGGAGAACTCCAAGAGCCTCACCTCTCCACGAGTATGCAGGCGTGGGTAAAACTTCAGTTGCACGCAGTCCCCCATAAGCAACGGGCATCGGGTGGCTACAAGATTCAAACATGGGACCTCTGGTTCCTAAGCCAAAGTGTTTGCCAGTTAGGGCTACCCCGTGCAAGGTGACTATGGGATTTTTATAGACCTTGGGAGAAATTTCTGGGAGGAAAACTTAGAGAGGCAAGTAGAAGAGTGAATTGGTGCCCTCTGGCGATAGTTCTTTTCAAATTTAATGTGGATGGGGTAGCAAGAGGTAAACTGGGACCTACAGGAATTGGAGGCATCTAACACTGTAACACCCCGGATTTTCAAGTTATTAATATATATGAAAATTACCCATTTAATTTGTGAATTATTAGATATGGACCTTATATAGGTAAAGTGTTGGGTCATTGCCCAATTAAGACCCAACGGTTTTGGAAATGGCTTCAATAAAATTTAAATGGGGTTGAATTAAAAGGGTATGCAATATGTCTAAAAATTAAATATGGATTAATTTGGCCGTGTATGTGAGGATGACATGGAAAGATTTTAGGAATTGGAAGATTGCATGCGCATGGAAGATATCGATGAAAAGATTTTAGGAGTTGCTTAGGCCGTGTATGGGAGATATGCATATCCATGAGGATAGCAATTGCAATCTATGCACACGGCAAAAGGGGTCCCTTCCTTGTTAAAAACGGCACTAAGGCAAGGGCTAAACATGAGGCGCATGGCACCTTCTAAATTTAGGATTAAGATTGGCTGATTGAGAGTTTATAGAAGGAAGGCGCATAAGGCAACAAGGGGCGCATGGTACCTTCTAAATTAGGACCAATTGGAGATTAATAAAGGAGAGGTAACAAAGGGGCACACGGCACATCCAAATCAGCAAGGTCTTGACGTTGGGTGTGCTCTTGGCAAGAAGGTGTTCTCAGCTTTGTGAAAGATCAAGGAGGAGAAGAGGCTAAGGAAGAAAAGGATTGGAAGAGCAAGAACAACCGAAGGAAAACCGAAGGAGTCGCGAAACCAGTTAGTATTTTGATGTTTTTGATTAAAAGAAAAGAACCATAGGGTTCGGCCATGGTGTATGGCCGAACTCCATGGAAGAGAATTGGGAGATGAATATAGTGGTTTTAATGGAAAAGAATGGACCATAGGGTTCGGCCATGCCATAGAAAGACATGGTTATTTTTATGGGTTGGAAACCATGGAGGGACTTTGGTAAATTATTAAGGAATTTATATTGGATGAATGATTATTTAAAAGAGAACATTATGAACCATAGGGTTCGGCCATATGGAGGTGTGTTGGTAATAATTATGGGTTTTTGAAGGATGAACCCCATGGAAAGGATATTAATATTTTTAATGGATTTAAATAATAGAAGATTAAGGATTAAAGATTGTCAAAGAATGGATTTAAATAATAGAAGATTAAGGATTAAAGATTGTCAAAGGGAAGATTATGAACCATGGGGTTCGGCCATACACCATGGCCGAACCCTATGGAGGATGGTTATTAAATTAGAAAGTTCTAATTATGGATTTTTGATAAAAAAAAAAAAGGAAGGAACCTTGATTTATGGATTTAAGTATGGAAGTTGCTATAATTGGAAAGTTATACATCATAGGGTTCGGCCAAGGTGTATGGCCCGAACCCCATGAACCAACTTAAGGGATCATATGGGGTTTTATGTCACGGTTAATGGATTGTTTTATGAATCAAGGTTATGGATCGGTTTTGGACATAAACATGAAGTAATGGCAATTTGGTAATATCGGCCATGGTATGTAGCCGAACCCCATGGGGAATGTTTGGCAGACCTAGGGTTATTTATGTAGGATTAAATGAATGAAATGTTAACTAAAGATTAGACCAATGGCAAAGTTGTAATAAAGGGTGAAAGTGATAGATCATGGATTCGGCCATGGTATATGGCCGAATCCCATGAGGAATGGTTTATGGACTTAAACATAATAGGAAATAAAATGGAACATGGTTTTAATTGATTGATGTATTATAAGGTAACGGGACCTCACAAGGTGTGTACGATCGTAAGTGGTTACCAGACGAAAGCGCAAGGACACGTTAGTGGTCTTTGGTAGGATTCCACCTCTTTGAAACCATGGGTTTATGTACATTGTCTTTATCTTATTTTTGATGAATTTATGTTGTAAAGGATATGTTTCAAATTGTGATTTTAATGCTATGTTTATATGATAAAATAGCATGTGATTCATTTGCATCTCATGCATGGCATGGGGTGAAGGATATGTAACCGGAGGGGCTACACTCCGTCCGGGCGTCCGAAAAACCTATGTGGGATACCTTGATGTGCTTTTCCATCAAGAAGAAACCGGAGGGTCCACACTCCGTCGGGGCGTCCGAAAGACCTATGTGGGGGTACTTAAATGTACATGTGATGGGTGGGACTCATTGCATTTGTCATCATTGCATGGCATGGTTTATATGGTTTTGACATTATGATATTATTACGCATGTTTTGCACTAACCATGTGTTAACCCTAATTGGAATGCCTACTGAGCGCGTTGTTCTAACGCCCTACTTCTACCCTAGTAGATGATACAGGTAACAAAAGAAACGATGAACGCGAAACGAGCCAGGCATAGGAGCTTGAATGATTATAGTTTATATTTTTATTAAGTTACTAATGGACTTGTATTCGAGTAACTAGACTTCGGATATGTAATAACTTAGATGATTTGCCATGGTTGGATGTTTATTTGGATAATGATGATATTTTAATTATGGATAAAGACTTGACGTACTTTGCTATCTGAAATGGAATAGAACTAGGTTCTATTATAATTCTGCATGTTTATATTGTTATGTGTGAACCGTTTCCATGGACTTAGTCCATGCACACATAGGGTTGGCCAGTTAAGGGTCGGACTTTAGAAATTCGGACTTATCTCGCGTCGTAACGTCCCGCTCTCTATTACTCTTTGTTTATAAAAAAAAAATACTCTGATTTACGGAAGTTAAGAGTGAAAAAGGGCGGGGCGTTACAAACACAATGAGGGAGGCTCCACCTCTCTTTTCTTTTCGAACCCATTAGGAGTTAAGAGACTCAAATGAGGTACAACTTTTAGGGATTAGGAGATCCTTCAGTTTATGGGTGATTTAGTCAAGGGTAGTTGATCATTAAGGGGGCTCGGCGAATGCCATCATTTGAGCAGGAGGAACTAAGAGATGACCTTGGAAACTGGTTCTTGTGGTTAGGAAAATATAAGCATTATGTGTGAATTCGGAGGTTTCCTTGGAGCATGTTCGAAGGACTACAAATAGAATGGCTGACTTCTTAGCCAAACTTGACGTGGATAGGGAATATGAGAGTTCCTTTTTATTTGATTCCTTGTTTATGTATTCTTTATCTTGTTTATGCAAGATTTTGAGGTTTTGCTATATGTTTTGGGATTCCTTAAGGGGAGTGTTGGAGCTTTTGTGGTTATGCTTGGGATTTTGGGTATAAGCATCTTATTTGTATCTGAGTTTCCCACACGTTAATCCAAAAAAAAAAAAAAAAATCAACTAAGGCCTTCAAAAGCTAATTTCAAGCCCAAGCATAAGAAAAAAAAAATTTCAAAAATCCCAATCAATTATACAATAAACTTAGCCCATGATTTTTTTTTAATCTCAGGCTCAAAGTTGGGCTTAAAATCTAGGTTTTTTTATCCTAAAATTGAGCCGAGTCAGTTAACTTGAGCTGAGTCCAGGTTGCATCCCCAAAAAAAGGTAGGGGCCAAAACCAAGCTGCCAAAAGATCTAGGCAATGAGCATATAGCCCAATACCTGATTTGAAATTAAACTCAATTTGAAATCAGGTCAGGCTTAGGGCTAATGTTTTGAGGGCTTGAGCCTAGCCCAAAAGTACTATGATACACATTCATACATTGTATATCATTTTTTAAGTTTAGGATTTAGTTACATCACCATTGTCAAAGCCATTTATCAGATCTATTGAAGTTGACATTTATAATTGGATTTGGTAAATTGTTTTCCATAGTTGTAGAATTTACTTGCACAGTTAGTATTTATGAAAGTAACAAACTTTCACATTTTCTAAAATAGTGCTGCAGCAGTAAAGGTAGAAACTAAAATAAGAAAGATATGAATCCTAAATATAATTCAGTTAACCCCAAGTGCAGATTGTGAAAAAGCTCGACCATGACAAAGACCCAATTGAACTCGGGCTCACATTCGTAATTCCAACTTGAGTGCAAACTGAGCAAATACATATCATGCTGAAACCTAGTTTTCCCTGGAGCCTAACCTAGCCTACCCAAGTTGCACTCCTAATTATTGACACTTTACTTAGATTCTTAGTCTCATTGATCATGTGTACTAACTCCCAGGATCATCACTTCCTTTACAAGCCAAAATGCAGTACTGCTCAAAGAACACCATTCTATTCTCAACTGCAGCAAAAACATAGTTTGAATATCCCATCTTAGATAGTTAAAACTTCTAGATTGTTAGATTCAAAAACACAATAAATTGTTACTTTAGGTATAGCACATTCCAAATAATGAAGTAATAAAAAAGAATTGGGCTTTCCACAAATGAAACACCATGAGTAGGAGTTTTGTGGTTGTGTGCAACTATGTCGAATTGATGAGAAGCACTCAAGCACAACATATCAAATACTTCAATAGGTGTGTAATTATATTTTACCTGATGGAAGCTACAGAAATAAGTTCATCATCTTTCTCCAAGAGCACAGTATAAAATCCTTGAAAATTCAAACGTGTAAAGTTTGACCTGAAGATGATTAAACACATCAAAGGTGATGATGCTATGTTAGATACAAGAAAAAAGACAAATCTACAAAATAAAAATAAATAAATACACGTTTCCACTGATATTAAATGGGAACCACAAAGCTGTTGATTTGTATTTATTTTGTTCTTATTTACTTTTTATGTTGGGTTTATTTGATTTATATTTACGTCAGGCAAGGCAGCAGGTCCATGTTTTCACCCATCTGCTGAATCTTTTTTTGAGTTCTTCTTTTCCTTTTACCCTCTATATATGATAGTGTCAATTGGAGAATAAGAACTCATAAAGCCAACTGCAGATATATGAGATATTGGTTGATGATGATGATGATGATGATGAAATCATGAAAGTAAATGAAACAACATGAGAAAACCAACAAGCAAAGGAATTTCAAAGGAGGGTACATTAAAACAATAAATTCAACAAAATTTAATGAGAAAAAAAAAGTACTATGGTCCAAACTATGGACTCTAACATGCATTTGGAATAAATTCTTGATAAATTTGAACTCGAAAACCATTTAAACATGTCAAGACATGCTAGCATGGGCATGATCTTTAGTTATAATTGGCTTGACAAAGGTAGCCAAATTGCATAACCTAAGTCAATGCTTACAACTATGTTGAAGTAGGACAAATGCACAAAAATAATTTTAAAATTGATATGACAATATTTATAGATTAAGTAACCCAAGCCATTGACCCCTGGGCGACATTGCCAAGGTGGGGCCCACATGGATAGGGGCCAAAGGGTGGGTTGGAGTCCATTTGAAAGGTATTTTCAAAATGATGATTCTAATAAAAAAAAATCAAGTCCATTGGATTTCAAAAGCCATGATGTTTTAAGGGTCCGAAAATCAACAGTAAACAATGGTGCAGTTTTTAATGGATTTAAATTCAAAGTGAAATCAACTCAGAATGGGTTCAAATTGGGTAAGAATCGAATTGACTGGGTAGGGTAGGATGTGAGGGGGGTATGAGGTGTATGTGGGGTCAAAGTGGGCCCATGATATATATATATATATATATATATATATATATATATTAGGAGCTCTCCCCAAAGAACGAGTTTGCACCAAACTTGGTGCAAACGGCCAATCGGTGCCACTTGGGCCCATATGGATGGGTGGGTCTGAAAGGCCCTTGGCCTGTATATGGTGCCTATAAAATTTCATCTTGATTGCATAAGAGCAGCCATATTCTATAAGGCCCTCAAAATTTCATATTTATCTGAAGGAGGAAATTCATGGGTTAGATCAATGGCTTTAAATGTCAAACTGGGTACATGTACATTCCACGAGGAATAGGAGGGTGTGAAGAGAGAGAGGAGAGGGGGGAGGGGGGATTAGATCCATTTGGTCTAATCTAGGCCCCGCAAATCAAAGTTCTCATGAATATAACAATTCTCCTCTAAGAATAGTTTCAAGAGCTTTCACTCAAACTAATTTGGGGGGCCCACAGTCGATCCAATTCTCCCCTAAAACCGTCTTATCCCCGTGAATAGCACCTGTGCCCGGTTTGACATTTAAAGCCCATTGATCTAACCCGATAAATTTCTGTAGTTAAAAAAATATGAAATTTTGAGGACCTTAAAAAACATGGCTTTTCTTATCCAATCAAGATGAAATTTATAGGCACCATATACAAGTCAAGGCCTTTCAAACCAACCCATCCATGTGGGCCCAGGTGGCAATGTTGGCCATTCTCACGAAAGTCTCATGAGAATTGTTCTTAAGGAATCCTTATTACATATACTCACACATATACACGCATATACATAAATATATGACAATGTTCCCCCTCACCCTTCCTTATGCCACACTCTTCGTAAGCCCACCTACGTAAGGTTCACGTATGATGATGATTATAGGTCCATTGAAAAGGTCTACGCTTGAACTTATAACCCACAAACAATCATCTTGATTAAATCGATCAAGCCATGTTTTTAACGCTCAAATTTTATCACTTTCTTAACACCTAAACTTTTATATCTTTCAAACCAATGGTTTCATATATCCAATTAAGATGATTTTTTATGGAACACAAGTTCAAAACTAGACATTTTCAATGGACTCATCACCATCAACATAGGTAGCCCCACATAGACGTGCTCACAAAGAGTACGGCGCAAGAAGGGTGTATATATATATACATATGTTGTAGCAATCTTCACAAACTAGTTTGCACCAAATTTTGGTGAAAACGGCTTAATGGCCCTACTTGGGTCGACATAGATGGGTGGATTTGAAAGGCCTTCGTTTGTACAAGATGCCTATAAAATGTCATCTTGATTAGATAAGTGTAGTCTAAGGCCCTCAAAAATTCACAGTTATCTAATGGTGGAAATTTATTATGTTAGATCAATGAGCTTTAAAAGTCAAATTGGTGTCAAATTAGGTACGGTGCAATTCACGAGGGGTAAGTGGGTGTAAGAGGGAGAATGGATTCATTGGGTCCACTTTGTTTCCCACAAACCAAAGTTTGCATCAAACTTTATGCAAACTAGTTTGCGGGTAAGCATTATTTTATATATAAATATATAAATAATACATATATATAGACTTTGTAAGCTCCTATGTAGCGAAAAAATGTCTCACATGCGAAAATGAATCGCTAGTGTTCCTTTCTTTTGAGAAATCCTAGTTCGCATCCAGGCCGTTCTTTTTCCACCCGTTTCTTCTTCACCTCTCCTGCAAATCAATCTCCCGAGTCCACTCCCTTTTGCACACCCAAACGTAGGTAATTGAATTGAATCATTCACCTCTCATTTTTATGTCTTATACCTGCTCAGCTTTCTTTCCCCATTTCTAAGTCCAAGTCCTCTTTGCCATGCCCACCGGAGTCCCTCACCACATTCAAACCCATGGAAAAGTCCTATGGCTTGTGAGTCACCTCTCAGAGTTGTCAAGGACTTAAACTTGAATCTGTAAGAGATTCTAGTGATTGAGAGAGAGAGAGAGAGAGAAGAGAGAAATGAGAAATGGTCTGACATTGGATCATCGGTGCCACCACCCATTTTTTCATTGCCATCTTTACATTTCTATGTTTGTGTTTGACTTTTAGTGGGCAATGCTGTGGTAGCTTATTTGGTAAATTTTATGATTTTTTTTGGCAACAAGCACACAAACCCTTTGACGCTACATGTGCTAGGAAATGCCAAAGCGGCCATTGCAATAGTGGTATGGTGTTGATATTAGAAACCCAGTGACAGTGATGGGGATGATGGTTTTTACCATGACGAAAACAAGATTGGAAGGATGGAAGGAACAACCAAGAGGAGGAAGAGAAGAAGAAGGGGATATGGTTGGAATTTGGAACATTGTGAGTAGGGAGACAGATGGGAACATTGTGGTATAAGATACATACGTAATTTTATAAAAGATCAACCAGTACAGAAACAATTAGAAGCGATTTCGCATTTTCACATACATGAATTTTTTTGTGGGATAGCACGACCCTATATACATATATATACATATATACATATATATGCCCCAATCACACCCCTCCCCACCTATGTCCCGTGAATTCGATCCGAACCCAATTTGACCCCATTCCAAGTTAAATAGGACATTGATCTAATCCCATGAAGTTTACACTATCGAATAAAATTGAATTTTTGGGACCTTAAAAAACACGGTTTTACTTATCTGATCAAAGTGTTATTTTTTTATAGGCGCCTTATTCAAATTAAGATCTTTCCAACCAACCAATCCACATGGGTCCCACATTGAGGTACCTCAATATAGCAACGATCATCAAGGTGCCTTATTTGAGGTACCTGTATGTGGGGCCCACATGGGCTCCTATGGATTGGTTGGTTGGAAAGGTCATAGATTGAATAATGTGCCTATAAAAGATCAATATGATTGGATAAGAAAACCGATGTTTTTTAAGATCTCAAAAATTCAATTTAATCCGACAAAGTAAGTTGGAATATATATAATTATTACATTGGAGTTGGGACTTCAATATCCCAACTTTTAATACTACTATAGCAATATACTCAAACCAATGTTAAAAAAACTAAAGGTGTTCACAGGTCGGGCTATGATCTACGGCCGCTCGAGCCCGGCTTAAGCCCATCTGGCTTTGGTACTCTTGTAGCTCACAATGTTTACTTTCAATTTGAACAATCAGTTTTATAATTAATTTCAAAATAAATTTTTCAAAATGGAAAATGGACCAGGAGTGCACACACACATATAATGGCTAAATGGGTCGAAAAGCTAGACGGGCTTTCACAAGCCTTTTTAAAAGCCTAAGCCCGACCATTTATATACAGGCTCAAGAATTTAGCCTGAGTCGGGCCCATCAAGCTAGTATATGTGTGCAAACCTGTTCATTTATGACAAATTCAGGCGAGTTTTGAACCAAGTTCAGGCAGAGGAACTAAAAACCAAGAAGCGAAAAAGCCACTAAAAAATCAATTGGCCCTAGGCCACCGACAACTCAAATAAAGAATCATAATCCTACTAAATACTTAACCATCTAGAAGGTTTCCAATAAGAATTACAACCCAAATAAATAAAAACAAAAAATCACAATTAAATGTCCCAAATTACCATTGGCCCTATTTTCGATGGAATCTCTTCTAATTACTCAAAAGTTATAAAATTTATAACTTGAGTTTGCGGAAGATGATTATTGTGAATGATTGTCCGTTGTGTTTATCGGATGCAGAGTCTGTGAATCATTTATTGCTTCATTGTCGGTACTCTCATCGATTTGGGTGCACTGTTTCCCATTATTGGGTATTGCTTTTTGTCTGCCTCAAGCGTGGTGTCAGCTATTTAATAAAGAGGTGGTGGTGACATGTAGCTCTTTCCGACGAAGTCTGTGGAAGGTGACAGTTTTGAGTATTGTTTAGTCCATTTGGTTTGAAAGAAATCAGAGGGTTTTTCATGGAAAGGAATGATCAGTTTTGTCTCTCCTAGAAGTTACCAAGCTTCGGGCTGCTTGGTGGGTGGTCGGGTCGATGAAGTTTCAGGATGTCTCTATTCGGATTTGTATAGGGATTGGGCTTCGGTTGACTCGGTTATTCATCATTTAGATTCTAGACCTCAAGTTCCTTGGACTCCTGCTAATGGACTACTCAAATTCAATTTTGATGCCAGTTGCAGTTGTATGCGTGAGATTGGCCTTGCAGATTACGGAGGGGTCATTCGAAATGATTTGGGGTCTACAATGCTTTACTTTGCTAGGCCAATCTCTAACAATTCAGTAATTGAGGTGGAATTGATTGCATTATGGAGAGGCATAATGGAGTTGGAAGAGTTAGGGGTGTGTGGGAGTATGGTAGAAGGTGATTCTAAGGTAGAAGTGGGGTGGGCGTTGGACTCCCAATGTCCGTGGATATTTTTTATAAAATAGAGAGGATTCGGCATATTATAGTTGTTTATGATTTTAAGGTTGCTTGGGCCCTCAGTCAGCTAACTCTGTTGCAGATGATATGGTTCGTCAGGGATTGTCTTTAGCCACGGAAGTTGAAAATTAATTCTCGTAATTAGGGGGAGGGGTTTCTTTCCATTTCGGTAGGCTTCTTTTGGCCAGCTTCTCTTTGTATTTCTTGTTACTCATTTGTTATTTAATGGAATTAGTGGATTTACTTTTCAAAAAAAAAAAAAATAGTGGATACTATGAAGGGGTTTTAGAAGGTTTTAAGGGTTCACTAAGCAACCACGTTTATTTCATTATAGATCTGAACACTTTCTCACGACTTCCTAAGGATGTAGTAATCTAACTGCAATTTAACGAGATGAAGGAAATGCAAGAATTCAGTGAAACACTTACTCCCAGTTGTATATAACTTGAGGTATCATGTCTATGCCTGTTCTTGGGTCCAACATGGGGAGGAAACACTCTTCCATGATAGAAAGGGCTACAGCTAATTTTGTATTGCATTCAGCCATCACTGCAATTTTCTGTGCAGAGTTAACCTTTTGATCACCAAGAAAGCATCTCAGAAGTGTCCAAGAAAAACCATCCATGATATGGTTCAAGACTCCAACACGAGAACGTAGACCTGTGTAAACCTGACAGCACCAGTAAATACAACTGCCTCAATAAGCAGTAGATTGATAACAGATACAAGTAATGTGGACATGAAATGTCCACCATAGACAGACCAAATTCAATTTATTAGAAATGTATGCAACAGCCAAAATTGTGAACTGAGATCCTGTAATGATTCAATAAGCAGTAGATTGATGAGAGATAGAATTTATTATAAAAGAATCGATTCCGTCCAATTTATTATAAAAGAAGCGATTCCGTCCATCCCATCCCTTTGTGGTGATTCCATAACAATTTTGTGATTCCACAAGCAAAATGTATTGCTATTTATCTAAATAGAATACTTGTTCTAAAATAAGGTGGATGTGTGAATATTGTACTTTCAAGAACCTCTACAAAACATACCTCCCAACATTTTCCGCTGCAAAACCACATGCCCACATCTCCTCTGGACATGGCTTTCTCATTTATACAGGTCTTGTGATCTGTTTATGAAATAGAAGTATCAGGCATGTAAAAGTGCTCAAGTTGAATATGGAGAAATAGGGATTTCAAGGTATAGCTACTTTAGTAAACAGCTAAATAACAAGAAAATGCACAACCAGTTTTGCTCAGGAATCCCTCCTGTTTGTTTTTTATTGTTAACGTCTTGCATATATATATTTTGCAAGTGTATATTTGCTTCCAAAAAAACTTGCAGTCACTTTTTAAAAGAAAAGTTCAACCTGTCATGAACACAGTTTACTAATTTTCTACATGCCTCACACAGCCTCAGCAATTTTCCACTTCAAGGAAACTTCAAACTAAGGACAGTTATTATCTACTCAAGCAGTTCTCATAAGCTTACTTGAACAAGTTGACAATGCATGGATGTGTGAGATCTGAACCATCAGGCAGGGTGCACCATTCATGTAACTGTTGCCCCAACAAGGCCAACCAGGGAGTTGAGGAAGAAGAATGTTAAAAAGAAAAATATACCAACTGTCTCAACAGTAAAGTTGGTGATAAAAATAGTTCATCCTGTGCAACTTTGGTATATGTTGCATCCAGTGGACCCTGCCTGATAAGAGGCACAAGAATGAGTTCCTTGCACCACTTGAATGGTCAGGTGCTTGCTTTTTATCTGGGTTAGTCAGTCTCACAGACATAGGATGAAGCTGATTTGTTAGCCATTAAAGAAGCCTTAAGGGTATTTTGCAGTCACTTCAAAGGTAAAATCATTGCAGAAACAGATTTGACTGATGTCATCAGTTGAGCTCGGGGCAAGAAGAAGCCTCCATGGAAGCTTCTCCCCATTTTTAGAGAGAATAGACATTTGAGTGATTCCTTGGGTATTTCATTTGTCCATGTTTGTATATCGGCTAAGGGAGATGTGGACTTTCTTGAGAAGGGGGCATCGTCAGATCTGACTTGTTGATAGACTTTTCATTAGATTGATGTATTCTTTTCTTTTCCTTGCTTTTTCTCTTGAGATTTGGGTCGTGCTATCTTGGTCACTTTCTTCCTTGATACTTCTTTTCTGTTGATTAATGATATGATCTTTGATTCCTTTTTCAAATAAAAAAAAATTAAAAAAACGAAAGAGTTCCCTGTTCAAAGATGTTCAGTAAGATCCACAGCTAAAGAGTTTGAAGCAAGCTTACAAATTTCCATTCAAAATAAATGATGAGCTTAAAATGTAAAGGTTATGAAAATAATTAGAAAATAAAAAATTACATTTACGCTCGCACTGTAAGCATTTTAATGTAACCGAGGAGCTTGAACTCTCTTTCGTAGTGACCACATCCCCGCAAATCTTACAAGTGCAGTTTGAGCAGTACCAACTGCCTTCAGGGAGCTCCTGAAGTAAATTAAAAACAAAAGGAAACAAAAATTAAGACAATACAAAGTTGTGAGTAAAAAAACCATTATATGTACACAGAAACATTAGAATGATTTAGTGCTATATCTCATAACCAATAGGTATCATTCACTACAATAGATGTGGCAAGACCAATCAATAAAATGAGAGAGAGAGAGAGAGAGAGAGAGAGAGAGAGTAAATGAACATGGCATGCTAATATTAAAATAAGGCAGCTGCAACACCATGAGAGATTAAAACAATAAGTATGCTCATTAAGTGCATATTTTGTACAATAGCATAACAACAACATTTAACTAAATGGAAATAGGACAAAAAATAATGGATGTGATCATCAAACCAAGTCACTTATCCCATCTATCTGTGGTTAGCACTCAAATTAGATTTGGTAAAATTAACACCTTGAAAGACAAAGAAACATACTCATGGAGTAACAAAGTAAACCACCTAAGCAAATAGGCCCTAGTTCTGTGAGTCGATCTGATCCAGATTTAAACAAAAGAATCAACATGTTCTCTTTGAAATCAGAAAGTTGAGCCAAATAGATGAAACAACTGGCTTTGCTGGTGGTGATGATGATGACGATGACAACGAATGGACAATTTCCCATTATTCCATGGAAGATTATTCGTTATCAAGAAACTTCAAAAGTTGTGCTGTCATAGTCACTAGTAAAGAACTTTTTGCGTGATAGGGGCAAGTAAACCAATAATTTAGACATCAATAATGTTTGTGCAATATTCCTCTTCGCTGCAATATGTTAGCATGTTACTTGTAATCAATCCAAAGTGAGTGTGTGTTTCCATTCCATCAGGAACTACAGTGTACAGTGCAGAATTTTGAAGTGGAGCATCAGAAATTATTTAGAGTAGTTGCTTAGCTTTTTCCTTCACTCTAATCACATAACAATTAACAGCATTAGCTAACCCCCCTACCCGTTCTTTCTTTCTCCAAACCAAAAAAAAAAAAAAGAACCTACAAAAAATGTACATGTGCAGCCGCAGCGAAAAACAAACCTTCACAGACAAGCATGTCTGATGGAAAGTGGATGGGCAGTTATCACAGCATATCAACTCCCCTCCATCACAACAAAGCAAACAAGTATCATCATTTTTGTCAGTTTCTTCAACTTCTCTCATTTGATTGCTACCTTTTCTAGCCTTATATTCAGCAGACCAGGCCTCAAGCTGGCAAAGGATAAAAGGTTTACCAGACTCCAGGAAAAGATTCAAACAGGGCTGAGATGGCTTGAAACCTGCATGGAGCTTAAACTCAGACACAGAAAGCATATCATTGCAGCAGTTACAGAGGATTCCACCCCTCTTGATCCATCCATCTTTTACCACTTCATGCTTTCGGCTTCTGAACTGGATCACATCATTCACAAATACAGCACCAACATCAATCAACCAGGACAGCACCAATTTTGCTTCCGAATAACAGTTCCCATCTGAATGCTTTCCAATTCTCCCTGGTGTTTGCAAAAGCAACTTGTATCTAACATTTCTATTCCTGAGCTGTCTAACAGCCTTCGACTGAAACTTCTTAACCTTTGACTTGGAACTGAAGTCTTTGCTTTTTATGATGGTTGCAATCAAAAGATCATTATCATCAACGCAGCACTCATGTAACCTCTTCCGTCCATTTTCATTCTGCACTTCAATATTCTTTTGCTTGGGAGTTTTTTTGCCAGTTTGAGGATCCAAACATGCATCATTCGCACAAAACAAATGTGTTTCATCAACATTGTTCTCACATTTGAGCTCATGTAGGCCATTTCTACCATCTGTCACTGCAGCTGATTCTTCAAGATTATCACATGAATGCTGATACTTCTTAAACTTGGATGGCCTCATACGTCGATGCTTGGAAAAGCTGACAGCAGGGGATTTTATGGTTTTTTCACTCCCAGTACTACCTTTGTAGCATTCGTCACTTTTTTTGAGAAGATTACAAGTAACATCTTCCAGGTTTCTGCCAACGTCTATGAAAAAATTTTGTGTTTCAACCCGGTCAATCATGGGAAGACTGACTTCCTTGTCCTCACAGGATGACTCAGTTGTTTTAATTTCTGATAACCTTCTAGACCTACGTAACTTTTTTGTTGAACAAATTTCTGTTCCAGCAGCAGATGTACCATCTATCTTTAATCCTGTAGTCTCATCTATAATACCAAGCACATCTTCACAATCTTTGGCCAGATGTAAGAAGTCTGAGTGTGTTGTCGTCTCAGATAGATTGGACTTATCCTGGGGAGCTGAAAAATCTAAACTACCATCGATCTGATATCCACAATGATAGAAGTTACATTAGTTTTGTAGCTACTGTGATAAACAAACATTGGCAATTTCAACCTACTATAATAAATATATGAAATCAAAATTGTGTTCTAACCTGGCCGGGCATGGGTCGACTAACTTCTTTGTCATTACTGGATAACTCTGCTGCTTTAATTTCTGATAACCTTTTAGACCTCCGTAGCTTTATGCTCAAATCACTTTCTGATCCTGTGGAAGATGTGTCATCTGTCTTAAATCCTGCAATCTCCGTTGCACTACTAGGCTCATTGTTGCAATCTTTGGCTTGTCGTGAGACCTCAGAGTCCACTGCCACTTCAGATAGATAGGACTTATCCTTGGGGGCTGAAAAACCTGGACTGCCTTCGATCTGATCAATCATAGCAACAGAAGATACATCGAACAGGCATCAGCAATTACGGATTTCGATCTAAATTACATTACATCCGGAATTGCTGTTATAAACAGAAATCAGAAATTCCAGCTTTCTATTAAATTTATCAAACAAAAATTCCGTAAGCTAACCTGATCAGGCATTGGTCGGCCGACTTCCTTGTTAACACTGAAGAATTCAGTTGCCTTAATTTCTGGTAGCCTTTTAGACCCATGTAGCTTTTTTGTCAAACCAGTTTCCATTCCTGTCACAGATGTGCCATCTGCATTAAATCCAGTACTCTCAGTTGCAATATGAAGCTCATTGCTGCAATCATTGGACAGCTGCAAGACATCTGAGTCAATTGTCATTTCAGAGATATTGTACTTGTCGTTAGGGGCTGAAAAATCCAGTTTAGAACCTCTAATTTTATCATCCATAGCAACAGAAAGAACGTTGCCACTAGAGCCACCATGATTAGTAGACATCAGTTCTGGCAGCATGGTAACTTCTTTGGAAGCATATGGCGAACTTGCATGAACAAGAACCTCTTCCTTACAGTTCCTATCCATTTCATGACATGTAGTGTTGTGGAGATAAAGAAGGGGCACAGGATTTTCAACCACAGATTCTTTTTTTGAACCAATTTCTAGTGCTTCTGTAGAATCCTCTGTCACAAGTTTTGTCATTCCCAAGGTACTTCCTTTATCCTCTGTGGAATATTGGGATTGGTTTAGGTCCATTGAGTTCATTTCCCTTTCAGATGGACTGAGTTCTTCTTGGTGGTCTGAAAGATCCATACTACTTGCAATCTTATCATTCATGACAAAACAACAAACCCCACTGCCAGGATTACCAACAGAAGACTTCAGTTCTGACTGCATGGTAGCTTCCTTGCAGGTGTCATTCATCCCTCGGCAGAAGTTATCCTCCTGGGAATGCAGAAATGAAATCTGCTGCTCGATAGATGTATGTTCACACTGTTGATCATGTCCATAAGGTATTGTGCTTTCTTGTCTCCATTCCTTCACTTCTTGAATACTTGCCCTATTTACTCCCATGTTCAAATCAAGGGGTACCAAATCACTTGGTATTATGCAATCAGCAGTTTTATCCATAAAAACACTTACAACAATTTTTTGGTTCTGAGAGTTTGATGGTCCAGAAGACACTGTCTTCAACTCTTGAATTGAAGGGTCATTTATAAGAGAGTCTCCTGGTTGGGGATAAGTAAACTCACTCTCAGTAACATTTAAATAACCTGATGGTCCTGTCATTCTATTCTGAGAAACTGTTGACAAGTTCAGCTCCATGCCATTCCAATATCCAGAACCAGAGGACCCATTTCCAAATACCCTTGGCAAGTTTCTAACGCTTCTTCCACTCTCTTCGTGAAAAAACTTCCTGCTTGATCCTCTTGATGTATATGCCAATTTAGAATCTCCATCTATACAGATCTGTTCAATGGCAATTGAGGAACTCCCACCACTATTATACTGATGACACACATTTTGATTTCCATCAACCACAGTATCTACACTTCCATCAACCAGTTGAGTATCAAGCAGACAAGTACCCAGCTGGGTATAGATGTTGTCCGACTCAAAGGTAGGCACGGAACTATGATTTGAGTTGCCTAACCGATCCCTGAGAGTTCCCACAAAATGATTTTTTATCTCACCAGTATCCTGTCGCACCAAGTCCGCATCTGCTTTCTTGTTCAACTCGATTGACACACCGTTGGCAGCTTTCACTGCCCATCCTGCTCTCAGAACACCAATCCTTTTGTCAATGAACAGCATCGTCACAAAAGGATCTAGAAGACCCCACCGCTGTGATAGCAGAATGGAAGGTTCACTTTGCTGCATCTCATTCTCAATATTCGATAGGGTATCAGATAAGTCAGAACAAAATTTAGTGATATCTTCCCACTCCCTCCCATTGTCATCCGTTGAATAAATTCCACCAGCAAACAAGCTCTCTCCACATAATATCCAGGCTTTAGAAAGTGAAAAAATTACCCTTCCCTTGGGTGTTCTATAAACGGTATCTGGATAAGACCTTGAATTCCGTTTCCGTTTTTCTATCCTCCAGCCTGAAGCACCAAAAACATCATCAATGTGTCTACGAAGGCACAGGCGGAGATTGTTCATGCACCGATCAACTTTATCTACCTTCAGAAGATAAGAGTCCCTCGATATTTCATCTGCACTTCTAAGCATAAATGGCTTTTCTTTATTGCTGATGACATTACCTGATGGTAAAAGCTTGTATGTAACACTTTCCTGAGAAATAGGTGATGTGACTGATCTACATTTACTAGCTTCATTAGCATCACCACATGGTAGACTAGAAGTTTTGGTTCTCTTAGAAGCTTTTCTGTCATTTACCTCCTCGCCCACATCTATTGCTTGATGATGGTTTACCAGGGCACAACTTGAGACAACAACCTGGTTGGTAGACTGCACTAGTTGGCATGGTGACCCAGATGTTTTGTTTTTATTATACGCTTTTCTGCCCTCTATCTCCTCACTGGCATCTAGTTCTTGATGACACTCAAGCAGGACGCAATTTGAAGAAATAATACCCTGATTGGAAGACTCAACTAAGTAGCATGTTTTCTGTTCACTGTTGCATTGAAAATCAGATGGGCGCTTACCAGCCAATACTTCTTTTGACAGAAACTGAACCAAATCCTTGCCGGCATCAGACAAACACGATTTTGATGCTTTTTTCTCATGACTAGGAAGTCCATTAAAAAGCTTTATTCGCTTAACATTTGTATTTCCAAAATCCTCATCTAAACTATAAGCATCATCAATAGATGAATCTTTCACGGAGGACTGACTTGATGAGCAGAATGCATTAGTCAGTTTACTCTCCTTCACTCCAAAATTATTATCACATGTTACAAGGCATATTTTGCTTGGATTTCCTGTGTCACTTTCATAGAAAACCTCCTTGAAGATCTCTCGTTCATCTTTTGATCCTTCAAAACCATCATCCAACAAATCTTTGATTTGCTCCCCAAACAATACTATCATTGTCTCCTTTATTGAACCCCTCCCCTGCTTTCCTTTTTCCCCTACCATCTTCTCAAAAATTTGGTTTCCTCTACATTATATTACAAAACACGGCTTCCCAGACCAAAAAGTGGAGAAATCTTGATCCAATATCAACACGGCATCACTTGAATGTTCCTTGATTGTCAATCTTGCATTTAACTTGTAACAACTCTAGTCCTAGCAAATACTCCCATCCACCCCTCCATCATTGCTAAGAAACACATGAATAACCCCTGCAAACAAACGAAAAAAAGGATTTCATGAATAACTTTATAATGGCCCAGGTCAACAAAATGGTTATGGGAATAAGAGAATCTATGAATCGTACGATTTTACGATTTTCGAATTCCCGATTCACACCCCTAGATCAATTTCGATACGATTTGAGTTTGATAACATTGGGTAAAATTGGATAATGTCATCCACTTAGAGCATTGGAAATATTTGTAAAATTTCATGCTCACAAGGTGTGTGATAATATGTTTGAGTGAATTTTGCCTTCTGTACATTCCAATGCATAGTTGGGTAAGGTTATGGTTTGACCTCCTTGAGCCTATATGTGATTGATATGTGAATATATTGTATCAGATACATATGTATGAGTTTTCCAAGTTTCTAATGATTAGATGTTTACTATAATTGAGAATTCACAGATTTGTGATGTGTTGAACTATGATAGAATGTATGATAAATCAAGATTGCCCAAGATGTGTAATGTAGGGCCTTGATAATTTTTCATACTTGTGTATGGTTATGAGTAATGTATGTATCAAATGAATTCTCATGATTGTGATTGGAATTCTTAGATGGATAACTCATATAATAGCATGATGAATGTGTTTTAATGCCATGCTGGGATTTTGTGATAATATATACATCACTAGTGAGTACCTATGTTGGTAATGGTTGTTGTAGATCGACCTAACCATGTGCATAACGAATTTCCATGATTTGAAAATGAACTTGATAAAGGGTTAGATTAAATGATATGAGTGAGTTAAGGTCAAGTATCTTAGAACCCAAGGGGGTTAACTTGTGCTACAATGAAGATGGGCTAGCATGATTAAGAATGCATGGAATGCAATGTAAATGCTAAGAAAGCCTTGTTTGATTTCCCCAAAGTAAAAGTATGACCACTCCCCAATGTCAACCCAAATGTGAAAATAATGAACTACGGTTGATCTGATCCACTATATGAAACGTAGGCAACTGAGAGCATTGTGTCTCAACTCGATCAAAAGATGCATTGTGCCGTCCATTTATATTAAGGATGATGTAAGATGTTGAGCAAATGTGAAGGGTAGAAAGGGATTGGTAGGATATACCTTCCCTAATATTGACCATAATGCTAGATCTATGGATCCCTCGAAGGCGGCCCGAAGTGGTTATGATGCCTTGGGAGTCCCAATATGATGAGACAAATATGTCTGTTACATGAGTAGAGCCCAGAATGGCTAGAAAATTATGGAAATTCTTAAGATGGACAGATGAAGACTTTGGCACTGAGATGTATGTGACTAGGTCACTTTATTATATTGAGACGTGGTATGGGTATGTCCCTCACGTGATGATTATATTGATACGTGGTAGGGGTACGCCACTCATGTGATGATTATATTGAGACGTGGTATGGGTACATCCCTCACATGATATTGATCATTATATTGATATGTAGTATGGGTGTGTCCCTCACGTGATACATGATTGAGCCGTGGTATGGGTATGTCCCTCACGTAATCATAACGTTATGCCTCAGTCCGTTGACAAAGGAAATTGTCCGATCAGTAGATCATTGTATCTCACTGTTGTATAATTAAGAGGATAAGATAAGTACATAGATTTCATGAGTAAGGACTAGAGTAACCGTGAGACCACGGGAGCCTCGAAATGAACATACGGAAACTGTGGCATTGAGATATTTAAGTGACTTGGTCACTTGATATTGAGACGTGGTATAGGTACGTCCCTCACGTGATTGTGATGTTTGATGTCCTATCCCAGAGAGGTATTCGGGATAGTGGTGTTTTTCCATGGACACTTGGTCCGGTGTGGTTGTCGTCTCAGGGTGAGTCCCTTACATGTTATATAATGTAGGACGCCCTTATGACTATTCCGCACACTTGTTTTGCATGGTTGCACAGAGCTAGATACTATTTTACCCCATGGGGGTGGTGCTAGCTTTGTTAGACGCGGTCCGGCCGTCTTAGAGCTTGACTGAATCACCCATGAGGTGAAGGGATGCAGAACGAGGTAGACTTGATCACTGCCAATCGTGGGTCTCTCACTTAGTAAGTCATGGGCCCTAAGTCATGCTAGGGGTCGTGGTTGTTTATGATATGATATGATGATTTGATATTGTTGCCACAATCACGTAATGATTCATTCGAGTGATGTTCCTACGGATAAAAGATCTCATGGTAGATGATGTGCCCCAAGATGATTTATGCCCATGGAGATATTATATTCATGGATAGTTTATACACATAGATAGATTATACTCACTGATGGAATGTTACCAGGGATAGATGATTATATCCATGGACGATGGTTCTCATGGGGGTTTGGATTGATACACGTTGGTCCCATGGTAGACGTATTGGTCTTATGGTAGACATGTTGGTCCCATGGTAGACGTATTGGTCTTATGGTGGACTTGTTGGTCCTATGGTAGGTGTGTTGGTCCTATGGTAGACATATTGATCTTATGGTCGACCTGTTGGTCTCATGATAGACATATTGGTTCTACTAATATATGAGTTATACCCATGGATAGATATTATTTCTCATGGATGGTTATTCCCATAGACGGCATTGTGACCATGGATGTATATTGTATACCATGGATGGATATTCTTACGGAAGGACATTGATTCCATAGAGGATTGGACCCATATTTAGAGTATTGTCCCTGAGGAGAGATGTAGTACTTATGTTCGGGTATAGGTCCCATGGTTGAGGTTTATCCCATGTGTGACATTGACCCCATGGTTGACGGTGTTTCCATGGTTGGTATAGACCCGTGATTGGCTAGACCCGTGATAGATGAGATCTATTCTACTGATGAGACCCACGATTAGGTAATTAGAATGTCTTAATGTGACATCATGAATAGCATGGGGTTAGTGCCATGAAATAAATGTATTAAGAACTATGCAAGATCTGATCTCCATTGGAGTACCTAGGCAGTTGATAATTCAGGTCGATCAAACCAAGGGTCGAATAAGTCCTAGGATCCGTAGGGATCTCGTAACACATGTGGGTGTCACGCGGTTGGACTATGAGTTGTCCATACTTCAGAGTTGAGAAAAAAAAAATTCTTGTTTCTCACATGCCCGTTGGATCAGGGTGTGACAAACTTACAAAAGTACTTTGCCTTCATCACATTCCTAAGTTCCTATCCAAAATCTCCAACAGAACTCCCAACATCAGGATTAAGGGAAAAACAAAGAAGAGACACATAAATCTCTAACCAGTGCCCAAGAATCCTAATCGGTTGATACCCAATACAAACTCTCAAATTTAGAGAGAAAAAGGGATCCACAAATTTTCAAAATCTCTTTGTTCCAAATATAAAGAATTTATCCAATATGAGTGCACCTTGGGGTACCAAAAACCCATCATGAAGAAAAAATAAATACAACCGAAACCTGAAATCCAAGAATCTACTAATTTAAGAAAAAGAACTAAACAAAGAAATTTGCAGAAAGGAATATTGAAAATTTTAAGTAAAGAGTTTAGACTTCCAAAATCCCTTAGTTACAAATAATTTTTTTTGAGCAGTAACAAAGAAGATTTCATTAATTAAAAAAGCAAGTACTGAAAAAAGTATTACATCACAAAAGAGAGGTCTAAAAGAGTTAGACAGACACTAAAGGAAAACAATATAAAACAAAGGAATAACCCTCCAAAAGAGATACAATACAAGGGCCCCAATCAACTCTCGCCAAGCTCAAAGGAGGAAGACCCCGGAGTCTGAGTTGTTGACTCCAAATTTATCAAAGAAATTCACAACCCCATTTGTCGTGTGACTCACTTGGACAAAAGAAACGTCCATTCCCGATGAAAAACCCCTAATCTCCCTAGCTAGGTTAATCAGCTTCCACGGAGGCCACTTGAGTCCCTTAGTCCATTTAATTGCATTTGTCGAGTCCCCTTCTATGATTAGTGAACCTTGCCCATAGATTTTCCAGATAGTCAATGCCCTCCTAATACTAAGAAGTTATTCCTCATTTGAGTCTCTAGTCCCCACATCTTTTGTGAAAACCAATGATGTTTCCCCCTTATTATCGCTAAGCACTCCGCCTACCCCTGCTGGACCCCGGCTTACCTCTAGCAGCTCCGTCAACATTAAACTTCATTACATCGCAAGGAGGAGGAACGCAGTTAACAATTGTCTTTAATTTCCTAGTACTTCCACTCATGCACCCTCCCAAGATGACATGAAATCCATTGACTTGAGCCCCTTAAAGTCTTCCCCTGAGAGGAGCCAAACACAAAGCCTCCACTTAGGCCTTTGGAAAATATCATTTATCTCACTTGATTTTCCTTCAAAAAATCTCGCGTTTCTTTCTTTCCACAGGGTCCAAAGAATTGCAGCCGAGACTGTGTTCCAAGCTACCTTCTTCCTAGAGCTAAGTTTCAAAAACACACACGACTCTACAACCCCAACGCAACTCCAACCAAAAGCCCAAGAACCATCAAAGAGACTCGCAAATTTTAACCACAGACTCCTAGCGATAGAGCAACTAACAAAGAGGTTATCAACATCCTCCTTTGGATGACCACACAGGGGGCAACTAAGATCCTGCCCATCCCTCACCAAACCCTTCTCTTGAGTTCCATTCTAGTAAGGATCTTTCCCTTTAGGGTACACCAAACAAAGGCTTGAACCCTTGGGGGAGCCAAACCAGTCCAAGCTAGCCTAGAGGATGGATCTACATTATGTTGTTGCCCCAGGTATAATTCTACCATTGGGACACTGGGAATTCCTCCAGCTGGGTTAAGAGGTCCACCCAATTCCTTATCTCAAAGGATCTAAGTTGGGTCAGAAATCCAGGTTCCAAGAGATGTAACTACACTCAATCTGATAGCAGTCATGTCCTAAGGTATTCTTGTTTCTAGAAACTCGGTACAATCTAGGAAACAACTCCTTGAGGGGTCTATCTCCCAGCCAAAGATCAGTCCAGAAAAATATTCTCTCTCCTCTCCCCACCAACCTCCTAATGTTATCCTTATACAACCTTCCTAACTCTGACCTATTTTGGCATAGCCTCCACCACGCCTTGACCATTGGTGACCCAAATTTCTCAACATTATTGTTTAACGCCCACCCATCCCTATCTTTCAGCCCATATCTTGCGGTCAAAACCGAACCCATGAAGCTTCCCTCTCTTTTGGAAATCTCCAACCACACTTACACAGTAGGGCTTGATTTTTTACTCTGAGCGGGACAATTCCTAGTCCTCCCTTCGATTTTGATTTGATTGCTTCTTCCCATGCCACTAGGTGTACCTTCCTTTTCAATTCCTTATCTCCCCACAGGAAGCTTTTAACGAGTTGTTCAATTTTCCTCAATATCCTTTTTGGCATCTCAAACGGGGAGAGATAGTAACTCGGTTTTCATAAAAAAAAATAGAATGGGTTGAGAAAAAACGATGAAATAAAGAAAAATTGAAGCAAGAGGGTTGGAGTTCCGACACTTAAATGTCGGAACTCCAATATTGCGGAATTGAATAGGGGTATTTAAACCCCATTTTGGTAGAGAGAACCCATTTTCTCTCATTTCAATCACAGTTCTCCGTTCAAAGAACCCCTTTCCACTCTCCTCCCTCAATGTTTCTATGCGCATGTGCTATTTTTGGAGGAATATTACTCCCAAGCCTCTCCTTCACCCTGGATTTCTTCCTCAACACTAATTTCATTAGGGTAAGGCGACCCCCGAGGTATCTCCTCCCCCACCCTGCAAGTCTCCTTTCAATCTTTTCTACAACTGGAGCCCAGAATCCTTCGAGTCTTGGATTCCCCCTACTGGTAATCCCAGATATATGAAGGGCAACCTTCCAATACAGCACCCAATCTCCTCAGCCAATTCCATGAGAGAATCTTCCTCCACATCAATGTCAATCAAGGTACTATTCCTAATATTGATTCTCAGCCCCAAGACCACTTCAAAGCATCTCAAGATTGCCTTAGAGCCTCTTACTTCATCACTATTTGGTTTCACAAAAGAAAAGAGTATCATCCGTGAATGGGAGATGGGTAACTATTGGCCCGTCTGATGGAGTGGTAAAATCCTGATTGTCCCCAATTCCTTAGCCTTCTCCACAAGTCTATGTAGATTTTCCCCGATCAGAGTGAAGATAAAGGAAGATAATGGGTCACCTTGTCTTAGACCTCTTGAGGCTGATATAGGTGCAGTAGGAGACCCATTCACAAATACAAAGTACGAAGTATCCTCTATGCACGCCTTCATCCATTGTCTCCACTTCTGACTGAAACTCATTCTCTC